>CM060918.1:342201468-342531468 GCA_030737875.1 Allium sativum | reverse complement strand
GACACCGACTTTCATCCATCTCTATCCCCAGCTTAATCTGAATCACAGTATCCTCTAAGAGAGATGTCTCCATCTACTCCACCATATAACAAGCCAACTGAAGAAGTGCCACGAAGATATCTGAGTATCCACTTCACTGCTTGCCAATGCTCTTTACCTAGGTTAGACATATATCGATTGACAACACCAACTGCATGGGCCAAATATGGTCTCATGCGCACCATTGCATACATGAGACTACCAACAGTACTAGAATAAGGTATGTTACATATATCCCTTTTGTCTTCATCCGATGTGGGACACATATATTTGGATTGCTTGGATTGAGAGCCTAATGGAGTAGCCACCGGTTTAGCATTCTCCATACCGAATCGAAATAGGACTTTCTTAATGTATTGAGTTTGAGTAAGCCTCAAAACTCTTTGCTTTCTATTCCTCTGAATCTCCATCCCTAAAATTCTCTATGCGTTTCCCAAATCTTTCATCTCAAATTTCTTGCTGAGCTCCATCTTCAACTCCGAAATTTTAGATATGCTCTTAGAATCTATCAACATATCATCAACATAAAGTAACAAATAGATGAAGTCATCATTACATTTTTTAAAATAGACACATTGGTCCTTAAATCTTCTAGAATAACCATGTGAGATCATAAACTTATCAAATTTCGTATACCACTATCTAGGAGACTTCTTTAAGCCATAAAGAGATTTGTTAAGTATAACGACCGGAACTCCCCCGGTAAGGAAAGCCCGGATTGAGATGAGAACAACACACATCGGAACGCAGACGGAAGAACATTTCATTGTTATTACAACAATTCCATCAAATACAAGAATATACAGAGTATAAATGAATAAAATACATTCGATGAACATCAGAGATTACAATAAATTACATAGCGGTGGAAAAATATACAAAACACAACTAGAAGAGATACACGGATACAGAGCTTTCCGGATATCTTTCCAGCAGTAAATCAGGACCTTGTGAATATAAATCTGCAAAACCAAAACTACCAGCTGCATATGTGGAAAATAGGGGCACCCAGAGTTTAGGTTAAAACAATAAACTCCAGGTCAGTCATGTGACTGGTGTGAGAACTAAAACAGTTATTTAAAACTTTACTTTAAAGATAGTAATTCAAGGGACCACACCGTATAACACGAAACGGGTTTCCTCCCAAGAATACTAGTGCATATAACAAAACAACGTAATGCTTTTTGAAAAAATGAAGCTATTATAAGACCCAGGTCCCATCACACAATGCAACGCAAGCCGGAGGATAGGGTTTTCCCTTATAATAGCCAAATAATGCTTGATACGTTTAAAACAAATCATTTAATACTATCATTGGTGTATAGTGTCAAAAAATTTCAATCATAAATATCAATCATAGGCGGCATGGGTACCATCTATCATGTCGCCATACTAGTTCTACAATTAAAACCGCAATATCACGTATTGGAAATTGGATTTCCGTCACGAGTCGAGGAAATGGGCAAGCTCCTCTCCGCGTTCGAGACACTCTAGCAAATGTCCCAGGACCCCACTATGATCCTTGGATCTTCAGGGTCGGTCCTCTCTTACTTTTGAGGATTAGTTATTCCTGAACACACGTTTCCCGGTCCTTACAGACCTATATCCGAGGCGCCTCGTATCCAACAACCACACAGGTGAAAAATATATAAATGTCAGGGCTGGTAGGTCACTGAAACCACCCTAGCTAGAAAGAAACGTCGTGCTCACCCTGCAGTCACTATCCCGTTTTTGACTCATACCAAGGTGTGAGGCTCGCGAATTCACGTTATACACAAAGCTACGCCACACAGGCCGTGCTTTGATCATCAACCACAAGACTTTGCTTTTCAACAGAAGCCTTGATCAATTGCCACTTACGCGTGCCACACTGGCAATTCACTCCATGCGACTGATGTCCATCGATATACAACCTCTGAGCTCGTACGTCTCAGAGAAGGGCATTAAGCAAGAGAATAAATTCTCCACCGCCAAACAGATGTATATTTAATAGAGATCAATCAACACAGAATAAAATCCAATGTCAGACACACAATCCATTTACAAGTTCGTTCTGGGTCTGAACGAAACCGGAGGCACTTTCCTCGCATATCCATCCATCTCCAAGTACGTCTGGATGATCACCAACTGTTTCCCTCATCTTGGGTGTACAGCCCAATCAAGATCATCAGTAATCACCCAAACGATGTGAAGACTTCCGGTCTTCAACCACCGTCTTCTTCTTTGACATATCGTCAAATCGGTTATTCAGAACGGGTATAAACCCGGCCTTTCTGAATAACCTACGTATATGATAAACAAATGTTACACAAACACAACAAACGCCTCATTCCAATTCCGAATGTTCTTTTATTCACAAAATCACATTCTTCTAAATTTATTCTTTAATCTTCCTTTGGATATCAGTTCAAACCATACTATGGTTTTCCAGACTAGTCGGGATCAGCGAACCACACTGAAGTAATTATTTATTTTATTTCCCAATCCCAACCTATATATCCCATGGAGCAAAACTGGTAATACTCCATATCTAACACCACGGTGTTATCGGTAAAATTAATTACCATTTCACGTTCAAATCTAATTAAAGATCTGTCTATCATTTTGGAGCAAAACTGGTGGTACTCCATTCTCGATCACCTTTCAGATTTGATAATTTAAATTATCAATTCACATTTCAATCCAATTAAGGATTCATTAAAACTCTACTTAGTTTTAATCTTCTCAAAAATCAACCTCCTGCCTTTAACTGGGTTAAAGAACCAATGTCATTTAAAACACGATTCACGACAAACCCAAATCATATTTGATATTAAATACAAGGCTCTGAATAGAAAATATATCGGCTTATATTCAATATCAGATTCTGAAACCAACATATTTCGTATTGGAAATAACGATATAAAATATATCTTTCAAATTCCCATAACAATATCTGTATAGTCATGAAATCCAACATCGAAATATTCCGAAGATAATTTCAATTCAACTCCAGTACAATTCACGTATTGGGAATATTGATTATTTATAAAATCACTTTCAAATTCAATTTATTTATTTCAAAAATAAATTGATTTTAATTCTAGTTCAAAACTAGTTCATTTCGATAAAAATCTATTTTTACCATTTCAAATGTGGAGTTTTTCATCCCAGTTCTTTCCAATTCACATATTATGATTTTACACAAATTATCAATATTTTTAATTATTTTATCAAGCCCCGTACAGTCGATTTCCATCAACGGCCATCGAACTGCACTTACAGCGACCTTTTTCAAATTTGATTTGGACATAATTCCAAATCCAACCGTTAGCTTTCAAAATTCTAATATTCATTGGAAAGCTCTTTTCGATACGAACCCAATGGTTCTGGTTTTAGGAGAATCCGACGGTCGGATCTCCCGCAACGTCAATTCGAAGTCAATGGTCGAAATTCACGAACTGCCGCGACGCGGCGCATTCTATTCAGGCCATTATATATATAATATATATATTATATATTTCGTCGATTTCCTTTTTAAAACGTATTTTATAATTCGTTTTCAAAACCATTTCAACTCTATATTCAATTTCAAATCAAAATTGAATATTTCATATCATTACTATATAAATGATAATATTTTCAAAACATTATATTTTGAAATCATTGCACTTTTTATATTCATTATAAAAATGAATATAATCGATATAAATATCGTTCACGTCAAAATAGCGCAACTCTAATCAACACGGCTTTATATATTTCAATAAATTCGTTATTCTATTCAACAAATGAATATTTATTCTATTCAACACATGAATCTATATTTTTTTCCAACACGCGACTAATCTCAACACATGAGTACTGTCAACACACGACTATTTTTGTTATGTAATATATTTTATAAAATTATGGTATCTATTGTTTGATTTTCAATCAGACTTCAACCGTAAAGTAGTTCTAATTTTAAATATGATAAAGATGTAAATTTTATTGTTAAAAATATTTTACTCAACACATAAATAGTTTCAACACATAAATATCATCAACACATGACTATTTTTATTTTCAACACATGAATTTCCTTTTATAATATTCATTATTTTCCCAATTGGAATGAGGCCCAATCAATTACCATATAACGTTAATTATATGGATTCCGTACAACACATGTATATAATAGCAGCGATAAACAATCAACCATCATCCAAAGTGCACCACACAACTGCATGAGCATCGGATATAAATAATCAACGCTTACACAGTCTGTCGACCTATCGATCGACATATAATGAAATAATTGGGATTAATGTACGCCAAATTTCATCACAATACCCGTGTGGGGTTTCAAATCAACAAACACGGATTTTTATTTGTGCAGTTGGGCGATGTGTAAAATTTATCGACCCAATCAATATCGGTTAAATCAGTGTATACAAACAAATCGGCTGATTTGTTTATAAATATTCATTTATTCACATTCACGTTAAAAATTATATTTTTAATGATAATTAATTTATTTCAACCATCTACAATTTATTATCGATTTCACATCAACATCACAAACAAATTTTCACAACACATCAATCAAACAAACAAGCCATCCATGGTCTGTGGATGACGGGTGTCGGGTGCTGCTAAGCACCGTCTACATCCTAGTATATATATATATATATATATATATATATAACTAGAAAAAGAAATTTGGAGTGAGAAGTTCTCACCGATAGCTGTCCCAACTTCACGACACTTCTAATGTAGGAAATCATCATTGTTCTCGCCTTTTTGTCACTTTCGTTGCCCGTATTCTCTACATATGTAAAAATCGAATTTTTACTTTACTATTCAATATATAAAAATCGAATTTTTACTTCGTTATTCAATATATAAAAATCGAATTTTTACTTCGCTATTCAATATATAAAAATCGAATTTTTACTTCGCTATTCAATATATAAAAATCGTATTTTTACTTCGCTATTCAATATATAAAAATCGAATTTTTATAATTACTCCATATGGATAAAAATTCTATTTTTACTTCGCTACTATATAGATAAAAATTCTATTTTTACATCGCTACTATATAGATAAAAATTCTATTTTTACATCGTTATTCTCTATACAAAGATTTCGCCTTTTCAAATATAAAGATTTCGCCTTTTCAAAAATAAATATTTCGCCTTTTCAAAAATAAATATTTCGCCTTTTGAAAAATAAATATTTTGCCTTTTCAAAAATAAATATTTTTATTTCGCTATATCTATAAAGATGATATTTTTACTATCTATATAATATAAAAATCGTGTTTTTATACTTTCCATACTATAAAAATCATATCTTTACATTGCTACTACTATAAAGATCACATATTTATTACTCTACATTATATAAAATCATATTTTTACTCTTCATACTATATAAAAATCATATTTTCTTCGCATATATATATATATATATATATATAAAAATAGATTTTTATTAGTTAAATAACTTAAAATAAAACTGAAATAAAAATAAAATAAATAAGAAAACAGATTAAAACTTACCGATTAAAGAAGTGGGAGGGGTTTGCACTGACGCAAGGCAAGGGGAAGAGGGAGGTCGGGGCGAGGCTCAGAGGGAGGGTGCGGTCGGAGTGGGTGGCATGGCGTTCGATGTGGGCCAGGGGGGCAGCGCGGTGGGGCTCGATCGGGGAAAATCGAGGAGGAGCGGAAGAAGGGATAGCGGAGGAGAAGAAGGACGAGAGGGGGTTTAGAGGGGGGCGCGGTGGGCTGCGCCACCTTGGGCAGTGGCGGCGCTCCGAGCGGAGGAGCGGCGGCTGCTCCTCCATCCTCTTCTTTCTCTCTTATTTTTCCTTTTCGATTCAGAAATCTGAGAATGAGGGGGGGCAACGGGTTTTTAAGGGGAAGGAGAGTTTTATTTTTAATTATTTTAATTATTTAATTTACAAAAAGTTGACTTTTTCATACGACCTCTAAACGAGGTCCACCGCCTGTCGTCCATAGCTAATTACCCCCATTCCGAACACAATGGGATATGTATCGTAGGCTGATTCGATCGTTTTGATCAGTTTTCATCAAAATCAACATATAATTCTTTGAATTTGAACGCGCATTTCATTTTACCTGGGTCACATATTAACTCTATAAATCCTAGAAAAATATTTTCTAGCTTCGTATTGACGATACGGTCCTAACAAAACTAGTTTCGTCGAATTCTGAGACTGTTGGAAAAATGGCCATTTTCCAGTCGATTAAAATCAACTGAAACTGGTCAAACACGTTTTCTTTTGCCACGCTCACATATTGATTCGAAAAATTATGAAATTTTGAATCCAGCAATAACTTGACATCATGGACCCAACAAAAGTGGTTTCGTCGAAATCCGAGGTCGTTTGCAAAATTCCCATTTTTAAGGGCCCGAATTCCATAGCGACTATTCAGAATTTTCAACTGGACGTATCTTTTGATTCCCGCTATGAAATCTCAATTTTTTGGATTCGTTGGAATGATATTGTCAAATAGATCCTAATATTTTTGGTTTCTCTAAAATCCGGTTTGTTTTGCACCGGGTACATTCAATTGAAGTTTGAAATCGAATTATCGAACTACCGCGCCATTTCAATTCTATTTATAATTATATATAATTATTTATATTCTAACGACGATGTATATAATATATACGTTCGATTCTATTCAAAATAATTTTTTTGTCGATATTATTTAAAATAATTCATTTTAAATGTTCAAAATTCGCTAAAATTTCCAAAATAAAAATTTTAAACCAGCCTAGATTATCGGGTTGTTACAATCTCCCCCACTTAAAACTTTTCATCCCCGAAAAGGAACAATGTCGAAAGTGGTTTGATTAATCAACTCTATGTTCGATCTGGCTTCCATTCTCCAACTTTTCAGTTTCTGAGAATTTTCAAATTCTTCAAAAATTTGGCTAACACCCGGAATTTTTGAAAAATTTCGCCATAACCTTCCCTGCACCGGGAGCAACGGGAGAATCCCGAAATTGCCATACAGGCCCTCTGATCTCAAAAAAGAAAAACCCAAGCAGCTAGCCAATCGGCTCATAAAATCATCATCACCCAAACAAAACAGTAAATTATAGTAAATATGTACCTATTTGTCGGGCAAACAAATTTTATTCTCTGCTCCAGCCTCCTTGCTATGACCTGTTCATTGTAAGTACATGTATATGCAAGCAAATGTGACCAATTTTCAATACAATTCAATATTTGATACAATTAGGCTAAATGGTTCAAAATTATCAAACAAATAAACAAACAACACAAACATCAATCAATTAGTGAATTAGAGTTTCAAATTCATAATTTTGATACATATATACAGAAAATCATGTTTTTGATGCCAATTTACAACAATGTATTCTAGCTATATTAGTTTTGGTTCTCACACCAGTCTAATGGAAATATATAGGTATCACACCTTCGAAACATGAATATAAATACTGATGATGTGGCCACATCATCAGAATTATCCTGGGGTGTCTAGAATGTGATTCTATATCTATCCAGTATATTAAAACTTCGAATATACGTTCATGACGCGTATACGCGAAATCTTTATATACTCGATTGTCCAAATTCAAAATAAATAGATATTCAAATATAGCGATTTAAATTTTCAAAACAAAATTGTTTTCATTTGAAAAATATACTCTTCACACTCGTTCTAGGATACCACTGATCCTATCTCTAACGAGTCATTCTAATTGGATATTACTAATCCAATATCTGATGAATTCTTTCGTTCGGTTCTAATGTGTCTTGATCTCGAGCTCTGTAAACCAAAGCTCTGATACCACTCTATAACGACCCGAACTCCCCCGGTAAGGAAAGCCCGGATTGAGATGAGAACAACACACATCGGAACGCAGACGGAAGAACATTTCATTGTTATTACAACAATTCCATCAGATACAAGAATATACAGAGTATAAATGAATAAAATACATTCGATGAACATCAGAGATTACAATAAATTACATAGCGGCGGAAAAATATACAAAACACAACTAGAAGAGATACACGGATACAGAGCTTTCCGGATATCGTTCCAGCAGTAAATCAGGACCTTGTGAATATAAATCTGCAAAACCAAAACTACCAGCTGCCCATGTGGAAAATAGGGGCACCCAGAGTTTAGGTTAAAACAATAAACTCCAGATCAGTCATGTGACTAGTGTGAGAACTAAAACAGTTATTTAAAGCTTTACTTTAAAGATAGTAATTCAAGGGACCACGCCATATAACACGGAACGGGTTTCCTCCCAAGAATACTAGTGCATATAACAAAACAATGCAATGCTTTTTGAAAAAATGAAGCTATTATAAGACCCAGGTCCCATCACACAATGCAACGCAAGCCGGAGGATAGGGTTTTCACTTATAATAGCCAAATAATGTTTGATACGTTTAAAACAAATCATTTGATACTATCATAGGTGTATAGTGTCAAAAAATTTCAATCATAGGCGGCATGGGTACCATCTTTCATGTCGCTATACTAGTTCTACAATTAAAACCGCAATATCACGTATTGGAAATTGGATTTCCATCATGAGTTGAGGCAAGGGGCAAGCTCCTCTCCGCGTTCGAGACACTCTAGCAAATGTCCCAGGACCCCACTATGATCCTTGGATCTTCAGGGCTGGTCCTCTCTTACTTTTGAGTATTAGTTATTCCTGAACACACGTTTCCCGATCCTTACAGACCTATATCTGAGGCGCCTCGTATCCAACAACCACACAGGTGAAAAGTATATAAATGTCAAGGCTGGTAGGTCACTGACACCAACCTAGCTAGAAAGAAATGTCGTGCTCTCCCTGCAGTCACTATCCCGTTTTTTGACTCATACCGAGGTGTGAGGCTCGCGAATTCACGTTATACACAAAGCTATGCCACACAGGCCGTTCTTTGATCATCAACCACAAGACCTTGCTTTTCAACAGAAGCCTTGATCAACTGCCACTTACGCGTGCCACACTGGCAATTCACTCCATGCGACTGATATCCATCGATATACAACCTCTGAGCTCGTACGTCTCAGAGAAGGGCGTTAAGCAAGAGAATAAATTCTCCGCCGCCAAACAGATGTATATATAATAGAGATCAATCAATACAGAATAAAATCCAATGTCAGACACACAATCCATTTACAAGTTCGTTCTGGTTCTGAACGAAACCGGAGGCACTTTCCTCGCATATCCATCCATCTCCAAGTACGTCTGGACGATCACCAACTGTTTCCCTCATCTTGGGTGTACACCCAATCAAGATCATCAGTAATCACCCAAACGATGTGAAGACTTTTGGTCTTCAACCACCGTCTTCATCTTTGACATCTCGTCGAATCGGTTATTCAGAATGGGTATAAACCCGGCCTTTCTGAATAACCTACGTAAATGATAAACAAGTGTTACATAAACACAACAAACACCTCATTCCAATTCAGAATGTTCTTTTATTCACAAAATCACATTCTTCTAAATTTATTCTTTACTCTTCCTTTGGATATCATTTCAATCCATATTATGGTTTTCCAGACTAGTCGGGACCAGCGAACCATACCGAAGTAATTATTTATTTTATTTCCCAATCCCAACCTATATATCCCATGGAGCAAAACTGGTAATACTCCATATCCAACACCACGGTGTTATCGGTAAAATTAATTACCATTTCACGTTCAAATCTAATTAAAGATCTAACTATCGCTTTGGAGCAAAACTGGTGGTACTCCATTCTCGATCACCTTTTAGATTTGATAATTTAAATTATCAATTCACATTTCAATCTAATTAAAGATTCATTAAAACTCCACTTAGTTTTAATCTTCTCAAAAATCAACCTCCTGCCTTTAACTGGGTTAAAGAACCAATGTCATCTAAAACACGATTCACGACAAACCCAAATCATATTTGATATTAAATACAAGGCTCTGAATAGAAAATATATCGGCTTATATTCAATATCAAATTCTGAAACCAACATATATCGTATTGGAAATAACGATATAAAATATATCTTTCAAATTCCCATAACAATATCTGTATAGTCACGAAATCCAACATCGAAATATTCCGAAGATAATTTCAATTCAACTCCAGTCCAATTCACGTATTGGGAATATTGATTATTTTTAAAATCACTTTCAAATTCAATTTATTTATTTCAAAAATAAATTGATTTTAATTCTAGTTTAAAACTAGTTCATTTCGATAAAAATCTATTTTTATCATTTCAAATGTGGAGTTTTTCATCCCAGTTCTTTCCAATTCACATATTATGATTTTACACAAATTATCAATATTTTTAATTATTTTATCAAGGCCCGTACAGTCTATTTCCATCAACGGCCATCGAACTGCACTTACAGCGACCTTTTTCAAATTTGATTTGGACATAATTCCAAATCCAACCATTAGATTTCAAAATTCTAATATTCATTGGAAAGTTCTTTTCGATATGAACCCAACGGTTCCGGTTTTAGGAGAATCCGACGGTCGGATCTCCCGCAACGTCAATTCGAAGTCTATGGTCGAAATTCACGAACTGCCGCGGCGCGGCGCGTTCTATTCAGGCCATTATATGTATAATATATATATATTATAAATATTTCGTCGATTTCCTTTTTAAAACGTATTTTATAAATCGTTTTAAATTCGTTTTCAAAACCATTTCAACTCTATATCCAATTTCAAATCAAAATTGAATATTTCATATCATTACTATATAAATGATAATATTTTCAAATCGTTATATTTTGAAATCACTACTTTTTTATATTCATTATAAAAACGAATATAATCGATATAAATATCGTTCACGTCAAAATAGCGCAACTCTAATCAACACGGCTTTATATATTTCAATAAATTCGTTATTCTATTCAATAAATGAATATTTATTCTATTCAACACATGAATCTATATTTTTTTCCAACACACGACTAATCTCAACACATAAGTATTGTCAACACACGACTATTTTTGTTATGTAATATATTTTATAAAATTATGGTATCTATCGTTTGATTTTCAATCAGACTTCAACCGTAAAGTAGTTCTAATTTTAAATATGATAAAGATGTAAATTTTATTGTTAAAAATATTTTACTCAACACATAAATAGTTTCAACACATAAATATCATCAACACATGACTATTTTTATATTCAACACATGAATTTCCTTTTATAATATTCATTATTTTCCCAATTGGAATGAGGCCCAATCAATTACCATATAACGTTAATTATATGGATTCCAGACAACACATGTATATAATAGCAGCGATAAACAATCAACCATCATCCAAAGTGCACCACACAACTGCATAAGCATCAGATATAAATAATCAACGCTTACACAGTCTGTCGACCAATCGATCGACATATAATGAAATAATTGGGATTAGTGTACGCCAAATTTCATCCCAATACCCATGTGGGGTTTCAAATCAACAAACACAGATTTTTATTTGTGCAGTTGGGCGACGTGTAAAATTTATCGACCCAATCAATATCAGTCAAATCAGTGTATATAAACAAATCGGCTGATTTGTTTATAAATATTCATTTATTCACATTCACGTTAAAAATTATATTTTTAACGATAATTTATTTATTTCAACCATCTACAATTTATTATCGATTTCACATCAACATCACAAACAAATTTTCACAACACATCAATCAAACAAACAAGCCATCCATGGTCTGTGGATGACGGGTGTCGGGTGCTGCTAAGCACCGTCTACATCCTAGTGTATATATATATATATATATATATATAACTAGAAAAAGAAATTTAGAGTGAGAAGTTCTCACCGATAGCTGTCCCAACTTCACGACACTTCTAATGTAGGAAATCATCATTGTTCTCGCCTTTTTGTCACTTTCGTTGCACGTATTCTCTACATATGTAAAAATCGAATTTTTACTTTACTCTTCAATATATAAAAATCGAATTTTTACTTCGCTATTCGATATATAAAAATCGAATTTTTACTTCGCTATTCAATATATAAAAATCGAATTTTTACTTCGCTATTCAATATATAAAAATCGTATTTTTACTTCGCTATTCAATATATAAAAATCGAATTTTTATAATTACTCCATATGGATAAAAATTCTATTTTTACTTCGCTACTATATAGATAAAAATTCTATTTTTACATCGCTACTATATAGATAAAAATTCTATTTTTACATTGCTATTCTCTATACAAAGATTTCGCCTTTTCAAATATAAAGATTTCGCCTTTTCAAAAATAAATATTTCGCCTTTTCAAAAATAAATATTTCGCCTTTTCAAAAATAAATATTTTGCCTTTTCAAAAATAAATATTTTTATTTCGCTATATCTATAAAGACGATATTTTTACTATCTATATAATATAAAAATCGTGTTTGTATACTTTCCATACTATAAAAATCATATCTTTACATTGCTACTACTATAAAGATCACATCTTTATTACTCTACATTATATAAAATCATATTTTTACTCTTCATACTATATAAAAATCATATTTTCTTCGCATATATATATATATATATAAACAGATTTTATTGGTTAAATAACCTAAAATAAAACTGAAATAAAAATAAAATAAATAAGAAAACAGAATAAAACTTACCGATTAAAGAAGGGGGAGGGGTTTGCACTGACGCGAGGCAAGGGGAAGAGGGAGGTCGGGGCGAGGCTCAGGGGGAGGGTGCGGTCGGAGTGGGTGGCATGGTGTTCGATGTGGGCCAGGGGGGCTGCGCGGTGGGGCTCGATCGGGGAAAATCGAGGAGGAGCGGAAGAAGGGATAGCGGAGGAGAAGAAGGAGGAGAGGGGGTCTAGAGGGGGGCGAGGTGGGCTGCGCCACCTTGGGCGGTGGCGGCGCTCCGAGCGGAGGAGCAGCGGCTGCTCCTCCGTCCTCTTCTTTCTCTTTTTTATTCCTTTTCGATTCAGAAATCTGAGAATGAGGGGGGGCAACGGGTTTTAAGGGGAAGGAGAGTTTTATTTTTAATTATTTTAATTATTTAATTTACAAAAAGTCGACTTTTTCATACGACCTCTAAACGAGGCCCACCGCCTATCGTCCATAGCTAATTACCCCCATTCCGAACATAATGGGATATGTATCGTAGGCTGATTCGATCGTTTCGATCAGTTTTCGTCAAAATCAACATATAACTCTATATATTGAATTTGAACGCGCATTTCATTTTACTTGGGTCACATATTAACTCTATAAATCCCAGAAAAATATTTTCTAGTTTCGTATTGACGATACGGTCCTAACAAAACTAGTTTCATCGAATTCTGAGACCGTTGGAAAAATGGTCATTTTCCAGTCGATTAAAATCAACTAAAGCTGGTCAAACACGTTTTCTTTTTCCACGCTCACATATTGATTCGAAAAAATATGAAATTTGGAATCTAGCAATAACTTGAATTCACGGACCCAACAAAAGTGGTTTCGTCGAAATCCGAGGTCGTTTGCAAAATTCCCATTTTTAAGGGCCCGAATTCTATAGGGACTATTTAGAATTTTCAACTGGACGTATCTTTTGATTCCCGCTATGAAATCTCAATTCTTCGGATTCGTTGGAAAGACATTATCAAATAGATCCTAATATTTTTGGTTTCGCTAAAATCCGGTTTGTTTTGCACCCGGTACATTCAATTGAAGTTTGAAATCGAATTATCGAACTACCACGCCATTTCAATTCTATTTATAATTATATATAATTATTTACATTCTAACGACGACGTATATAATATATACGTTCGATTCTATTCAAAATAAATTTTCCGTCGATATTATTTAAAATAATTCATTTTAAATGTTCAAAATTCGCTAAAATAAAAATTTTAAACCTGCCCAGATTTTCGGGTTATTACATTAAGTTTACAAACATGACCTGGCCTACTGCTATCAATGAACCCCTCTGACTATTGTAGGTAAATGTCCTCCTCAAGGTCACCATGCAAGAATACTGTCTTGACATCTAGTTGTTCCAACTCCATGTCGAAGTGAGCAACTAATGCCAAAAGAATGCGAATGGAAGTGTGTCTAACAACTGGAGAAAAAATATCATGAAACTCCACATTTTTCTTCTGAACATAACCCTTCACCACTAATCTTGCTTTGTACCTTAAGTCACCATTGCCGCCATCTTTCACCTTATAGATCCATTTACATCCAATTGCTCTCTTGCCGGAAGGAAGTGGCACTAAATCCCAAGTGTGATTTTTGTGCAAAGACTCTATCTCCTCCTCCATTTTTACTAGCCAACTGGAGCTATCAACTGAACTAATGGCATCCCTGTAGTCTCTTGGTTCATCATGACATATGCTTAATGCATAAGCTGCCATGTCATCAAAGTCAATATCTTCAATGCTTAATCCCACAAAATCAACGAGCCATGTAGGTCTTTTCTTCTCTCTCGTTGGTCGAGTTTGAATTTGAGCTCCACCTTGAGGTTGATCTTCTGTCTCTTCCCTATAAACAACGGTGTCATCGGAATCACCATTTTTACTCGTATGGATGTCTGATGATCTGCCTTATGTTTGGTATTCTGAATTTGTCCTCTCAACATCATCATTAACTGAAGAAGAAGGCTCCACCTTCAACATAGCCTTCTCATCAAATGTAACATGCCTGCTAGTAACAATCTTCTGGGTAGTAGGACACCACATCCTATAACCCTTAATTCCTTTCTTATATCCAAGAAAAATACACTTGCGCGATCTTGGATCCAACTGCCCTTTGCTCTCATGCACATAAGATGGACAACCAAACACTCTGGGAAAGGAATATGATACAGGCCCTCCCTTCCATACTACTTCAGGAATCTTCATATCTATGGCAGTAGAAGGTGTTCGGTTGATAAGGAAAACCGCCGTAGATAATGCTTATGCCCAAAATCTCTTATTTAATCCCGTAGTCAGTCGTAAGCAACGAGTTCTTTCCAACAAAGTCCGATTCATTCTCTCTGCAACCCCATTTGACTGAGGGTCTACTGGGGCGGTGTAATGTCTTTTGATTCCCTCAGACTCACAAAATTTGATGAATTTTTGAGAAGTGAATTCACCACCATTATCTGAACGAAGAACCTTCACTTTCTTTCCAGACTGCTTCTCAACAAGAGATTTCCAACTTTGAAACCTATCAAAAGTTTCATCTTTGGACTTCATAAAGTAAACCCGTACTTTTCTGGAAAAATCATCGACAAATGAAATGAAATACCTGGCTCCTCCATAAGATAGGCATGGTGCGGATCCCCAAACATTAGTATGAACATACTCTAAAATATCTTTAGACTTATGCTCTGCAATGCCAAAAGAAACCTTCGTTTGCTTTCCAAGTACACATCCTTCACAAAAGTCAAGTTTTGAATGATGAACACCATCAATCAAGCCTCGCTTTCTCAATACTTCTAAACTACACTCTCCAATGTGGCCCATATGAAAGTGCCACAATCTGGTAGAATCGGAATCAACAGAATCAATAACCGAAGCAGACTCCGCAACAGTAGTTGTACCCTTCAGCAAATATAGATTTCCAGCTTTTACCCCTTTCATTACTATCAATGAGCCATTTGTAATTTTTAATGAATCTTTTTCTATTACACGCTTTAAGCCAAAATTGAACAATGCTCCAATTTAGATCAAACTACACCTTAAATTAGGCACATGCCTAAGATCACATAAAGTACGAACAACATCTTTAAACATCCTGATTTTTACTGTTCCAATACCAATCATGCGATAAGAAGCATTCTTTCCCCACGAGAACCTCTCCACCATCAAGCCGACGATAAGTGGAAAAAGAGTGCCTATCAAGTGTCATGTGATAGGATGCTCTCGAGTCAATAATCCACAAAGTACTTTTCATAGGAGAGGCGGAAACTGTAAAAATGCCAGGATCATTATCTGAATCTGATGTCTCCGCTGTAGATGTTGAAGCCTTCTAGGGAACAACTTTGTTTTTATTCTCCAACTTGGGGCAATTTGCAATATAATGTCCAAGTTTTCTGCAATAATGACAAACTCCCTTCCGGGCTCCTCTTGACTGAGATCTGGACTTAGCTCTAGCTCCACCATATTTGGATCTACTTTTACTTCTTCATCTCTGTGCAACAAGGCATTGAGAATCATTCTCCGTGCTCATGCTTGCTAACTTTCCTCTCAACATCTCGTTATGCAAATTTGTCTTCACATCCTCCAAGCAAATAGACGAATGTCTATAGATCATAGAGTTAACAAAAGTGTTATACTCTGCAGGTAAAGAACATAAAAGAATAACAGCTTGCCCCTCATCCTCAATCTTTACATCGGCTGCTCGAAGATCCATGACAAGTGTGTTGAGGGCACCTATATGAGAAAATACATCTGTTTCGTGCCTCATTTTGAAAGAATAAAGTTGTTGTTGTAAGATGATGCGGTTGGTGAGAGACTTGTCGTAGAAACTTTCTCTGAAGAGCATCCCATAATTCCTTAGCAGTTTTCACATGAGAAAACTCTCTAAGTACTTCATCAGAAAGGCTAAGCTGGATGGTAGTAAGAGCATCCTCTTCCAATTCTTCTAACTCTTCAGTGCTGATTTCTTCAATTTCTCTGGATCTGAGACAACCTTAAATGTCCTCTCTTTCTTCAACACCGCTTCCATCTTCATCTTCCATATGCCAAAATCCCCTTTTCCATCAAATCTAGCGACTCCATAACTTGTAGCGCTTCTACCACCGTTATTCTTTGCGGAATTTGACATGGTTGAAAAGTCTTTGAACAGGACAACTTTCTCTGATACCAATCTATAGTGCAAAATAAGAGATTTGGGCATCGGAGTACGAATAAACCCAATGATCTAGTCTGTCAACTATTTCAACAATGTCAAAAAAATAAAATCAAGTGGAACAAATTATAGAGAGAACAAAAACAGAAAATAGAGGAAAAAACACACCAATTTTAACGTGGTTCGGCTTTACCTACGTCCACGGAGACCCAACAACTTTTATTTCTTAATGAAGAAATGAATACAAAAAGATAGAAATAGAGAGAAGACTAATGGTGGATTGCTTGCTTCATACAATAAAATGACCTCTATTTATATAAAGGGATTTCTTGGGGATAAAGAAGAGAAGTTTGTTGATTACTTGGACATGAAGGAAAAATAAATAATATCTTCCTTGATTTGATTAATGGCGCAATTATGGCCTCAATCTCTTTCCCTAAGTAAATTGATTCTTCATTAATTGATTGATTGGCCTTTTATTTTTCTTCCAAAAACTTCCTCTTATATCTTTCCATATACGAGCCAATTAATTGATTGACAATCAATCAATTTCTGTAACGACCCGGAAAATCTAAACCAATTTAAAAAATTTAAATTGGCTAAAATAGTGAATTTAAAATATTTAAAATAAATATTTTAAATAATAACGACGAAAAGTAACTTTGAATCGACGTTTGAAAATAAATATAATTAATTCTAATTATAAACAAGGCCTGAAATGGCGCGGTAGTTTCAAAATTTGAATTAAAACTTTGCCTGACTGTACCGGGTGCAAAACAAAACGGATTTTAGTGAAACAAAAAATATTTAAATTTGTTAGTGAATATCTTTCTAACGAATCTGAAAAATCGAAGTTTCATAGTGGGAAGCAAAAGTTATGGCCAAATGAATTTTTAGAAAGGTCGCTATAGAGTTTATATAGCCCGTGAGAATGGCCATTTTGCAAACGACCTTAGAATTCGACGAAACCACTTTTGATGGATTCGGGATGTCAAATTATTTCTAGGTTTCAAATTTCATAATTTTTGAAGCTAGTATGTGAGCGTGGCAAAGGAAAATGTGTTTGGTCGATTTCTATTAAATTGGATCGACCAGAAAAGGGCCATTTTGCAAACGACCTTAGAATTCGATGAAACTAGTTTTGTTGGGACCGTATCGTCAAAACATAGCTAGATTTATTTTTCGGGAATTTTTAGAATCAGTATGTGGCCTCGGCAAATTGAAATGTACGTTCAAATTAAATATTGAATGTTTTATATTTTAATTTGAATGAAAATTGACTGAAACAGTCGAATAGGCCTACGAAACATATCCCATTGTGTTCGAAATGGGGGTATTTAGCTAAGGACGACAGTCATTGGGTTTGGATTGGAGGTCGTGGTAGAAAACCCTCTTTTAAAAGCTCCCGGCCAATCAGAATTTTATAAAAAAAGAAAAAGAAATCCCCCCCCCCCCCCGGATCGAAAGGCGGAAATCGTTCCACCCTTCCCAGCCACTTTCCGGCCGCCACCGTCCACGCCAGACCCCGCCACCACCCAAAATCGAAAGCCCTCCTCCTCCCCTTCAAATCCGACCAACCCCTGCCCTCTCTCTCCTCTCCAGCGTCGAGAACGACGCCCAGGAAGTCGACGACTTAGGAGCGCCGCCGCCGCTTCCACAGGCCATCGATCTGGCCAAAACCCCCGGCGCCGTGAAGCCCTCTCCTCCCTCTTCCACACTATGCCGCTCGATCGTCACCTCGTGCTACGGATAACGAGAAATCTTCAAACCTAGTTTTGAAGAAAATAGAGAGGTATACGGCTATTTTAATTTCAACTATATTATAGCACTTTAAAGCGCTACGGTTTTTGATTTCACTGTAAAAATCATATCTTTTTCGTTTCTTGACGAAA
This sequence comes from Allium sativum, assembly GCA_030737875.1. Taxonomy (NCBI): domain Eukaryota; kingdom Viridiplantae; phylum Streptophyta; class Magnoliopsida; order Asparagales; family Amaryllidaceae; genus Allium; species Allium sativum. The sequence goes on along the minus strand of CM060918.1, from coordinate 342,512,730 downwards.
TTCAGTGAAACAAGAGACAATGGACTCGTGTGGACGTCTTCTACATTATAGAAGAGACCGCATATTTTTCTGAGCCTTCTGCTATTTTTGTTGGAGTGGAACCCAATGTGATATTTCTAAATTATAAACGATATGGAAAACGACGATGTATAAATTATATAGTCGATGTATGAGTTATATAAGCGTTGTATAAGTTGTACGTTCGATATATAAGTTATATAGGCGTTGTAAAAATTATATATGTGTTGAAATAGAAGTGAGATGCTTATGTATGTATGTATATATGTATATATATATATATATATATATATATACGCCCCTCGTCCACAAACCATGGACGATATTTATTGGTTGTGATTGGTGTGAAAATTGGTTGATAGCGAATGGTTGATTTGAATTGTTGGTGGTTGAAATTGATTGATTGTGGTTGAAAGATACCCGTTTATGGTTGAAAATTATTTATTTGAAACCACATAGGATTAGTTTGTGTAAAAGAAAAAATATATACATGCCGCCTACGTGCGAACTAGATGCATGAAATCCCCATTATCAAAAGCTGCGAGGCTTTAAGGTAGAGCGAGGAGCCGTACTAGGGACAACCCCGGTTTTAACTACCCTGCCGTTATGCTGACGAAATTTTGAACAATATTCATGTGTTAGAATTATTTTCAAATGTTGAAACTATATTCGTATGTTGAATAGAAAACATTCATGTGTTGAATAGAAATTCATTCGTTGAATAGAAATCCATGTGTTGAATGGTATTCGTGTTTTAAATAAAGTGTTTTAACAATAAAAATCACATTTTTATTTTATATATACGAATTATAGAAACCGTTCATGTGTCGAATAGAAATTCATTCGTTGAATAGAAATTCATGTGTTGAATGGTATTCGTGCTAGAAATAAATTGTTTTATAATAAAAATCATATTTTTTATCATCTATATGAACTACATAAAATAGCCGTGTTTTGAAAGAAATTGTTTTATAATAAAAATCATATTTTTTATTATCTATATGAACTATATAAAATAGTCGTGTTTTGAAAGAAATTGTTTTATAATAAAAAACATATTTTTATCATCTATATGAACTATATAAAATAGTCGTGTTTTGAAATAAATAGTTTTACAATGAAAATCACATTTTTATTATATACATGAATTGTTAAAAATAGTGAAGTGTTGAAATAGAAGTCAGTTGAATAAAAATATCATTTTTATCAAAGATATGAAAAGAAAATGGTTTTGAAATCGAAGAATAGATTTTATATATATATATAAATATAATTAAAATAAATCAAATAACGAAGCTACAGTTCGTGTTTTGAAACCGTGATTTCAAACGATTAGTGCGGGAGATCCGACCATCGGATTTTCCCAAAACCGAAACCGTTGGGTTCGCTTTGGAAATATCTTTCCAACGACACCAACTTTGTAAAGATCCAACGGTTGGATTGCTTGGAATGTTTAATTCAAATCTGAAGAAAAACAACGTCATAATAGATTATATATATATATATATATATATATAATTAAAATTAATCGAATAACGACGCTGCAGTTCGTAATTTGAAATCGAAACTTCAAACGAGTGTACCAGGAGATCCGACCGTCGGATTTTCCCAAAACTGGAACAGTTGGATTCGTTTTGAAAAGATCTTTCTAATGATATAAATTTTATGAAGATTCAACGGTTATATTTTCAGATATGTGTAAATCAAATCTGAAGAGAAATAGCGCCACGGCCGCGTTATGGCCCGAAGCATCGTTTGATTGAAATGGCTATGTTAAATAAATAAAAATAGCGATAAATCGTTATAAAATATTATAAACGATATGGAATGTGAAATTTTAGAAACTAATTGAAGGTTAGCTAAGTCGAATGGTTTCTTGGGTTTTGATCTGATGTTGGTTTCCGCCTTCGGGGTTAATATTTGGGAAATCGTTCTCTTACTGATTTACGGTTAGTGACTAATGAATTGGAATATGGCGTATGTGTGTTTGTGTAGCACTTGTTAATTATATACGCGATTTGCTCAGAAAGTCCGGGTTTATCCCATTCTGAATAACTGAATCGACGATAAGAAATCGAAGAAGAAGACAGTGGTCGAAGACCAGAGATCTTCACCTCGTTTGGATGGTAACCGATGTCCTGATTGGGAGGCATCCCGAAATATGGATAATGAGTGGTGATCGTCCAGACGTACGTGGAGATCGATGGGTATGCGAGGTATATAGTGCCTCCGGTTTCGTTCAGACCCAAAACAGACTTGCAAATGGACTGTGTGTCTGACATTGCAATTCATTCTATGTGATTGATAGCCATCGGCTACATGGTGTGAATTGCTTGTGTGGCATGCTAAGATGTTGTAATCAAGGCTTCTATTGAAAAGCAAATTCTTGTGGTTGATGATCAAAGCACCGCCTGTGTGGCATAGCTTTGTGTAAAACGTAAATTCGCGAGCCTCACACCCCGGTATGAACCAGAAACGGGAGAGGACCTCGGGGAGGACATGCGTTTCTTTCTAGTTAGAGGTGGTGTCGGTGCTTGAACTGGCTGACATTTATATTATTTTCATCTATGTGGTTGTTGCTGTTGCGAGGCGCCTCGGTTATATCGGTCGATCCGGGACCGATGGAGTCATTCGTTGGCTCGCTTACGCCCCAAAGGGCGGGGAAACGCAGTGTTCGGGAATTTTAATCCACATCGGTGGACCGGCCCTGTCACTCCAAAGGCTTGACTGAGTACTTGCCTAAGGCTCGGGGTAGAGAGTCTCGAAGTCGGTAAGGACTATCTTTTGCCTTGGTTCATGACGGAAATCCAATTTCCAAATACGTGACTTTGCGGTTTTGATTGTATAACTATATATGGCGACATGATATATGGTACCCATGCCGTCGGTGAATGATATTTATGACTGTGTATAAAATTAGAAACTAACTGCAAACGAGCTAAGATGGGTGGTTTCCTGAGTATTGGTCTGATGTTGGTTTCGTCCTTCGGGGTTAATACTTAGGGAACCGTTCTCTGGGTAATTTACAGTTGGAGTCTGATTAAAAATTAAACGACAAATTTTATATTTTAAATGATTTGTTTTGCTCGTATCAAGCATATTTTGGCCTTTATAAGGTAAAACTCTATCCTCAGGTTTGCGTTGCATTGTGTGATGGGAACTGAGTCTTATAATGGCTTCATTTTTATAAAAAGCATTGCGTTGTTTAAAAGATTTACTTGTTTTAAGCACTGGCAATCCAATGGAGTAAACCCGTTCCGTGAAAGTGGTGTGGTCCTGTGATTATCCATATTATAAAATGTGTTAAGTAGATTTCTCATACCAGTCCCATGACTGACTCGTAGTTTGTTTCACTTGCAAACTCGGGTGCCCCTATTTCTACACGGGCAGCCTTGTATTCAGGTTTTAGTTGGCTCTTTCTGGATAGCTGGAGCTGAAGATGGATTCTATCATTTATCTCTGTTTATGCTGTTCAGCTCCTATTGTACATATTATGTTTGTTTTCCGTTGTAGACATTTATGTATAGCTGAACTGTATTTGTACTAAGTATGATCATGTATACTGTGTAACTCTGATGATTATTGTTTATCCAGTATATTATTTGTTAATTATCTGGTGTATTTAATTTAATTCTGTTCTGCTATTATATGTTTATGTGTTATATTCCAAAGATTACCCTTGACACCGTCATACGGGGTTTTGGGGTCGTCACAATTTCTTTCCTTCTCTACAAATATTTGAATCATTAATTTAAACAAACTGAAGCATCCATGCTTCATTTATATCTCTAAATGTATATATTACACTATTTCATAAATGATTGTCACATTATTTAATGGTTTGTGCTAATGTGTTTTATAAATTAAACACATAGGCTGCCTTGATTTGTAACTTTGAGCACTTATTGTCTTTCATATATATTAATTGTCCCCTTATTTGAAAACATGGCCCACTGATAGGCAATTTAAGTAACTATGAACTCTCCATTCCATTGTAAGGGGCTGTAGCCATTTCTGGACGCTCATTTGCGGTTTCTCCTGTTATGATACGTTGGCCTTGTATATTGGCATTGGCTCCACTGATAAATTTTGCATGTGCATGTGCTGCACATTTTGGATCACATATACTTAATTGGTTGTAAATCTGGAATATATATTTCAGGTATATATACCCGTTACTGAGTTGACATTAAAATATATTTAATTGTATAACCGGATTTTATGGGATGATAGTGGTTATTGGACATTTTTGACACAAACTCGAAGTTTTTAGTAGTTGCCTTGGCTTTGGTGATGACCACCCTATTTTATAAATTTGATGTTATGCATGTTGATATACACATTCTTGCCTTGTTTTGTAAACTGAAATATACACGCTGGTTTATGCACCCATGCCATTCCATGCTATGACCACATTTATGTTCATTTGTGTAGTGCATGTGTATTGAACTATTATGGTTTTCACTGTAACAATGAAACATGTATATTTAGCTATATATACATATGCTTGTAGGCGTGTGTTATGTATATATACATGTACAGGTATGTATATGTACACGTGTATGGATGCATGTTTACATATAGTGGTATACTATAATTTGTTGGTTAGTACGTAGGTTACTTCACTATTTTTAAACATCCATAGCCGGAAAAAACATACTTGAAAAACGTGCTTGCCTTATTGAAACTTGGACACATGGTCTGCTTTGCTTGTATTCCTGATGAATATTGCACCAATTATATACTGACATGAATACTTGTTTTGGCATATATCCTGAATTTAGAATTGCATATACAATTTAGAATTAACCATTTTATTTTAGTATCTAATTGAAGCAGATTAACTTGAATAAAGTTAATTCTGACTCGAGTGTTTTGTGTTTTGCATAACGCTCCGATCAGACTGAGTTTTACAACTTAGGATCTACAACTAGCGAATCTCGAGATTCCTGAAGATGCTCGCATTAGTTTGATTAACTCCATAATTTTCGTACGTTATTAAAATTTATGTACTTAATTTCCACTGTATAAAATATTGTATAATTCTGATTAAATCGTATAAAATTATTCCATTGTGAGATATTATTTTATTTTGTGTCTGTGATTCAGTGTATTGATTCTATTTAACCTCGCAAGCAATAGCAATCTGCTATTTTGAACAGTTTGAGTTGGTTTAATTACCAACTTAAAATGGTTGAAAAGGCAGGTCGTTACACTTAAGGATCGAAAAGGGTGATCGTCATTGTAATAGAAGCCGATACGATACAACATGGTCCAAAAAGATACATAAAATATTATAACTACACATATGGAAGAGTGGAAGCAATCCTAAAATACAAGTGCACGCATGAAATAAACAAAATAAATCCACCAATCATCATGGCCATAATTATCCTCATCATCATTGTCATAATATGGAATCTTGGTATCGGGGTTGACCCCACTATTTAGAATGCATGAATTCTGAAGCACCACCCAAATCAACTATCATATTTGGGCAAGGAATGTGTCTATGTCGATGTTAGCATCTATTATAACGACCCAGATTTTTAACCATTTTGTTTGAACATTTAGATTTGGTTTTAAATATTGATTTAGAAACATAAACGGATTCTTATTTATTTATAAAATAAATTTTGAATGTATAATTTATATTTAATTAAAAACGAGCTCGTAACATCGTGGTAGTTCGTAATGTTATGTTTTGAACTTCAATTAAATATATAGAATCCATTTTCGGTCGGCATTCTTTAAAACAAGAATCGTCTAAATTTATTTGACTATAATTTTCTAATGAAAGAGAAAAAGCAAGATTTAATTGATAGGTTTTGAGTAATGTCCAAATCAAATTTTCAAATAGTTGCTATGGAATCGTTTATAAATTATAACATTTTATTTAATAAAATAAATATATTTTTAATAAGTTGAATATCCTTTTAACTTGTAGTTTAATTAAAATGGTTACTGAATGGTCATATATGTTATGATAATATAATGCAAGTTAACAAAGTTTCTAAATATTTAGTTTAATGTTGATTTGGCAGGAAATGAGAATTTTATATTAATTTAATCAAAGTAAAAAATAGCCAATTTTGAAATAATCACGGATTTCAACGAAATCAGTTTCATTATATCCATATTGTTAAATTATTATATGAAAATAAATTGTGATAATCCGATATCATATATGACCTCTGTAGCCATAAACGCGGAGTTGCTTTGCATAGCGTTCAATTAAATGATTTAATTTGATTTCAAACGAATTTGTTGATAACTTGAGATAACCATTGAATTAAGATGTGAGACCTGTTCCATTGAATTCGTATCGACGTTTAGAGTCAGACTATGTATAGTTCGTTATTTTTGAAGACCATGGAATTGGGTACCCAAATAGCATTGTTTTGCGTGTAAAATATCATTCCATGAGAACAATCTCAGAATGCAGCGAGACTTGTCACAACATCAGAAAGGCCGAAGCGTCACGCTTATAACCGTGAGTAAGCAGTATTCTCACAGTTATAACTGTTAAGCCAATGTGTGTTGGTGATTTTTATCACGCATGTTATCACGGCTATATCCGTTACAAGTACCAACCCATATTGTCATGGTTATAAGAGTTATAATATTTACTCTTCTAACGGTTATAAGTGTGATAATATTTATTCTCCTAACGTTTATAAGTGTGAAAATATTTACTGTCCTAATGGTTATAAGTGTGATAATATTTACTACCCTTATGGTTATAAGTGTGGTCGATGCTAGTTTTACAACGGTATTAACCATTACTATTCTGCCTTTAATAATGGTTATAAGCGTGGTGTCCACATTATTTCTAATGGTTATAAGCGTTATTTATCGAAGTTTCCAACATTTACCACACTAATAACTATGAAAAACTGCACATATTATGCTGCGCTTTATTAATAAAACACCTATATTTCAGATCAAATATATTCTGTGCAAGTGTTGGCTACATACAGTAATAGCATGTAGAACAAACCAAATTTAAAATAGCAAACGTAAAAATTTTAAAATACCGTGAGTTATGCACCATCATTAATATACATAATAAGTTTTAAAACAAGCTTCAACATATTTCTTCTAAATTCGGTCTTAGCAGCTTCAACATATGTATCATCTACAAAATTAACTTGAATCCTACCATTGGTCATCCAGAAAGTTTCAAAATGTGCATCTTTGTACCTGTGGAGAACCATTGTTAGTGTCCAGAAATAATAGACTACAAAAAACATCACCAAATAATCTAATCTATATAATCTGAATTGAAACAACGCAAAGAGTACACTGATGTATATAATTTGAACTGAAACATTGCAAATATTGCACTGATATATATAGTATGAACTAAAATATTACTAAAACAAAGAAAACAACGGTTCAAAAATACAGAATCCGACAAAAAAGAATTATACAGTGGAAATATTGTTTATAAATATGGAGAAAGACTACTTTGTCAACTAAGCTTGCTGTTTATAATATATAGAAAAAGAATTAGACAATGGAAAAGTTATCAACTAAATACAGAAATTTCCTCTAATGAATTCATTTACACAAATTAATTTTACTTTGTAGGACCCTTTTCATGAAGAGGACCAGGAAATTAAGAATAAAATATTTCCTTGTTAACTATTAAGCTTGATGTTTTTTTTGTATTAGATAGAGACACATTAGTTTAAACATTTTCTATTGGAAGTACGCAAAATTATATTAACATTCAAATTGTAACTGGTCCGCTTGATCTTGAAGTTCATAAGAATATGCTTACTTGGTGAATTTTCTTGCATTCTTATGATAGTGAATATTTTCTATTTGATTATGGTGAAGCGGCGACATCGAAGATTTTCTATTTGATGACAGTGAATATTCTTATGGCTTCTTGCATTCATCATTGTTTGTTAACATAACCAACTAATTCATGGTCAAATGTTGTTATCTATGGATACAAATTTACACATATACATATTGATTAGTTAGATATAGATTATATTTACACATATCTTAAATTTTCATTCATGGGATTAATATGAATAGTAATACTGCTGCATGTATAAACATACATATCAAAATTCATCCGGTATTTACAAATTGTCAAAAGTGAACTTGTTTATAAATTCATCCAGTATTTACAAATTATCAAAAGTGAACTTGTTTATTAACTGAATGAGTGATACTAAAACGAATATTTAAAAAAATATTACAATGGATGGAGATGCAATAATAAAAAAGATTTCAAGTGAGTTCTAGAAATACGGCAAGCAACATGATTTAATAAATTTAAGATTATGCGGATATGTTTCCTAAACCCATGATTATAACACAAATTGTTTTTTTTCTTCCACAGTTTCGGAATTCTAGGACAATTTCAAACCATAGCAAAACAAACCACTTACCATCTTCAGTAACTCAAGCCTATTTTCATCATTTTTAACCCTAAACTGTTTGATTCAGCGGTCGAAAATTCTACCATGAAGCAACTTACATTATTCACATTTTCTGCTGTATCTCAAAGAACAATTCTTCTTCTTCCTAAAATTTATACAATGATTTTGGAAAAAGGGAAACTTAGTAGAAAAATTAATAATCATGCAGAGATTGAATATTTTAAAAGCATTAGAAAGAGTTGGCTACTCTTTGGCCTACTCTTTTGGAAGACGTCGATATCCAGATTTCAACCATGGTACTGTACGAAAATCTTATATATAGATTCGTTTGCCACTTCACCATTTGCACTTTCAATTTTGTCATTCATCGTAGATTAGTTCCGTTCAATCCACATTTGGTTATTGAGTTGTTATCTTCTTATGCTATTTTTGAAAATTAACTGTTTTGCATCATCGTTGTTTCTGAATGTTTTACGTTCAAAATTAGAGTTAATGATAATTATTTTAGATTCTCACAGAATTCTATCAATTTAAAAGTTCCCAAATAGTCACGTCCTCTGTTACATGTTAATATTATTATTTTTAAAATGAGAGGAAGAAAATAATTTTTTGCACATAGTCTTGAGTCTTCCATGTATGATGGATTTGTACTACATTGTCCAACTATTTGCCATAGCAAAACAAACCACTCACCAACTTCTCTTTTTATGCATGTGTATGCGCACAAGAGAGGAAGAAAACAAACTTGCAACTACATGTCACACATATGTGCCTCGACAACTTATTTCTTTTTTTCATTATCCAGCATTCCAAGACAAAAAGGCCATGCCACTGCAATGAGATTTTCATGGAATATATAATAATGCTTCACGCATGGTTTTCACCATTATTTTAACACAGCAAAAAACTTATAGGCAAAAGGTAACTAACACAAAGTATCAACTCCTAGAAACTATGGCCAAGCAACATCAAGTTTCTAACACAGAAAAATAAATGTGACTCAAACAAAAAAAGGAAAAAAAAAACATTTCTCTAAACCAACACAGGAAATCGAAGTACGGCAAAACATGCCCATACAATATTATGGCCTCCACCCAACAAAACACAAAACAGGAAAGCTTCTCACAAATATTTTTTATATGACATGCGCGCATGGGAAGGAATAGTCCGTGCTTGTTTCCATCTTATACTATTTTATGCAAATTCATACACTTCGGCTGGAAAATTAAATGTGATAGAACCAAATGATTTTAAAAACTATAGAAATGGATGAAGCTGTTTTTACCAATAACCAAATCATATTACTAACCAAAGTAGTTATGGTATGTAGTTCATCAATTTGTATATCGTTTCAAGGCAACTACTGGCTAAGTTGCATTAAAACCATCATTTTCACTCTCTTCTAATTATCATTACCGTTCATGGGTGTACGCGCATGCGCACACACAGTGCATGTTCTAGTTTTTGTAAAGAATTCATATAACTCGTAATATCTCCAGAATTACCAAATCCAATTGTAAGTTCAGCTGCAACCCATAACCGAATGGGCACTTTTAGACATTGGTTCATCATGCTTATCAGCTTAACTCAAGACAAAAATAACACACTACTACAACAAACAAATCATTGTAATAAATTCTAAGAGATGTAATTATATATATTACAAGCATACATATGTATGCTTCAAAAAACGTGTGTAGGGTATATCACAAACGTACAATTGTAAGTTCATACTTTTCTCACCATTTCTCTCTATTACCTAGCCCCTTGTTTGATGTGTGCTGTCACATATAGCAAACTTGAAATTATCATGTTATCTTATTCCTAGGGTGCATCATAAAATCATAATTATTTCTCACTTGTAATCCCATGTCCCATAAATTAGTTGTTATTTAATAATGAGTTTATTATCGTGCATAATATCTTCTGTGATAGCCTAGTAAAATCAACACCTTACAAGATGATTAACTTTTCATTTGTTTGTTAAAAACATACAAAATAATTCATCGAGTTCTATATATAGTTGAGTAATATGGACAATACCATATTTAGTTGAGTAATATGGAAATATCTTGGTTTGCAAATTTGATTACATCGAAGACCATATTTTCTATGCATCTTTTTCCAGTTATGAAGAAGCACAGCCATGAAAGCAACATCAGATGAACTATACCGCTAATAATTAATTTTTTGAGAAGTTTTAACCATGTTTATCTCCAGTTTACCCAAATTTGATTATTAATGTGAAAACTGTTGGAATTTGGATATAGAGAAGGAGAGAGATAGAACGTAGAAAAAATGAAAGACTACATTTTTTTATTATTTCAATTTTCTTCATACAACTTGATTACAAATGAGGGAGTACAACCCTTTTATAACATAGCCAAGTATCTAGAGTCTTCTTATTCTAGAGTTTTCTTTTATTCTCTAATTTCTACTTTCCTCAACAAATCAACTGTATAATTCTCCATTTGATAAATCTAAAATTTCTTACCATATATTTTAACTTTCCCTTAATACAATAATTAACTTTATTCCATAGTGTTTCCTATTAAAACCAAATTTATTTGTTTCCTTAAAACCAAGTTTATTTCCAACATCCTCCCTTAAACTTGGTTTTACTACTTCAAGCAGATTCTTTGTCTCGAAGCACTTTCTCTTCGATTTGTGATGCACTCTCTCATCACCTTCAAAAATTAACGAAGCACTTTCTCTTCGATTTGTGATACACTATCTCATCACCTTCAATTTTTTTTTTTTTTTTAATATTGGAGCACTTTCTCTCCATGGTGCACTTTCTCACCCACAACTCTAAAATAAAATTTCTTCCACGACCACTTGTGCCATGTTCTCTTTCTCTTCATTTGGTGCATCAACATCTTCTACAATATCATCTTCGATCTTCTTCTCAGTCTTCTTCTTCATCTTTGATCTTCTTCCTCTTAATCTTCCTTCTGATTTTTTTTTTTTTTTTTTTTTGATCTTCTTCTCACTCTTCTTCTTCCTCTTAATGTTCTTCTGATTTTTTTTTTTTTTTTTTGGCTTCCTAGAGATCTCTCTACCCTCCCTTGTTAACCTAGCTCCGATACCATGTTGGAATTTAGACATAGAGAGGAGGATAGAGATAAAACCTAGAATAAATGAAAGACTACATTTTTTATTATTTCGATTTTCCTCATACAACTTGATTACAAATGAGGGAGTACAACCCTTTTATAACATAGCCAAGTATCTAGAGTCTTCTTATTCTAGAGTTTTCTTTTATTCTCTAATTTCTACTTTCCTCAACAAATCAACTGTATAATTCTCCATTTGATAAATCTAAAATTTCTTACCATATATTTTAACTTTCCCTTAATACAATAATTAACTTTATTCCATAGTGTTTCCTATTAAAACCAAATTTATTTGTTTCCTTAAAACCAAGTTTATTTCCAACATCCTCCCTTAAACTTGGTTTTACTACTTCAAGCAGATTCTTTGTCTCGAAGCACTTTCTCTTCGATTTGTGATGCACTTCTCATCACCTTTTTTTTTTTTTGTGTTGCACTTCTCATTACTTTCAATTGTTTAAGTACGTCTCTTCAACTCTTTCTTTGAATATTGAAATCCTGGGCTCTGATACCACTTGTTGGAAATTCCTAGTTTGGATAGCTACATAGTTTGTTCACAAAACCAATTGGTTAATGTGAATTATAGCTTCTTACTATTTATCCAGGATCTTAGTTGAGTATCTCCCGATGTGAGACTTATTATTATTTTCATCACTCCACAACTTTGGAGCACCAATATAACTTTTAACACACCCCCTTGATTCAAAGTTGTTGAGATAATAACCGAAGCACTTCTCTTCGATTTGTGATGCACTTCTCATCACCTTCCTTTTTTTTCTCTTTTTTTTTTCTTTTTTTAATTTGTGATGCACTTCTCATCACCTTCCATTTTTTTTTAAATTTGAATATTGAAATCCTGGGCTCCGATACCACTTATTGGAAATTCATAGTTTGGATAGCTACATAGTTTGTTCATTTTTAGTACATTATTGAAATCTTATCGCAAATTCAAACAATATCACTTCATTAGTACATTTTTAGTGAAATGGGGAAACTGAATCCATCATCTATGGATTCACAACTCATTCCTTGCTAAGTTGGAGTAGTATGGAATAACATTAACTTTTAATCCATAATTATAACAATAGTATCAAACACTCATAGTCTTACCAATGTTATCTTATGGAATAACTTTATTTAGACATGTTCATGCATAATAGGAAAAATCAATAATTACTTGGTTTTAGTTATCTTTAGAATCAAAAGCTGAGCCTAATCTTTAATGAGTATTTGGACTTCAGATCAATCAAATTAAAAGTTGTAATGCCCTTTTACATCTTTTACTCAAAAATCAACAATCACTATTGCAAATTTAGTAGACATCTGTGTTGTTTTTTCAAGTAGTTATTTGTTTTATTTAAATAAATAGTCGATGGACATTGTTCTTGCTTCCTACATTCTGCAAGTGTTTGAACTTATAATTGCTCCTTCTAGGTTCTATATGCAGTTCTTTTTTTATTTAGTGTCATTCTTTGAGTATGTGAAGCTTAGTTGCATAACATTTCCAAATAAAAATTCTCTGGCACTGCAAATATGTTAACTGTGAGGAAATAGATAACTATTTTATGGTTTTAATAGAACCGTAGACAATAATGTTGCAAAACGGTTTGCATATTACTAGTTATCATTTCAACTTACAAAAAACTGATTCGGATTTACGTTTCCGTGCCATCAGCAAAATACTTGTTTTAGTGTAGACTGTACTTTTTCCTATATCATTCAGTAAAAAAACTCAATTTATCATCAACAAAATATTTCTTTTCTGTGCCATTAGCAAAAAACTCAATTCAAACAATATTATTTCATTCAGCCCAATCATTATACCATTTAGTTCAAATATATCATTCAGCCGCAAAAAAATTAACCAGAAACAGGAACACAATCAATATATCATTCAGTTCAAATCATGCAATCTAAAAAGCATTATAATATGGATTTAGGTGCTTCAACTTGTTTGCTGAGTGTGTCAGGCACGCTAGTACTCAATCTTTAGCTTAAAAAAATTGGTTTCTTTTTTATGTTTGAATTTTTTATATATACAGGCTCTTATGAATATAGGTATGTCAGCCAGTACTGCCTTACCTCAAACTTTTTTTAAGTGGAAAACAGTAAATTTAAAAGAGGTTGAACTAGAAAAATCAAAAGACTGAACTAGAAAAATCAAAAGACCGAACTAGAAAATAGTAAACTAAAAAACAATTCAAATTTTCTGATCTTTACTCTTGGTCTCTACTTACCTTGGCTACCAAATGCTCGGCGGCAGCAGTAGACAATGTGAGTAGCTAGTTCCCACGACAAATAATAAAGGTTACAGCCATTGTTTGGAAAACGAAGCAGCAACACCTAGTAATAGGAGATGAACAGAAATCAAAGACAGATAAAAGCATGAGCAAATATAAAAGGAAAAGTGTCATGCAATCAAAAATGAGTATACGTAAATAAATGAATTATACTCTGAAAATCTTCATACATGTAAACAATAAATGATCACTAGACAAACTGAATAACATGCAATAGTATTTCCAAAATAGGGTAGATTTGTATTTACTGTTGCTAGTGAATGTTTTTTGTTCAACACTGCATGGCTATCTTATGAAAATTAAGTGTTAGCAAACTTATTTTACATTTCTAGTTCATAATATAAAAATTAAAATAATCATCAAACTAGAATTATCTCATTATCTTATGAATTAAAATTGATTTTTTGTCTAAGGTAATAAATTAACAAAATGACTTTGAACAAATGAATCGGAAAATTTAATGAACATGGTTGTAGTGTTATTAAAGATAGGGAAGACTTGTATAAGGTAGAAGAGTTACTTAATTTCCTAAACACAAAAAAGTACAATTGTTAAAAAACCGACTTAAAATAAATGAATTATATATTATGAAAATTTTCATACATGTAAACAATACATGAATCACTGGGAAAATTGATATACATGGCAGTTGTGTTTACAAAATTAAGGTAAATTTTTATTTATAGCCAGTAGTGCAGAAGGTAAAAGTAAATCTGCATTTGATTTCCAAAAACAGAGAAAAGGAAAACAAAAGAGGGATGTCTGGATTATATATAATATAGATAGATTTTAAATTTTTGGTTATTAGTAAACAAACTAAAAAATAGAGTAGAATTAACTCATTATCTAGTAAATTTAAGTCGCATTTCTTCAAAATTTAGTCATATATTTTAATGTTTTAGCTAAATGAAGTTGCTTGAAGTATTCAAACGTAATAGCAATTATTACTTTCGACATTGTGGTAAATTAAAAGAAAAGGTATTAATTTTTCATTCATTTATATAGCTTATAAAATGTTATTGGAGTTACTAAAATTTATATGAACTATGAAATTTAAAAATGGAATGGAAGTATGACAAACTAAGAATAAAAATAGAGAATGAATAATTCATAACAAAGGCCTGCTTAAAAACAAAGCAGTAGCAATCAACCTATAAATATGCCGTTGGTGAATGATTTAGACTAATCATCAAACTAAATTTATCTTGTTATCTTATCAATTAAAAAAAGTTTCCAGAATTTTTGACAAAGATTTATTATCAAAGTTAAACACAGTTTTTAATTTTTTACCTAACATGCAAAAATGAATTCTTTTCTCTTACGTGTAAGTACTAGGTTAAAACTGAAAAAAAAAATGAAATAATGGAACAGAAGAAAACAGAACAAAGGGATCAACCTACACTTTTTTTCTAGTCTATCAAATTGGGAATAATAGTAAGGGGAAGAAGAGGGAAAATCAAACACAACAAGCATTAAAACTTGGAGCAAAATTGACCTAAAACACAAATTAACAAATGATTCGACACACACCAAACAACAGTTTCTTAAATCTCAAATATCAATAATATATGAACATAGAAAAAAAATAAAAAGTTTGCTTCACATCGTATAAATAGCCCTAAGATTCAACAGATTGTGTTCAAAATTTAGCCTTCCAAAAAAATTAATTACCTTAAATATCTTCCTAACATTAAGGTCACAAAATTTATCTTCATATTTTTATTTCATTACATTAGTCGGAAAAAATAAGTTAAAGTTGAAGTAACCACCTGATTTGTAATCGAAAACCAGCTTGCAATCAATTGTCGAGATAGAATGTGTAGCGACCCGAACTTCCCCGGTCTCCGAAGAGAAGAGAAAGAACGGATTGCTTTGAAAACAACACACATCGGAATGCAAACAGAAGAACATCTCATTGTTTATTACAATAATTCCACCAGAATACAAGAATACTACAGAGTACGAATAAATATTATACAATAGAGTAAATCAGAGATTTAAATACATTACTGCAGCGGAAAAATAATACAAAACATAACTGAAAGAAATACGCGGATACAGAGCTTTCTGAATATCACTTTAGTTATAAACCAATATCCTGTGAATATAAATCTGCAAAACCAAAACTACTAGCTGCCCGTGTGGAAAATAAGGGCACCCAGAGTTTAGGTTAAAACAATAAACTCCAGGTCAGTCATGTGACTGGTGTGAGAACTAAAAACTGTTATTAATCTTTATTTTTAAAGTTAGGTAAATCAAGGGACCACGCCGTATAACACGGAACGAGTTTCCTCCCAAGAATACCAGTGCATAAAACAAACAGCGCAATGCTAAATAAAGAAAAATGAAGCTATTATAAGACCCATGTCCCATCACACAATGCAACGCAAGCCGAAGGATAGGGTTTTCCCTTATAATAGCCAAATAATGCTTGATACACTAAATTTCATCTTTTATTATTACTATATGTGTATAGTGTCAAAACAATTTCAATCATAAGTATCAATCACAGACGGCATAAGTGCCCCATACCACTATGTCACCATACTAGTCTCGACAAATAAAACCGAAATATCACATATTGGAAATTGGATTTCCATTATGAGTCGAGGCAAGGGGCAAGCTCCTCTTCGTTCGAGACACTCTAGCAAATGTCTCAGGACCACACACAGCGATCCTGGATCTTCAGTGCCGGTCCTCTCTTACTTTTGAGGATTAGTTATTCCTGAACACACGTTTCCCGGTCCTATCAGACCTATATCCGAGGCGCCTCGCATCCAACAACCACACAGGTAAAAAGTATATAAATTTCAGGGTTGGTAGGTCACTGATATCACCTATAGCTAGAAAAAAACGTCGTGCTCTCCCTGCAGTCACTATCCCGTTTTTGACTTATACCGAAGCGTGAGGCTCGGAAATTAACGCTATACACAAAGTTGTGCCACATAGGCCGTGCTTTGATCATCAACCGCAAGACTTTGCTTTTCAACAAAAGCCTTGATCATTTGCCACTTAGGCATGCCACACAGGCAATTCACTCCATGCAATTGATATCCATCAATGTATAACCTCTGAGCTCGTACGTCTCAGAGAAGGACATTAAGTAAGAGAATAAATTCTCCGTCGCCAAACAGATATATATTTATTAGAAATCAATCACATAGAATAAAATCCAATGTCAGACACATAGTCTATTTACAAGTTCGTTCTAGGTCTAAACGAAACCGGAGGAACCTTATTCCTCGTATATCCATCGATCTCCAAGTACGTCTGGACGATCACCAACTGATTCCCTCCTCTTGGGTGTATAGCCCAATCAAGATCATCAATAATCATCCAAACGATGTGAAGACCTCCGGTCTTCAACCACCATCTTCATCTTTGACTTATCGTCGAATCGGTTATTCAGAATAGGTATAAACCCGGCCTTTCCGAATAACCCGCGTATATAATAAACAAGTGTTACACAAACACAACATACGCCTCGTTCTAATCCAGAATATTCTTTTATTCAAATATTCACATTCTTAGGGAAAGGTTCCCATTAATTTTATCAAAGATAAATTCTTCTAAATTTACTCTTTAATCTTCCTTTAGATATCATTTCAAACCATGTTAAGGTTTTCCAAACTAGTCAAGATTAGCGAACCACACCGAAGTAATCATTTATTTTATTTCCCAATCCCAACCTATTCATCCCATGGAGCAAAACTGGTAATACTCCATATCTAACAACACGGTGTTATCGGTAAATATTAATTACCATTTCACGTTCAAATCTAATTAAAGATTTAACTATCGCTTGGAGCAAAACTGGTGATACTCCATTCTCGATCACTTTATTCTAATTAAAGATTCATTAAAACTCCACTTAGTTTTAATCTTCCCAATAATCAATACTCTGTCTTTAACTAGGTTAAAGAACCAATGTCATCTAAAACACGGTTCACGATAAACCGAAAATCACATTCCATTGTTAATCGGGTTAAAGAACAGGTGTTATTCAAAACACCGCTAACGATAAACCCCAAAAACCAATTTAAATTCAATTCTAATTAAATACTAATTAACTGGACAATTTCACTAAATTTTAATTAAAAGATTTATTCTTTTCTAAACTGGGTTCAAGAACAGTGTTATTTAAGACACCCTTCATGACGAACCCAAAATCCCATTTGATATTAAATACAAGGCTTTGAATAGAAAATATATCGGCTTATATTCAATATCAAATTCTGAAACCAACAAATATCGTATTGGAAATAACGTTATAAATATATCTTTCAAATTTCCACGACCATATCTGTATAATCACGAAATCCAACGTCGAAATATTCCGAAGATAATTTCAATTCAAATCCATTCCAATTCGTATATTGGAAATTCTGATTATTTTTTAAATCACTTCAAATCCAATTTATTTATTCAAAAATATTGGATTATAATTCTAGTTCAAAGCTAGTTCATTTCGATAAAAATATATTTTTATCCTTTTTAAATATGGGATTTTTCACCCCAATTCTTTCTAAATCATTTATTATAATTTTACACAAATTCTTGATATTTTTAATAATTTTATCAAGGCTCGAACCGTCGATTTCCAACAACGTTCGTCGAACTACACTTACAGCGACCTTTTTCAAGTTTGATTTGGACATAAATCCATCCGTTAGACTTCAAATTTCTAATATTCATCGGAAAGCTCTTTTCGATACGAACCCAACGGTTCTGATTTCAGGAGAATCTGACGGTCGGATCTCCCGTAACGTCAATTCGAAGTCAATGGTCGAAATTCGCGAACTGTCGCGGCGTGGCGCGTTCTATTCAGGCCATTAATATACTTAATATATATATATATATATATATATATATATATATTATGTATATTTCGTCGATTTCAATTCAAAACGTATTTTATAAATCGTTTTAACTTCGTTTTAAAAACGATTTCAACTTCATATTCAATTTTAAATCAAAATTGGATATTTCAGATCATTAATATATAAATGATAATATTTTCACAATGTTATATTTTGAAATCACTTCCTTTTCTATATTCATTATAAAAACGAATATAATCGATATAAATATCGTTCGCGTCAAAATGGCGCAAATCTAATCAACACGGCTTTACATATTTCAATTACTTTGTTATTCTATTCAACAAATGAATATTTTCTTCAACACATAAATATATATTTTATTCAACATATGAATAATTATTAATTCTTGCTTACAATAAAAATGTGAATTTTATTGTATAAATATTTTGTTCAACACATGAATCGTTTCAACACATGAATATTCTTAACACATGAGTTTTCTTTTATTCAACACATGAATATATATTTTATTCAACACATGAATTTTCATTTTATAATATTCTTTATTTTTCCCAATTGGAATGAGGCCCAATCAATTACCATATAATGTTATTTACATGGATTCCATACAACACATGTATATAATAGCAACGATAAATAATCAACCATCATCCAGAGTGCACCACTCAACAACATAAGCATTAAATATAAATATTTAACGCTTACAACAGCCTGTCAACCAAACGATCGACATACAACTAAATAATTGGGATTAGTGTACGCCAAATAACATCCCAACACCCGTGTGGGGTTTCAAATCAACAAACACATATTTTTATTTGTACAGTTGGGCGATGTGTAAAATTTATCGTGCCAATCAATATCAATCAAATGGGTGTACATAAACAAATCGTCTGATTTGTAAATGAATATTTTTTTATTCACATTCACGTTAAATTTATATTTTTAACGATAAATAATTTATTTCAACACATGAATCTTGTTCCATTCATTCCACATCATAGTCGATTTTCACCATACAACAAAATCAAACAAGTCGTCCATGGTCTGTAGACAACGGGTGTCGGGTGCTGCTAAGCACCGTCTGCATCCTAGTATATATTTTCAACTAGAAAACAAGAATTAAAGTGAGAAGTACTCACTTTTGGGATCCACTCCGCCATTTTTATTTCTGAACGGTTCAGATTGGGATTTGTTTTCCATCAGTTCCATCGCAATCCTTTCACGTTGTTCCTAGATAAAAATCATATTTTTATTGCTTCATACCTATAAATAAAAATCATATTTTTATTTCTACTTCATATATTTTTACAATGCTTCTTCCTACATAATAAAAATTATATTTTTATCGCCATTCTACATACATAAAAATCGTATTTTTATATTCTCTATCTTATAAAAATCATATTTTTATTACCTCTATAATATAAAAATCATATTTTTATTATCCCTATAATATAAAAATCATATTTTTATTATCCCTATAATATAAAAATATTATATTTATTAACTCTATAATATAAAAAATCAAATTTTTATTATCTGTATAATATAAAAATCATATTTTTATTATCTCTATAATATAAAAATCGACTCTTTATCTATTCACTTCTATTATAAAAATTCTATTTTTATATTTCTAAAAATCCAATCTTTTCCTATTCTAAAAACCAAACTTTTATCCTACTACATACAAAATGCTATATTTTATATTTTAACGCTATACGCGTATAAAAGATCACATTTTTATATGTGATACATAATAAAAATCGTATCTTTTATAAATTAAAAATCATAACTTCTCTATTAAAAATCAAAGCTTTCTTTGTTCAAAAATAAAATCAAACGATCTTTACTTTTATATAAAAAAAAAACCAGACTTTAAACATATAAAAATATAAACTTTATCATATAAAAATATATATTTATCATATAAAAATATACTATTTTATTAACTTAATTGAATATTTAAAATAAATTGAAATAAGTAAATAAAATAAAAACTCACAGCGCCTCCAGCGAATGGAGGGGGGTGTTTCCTGCTCGTGCAAGGCTGGAGGGTCTTCGGATTAGGGTGAAAAGGGGCAGAGATGTTGTCGGAGGGGGAGGGAAGCTGAAGGGGCAGGCGTGGTTTCTAATCGAGGAGGGAAGAGGGAAGCATGGCGGAGAAGAAGAGGGGTGGGGTGGCGCGTTTGTGGGAGATGAGGGGAAGGGTTGCGATGGTGGTGGAAGGGGGCGGCGTCCGCTGGGAGGGTGGCGGCGGCTGTCTCCTTCTCCGTCGATCCCCTTTTCGTTCATTTTTAAAAAAAAAATCTCGTGTTTGACTGAGAAGGTACGGGGGTAGAGGAAGTAAGGGGGCAGAGGGAAATATATTTTTATTTTATATTATTTTTATTTTTATTACCCAAAAAAACAACTTTTTATTTCGACCTCCTAACGAAACCCACCGATTGTCGTCCCTAGCTAATTGCCCCCGTTCCAAACACAATGGGATATGTCACGTTAGCCAATTCGACTGTTATGATCAGTTTTCGTTCAAATTAAAATATAAATCAATGTATATTGAATTTGAACGCACATTTCAATTTACTGGGGCCACATACTGATTCTAAAAATTACAGAAAATTTATTTCTAGCTTCTTATTGACGATACGGTCCTAACAAAACTAATTTCATCAAATTCTGAGACCGTTTGAAAAATGGCCATTTTCCAATCGATTAAAATCAACTGGAACTGGTCTAACGCGTTTTCCTTTGCCACGCTCACATATTGATTAAGAAAATTATGCAAATTGGGATCTAGCAATAATTTGACATCCTGTATCCAACAAAAGTGGTTTCATCGAAAACCGAGGTCGTTTGCAAAATTTCTATTTTTAAGGGCCAGAATTTCATAGCGACTATTCTGAAATTTCAACTGGACATAACTTTTTATCCCCATTATGAAATTTTGATTTTTCGGATTCGTTGGAAAGATATTTTCAGTTAGATTCTAATATTTTTGGTTTCTCTAAAATCTGGTTTATTTTGAATCCTGTACAGTCATTTGAAATTCGAAATCGAAATTTCAAACTATCGCGCCATTTTCAATTCCTTTTATAATTAGAAATAAATATTTATATTCTAACGACGATCTATATAAATATATATACGTTCTAATTCTATTCAAAATAAATTTCTCGTCGTTATTATTTAAAATAAATCATTTTAAATATTAAAAATTCATCAAAATTGCCAAAATAAAAATTTTAAATTGGCTCAGAATTTCCGGGATATTACAATCTCCCCCACTTAAAACTTTTCATCCCCGAAAAGGAACGAATCTGAAAGTTGTTTTACAAACCAACTCAACTTTCATTATTTTCACTATGACTTAAGTTCTTCAACTTTTCAGTTTCTAAGAACCTTTCAAATTCTTTAAAGATTTGGCTAACACCCTAGATTTCTGAAAATTTTCGCCATAACCTCCCTTGCACCGGGAGCTTCGGGATATTTCAAATAGCCTCCCATGGCCCTCTCCAATCCAAAAGAAAAAGAAAAAGCCAATCGGCTCATAAAATCATCAAATTCCCAAGAAATAC
The DNA here is from genome assembly GCA_030737875.1 of Allium sativum. NCBI lineage: Eukaryota > Viridiplantae > Streptophyta > Magnoliopsida > Asparagales > Amaryllidaceae > Allium > Allium sativum. The sequence continues at coordinate 342,490,472 of CM060918.1, read as the reverse complement.
AATAAACATGTACCTATTTGTCGGGCATACAATTTTATTCTTCTGCTCTAGCCTCCTTGCTATAACCTGTTTAATAGATACATATGTATATGCATGCAATTGTAATCACTTTTCAATACAGTTCTAAATTTGGTTCCATTAGGCTAAATGGTTCAAAATTATCAAACTAATAATCAAACAACACAACCATCAATCAATTAGTTGATTAGCTTTTCAAATTCATAATCTTGACACAGATACAGAAAATCAGGTTTTGATCCCAAATCACAGCAATAAGCCCTATCTAGTTTTGGTTCTCAATCCAGTCTGATGGAAATATATAGATAGCACACCTTTCGAAACTCAAACACAAATTCTGATGATGTAGCTACAATCATCCAAATCATCTCCGGCCGACTAGAGTATGATTCTATATCTATCCAGTATATTAACACTTCGAATATACGTTCATGTCGCGTATATGCAAAATATTTATATACTTGATTGTCCACATTCAACATAAAATACATAATCAAATACGTATAAGTAGAATAAATTTTTAAAATTAAAATCATTTTCATTTTTATTTCAAAAATAAAACTCTTCTGGCTCATTCTAGGATACTGCTGATCCCATTTCTAACGAGCCATTCTTATTGGATATTACTAATCCAATCTCTGGTGAATTCTTTCGTTCGGTTCTAATGTGTCTTGTTCTCGAGCTCTGTAAACCAAAGCTCTGATACCAAATGTAGTGACCCGAACTTCCCCAGTCTCCGAAGAGTTGAGAATGAACGGATTGCTTTGAAAACAACACATATCGGAACACAAACAGAAGAACATTTCATTGATTGTTACAACAACTCCACCAGAATACAAGAATATTGCAGAGTAAGAATAAATATTATACAACAGAGAATATCAGAGATTTAAATACATTACTACAGCGGAAAAATAATACAAAACATAACTGAAAGAAATACATGGATACAGAGCTTTCCGAATATCACTTTAGCTATAAACCAGGATCCTGTGAATATAAATCTGCAAAACCAAAACTACTAGCTTCCCGTGTGGAAAATAAGGGCACCCAGAGTTTAGGTTAAAACAATAAACTCCAGGTCAGTCATGTGACTGGTGTGAGAACTAAAAACAGTTATTAATCTTTATTTTTAAAGTTAGGTAAATCAAGGGACCACGCCGTATAACACGGAACGGGTTTTCTCCCAAGAATACCAATGCATAAAACAAACAGCGCAATGCTAAATAAAGAAAAATGAAGCTATTATAAGACCCATGTCCCATCACACAATGCAACGCAAGCCAGAGGATAGGGTTTTCCCTTATAATAGCCAAATAATGCTTGATACGCTAAATTTCATCTTTTATTATTACTATAAGTGTATAGTGTCAAAACAATTTCAATCATAAATATCAATCACAGACGGCATAAGTGCCCCATACCACTATGTCACCATACTAGGCTCGACAAATAAAAACGAAATATCATGTATTGGAAATTGGATTTCCGTTATGAGTCGAGGCAAGGGGCAAGCTCCTCTTCGTTCGAGACACTCTAGCAAATGTCTTAGGACCACACACATCAATCCTGGATCTTCAGTGTCGGTCCTCTCTTACTTTTGAGGATTAGTTATTCCTGAACACACGTTTCCCGGTCCTATCAGACCTATATCCGAGGTGCCTCGCATCCAACAACCACACAGGTAAAAAGTATATAAATGTCAGGGCTGGTAGGTCACTGACATCAGCTATAGCTGGAAAGAAACGCCGTGCTCTCCCTGCAGTCACTATCCCGTTTTTGACTCATACCGAGGTGTGAGGCTCGCGAATTAACGCTATACACAAAGCTGTGCCACATAGGCCATGCTTTGATCATCAACCACAAGACTTTTCTTTTCAACAAAAGCCTCGATCATTTTCCACTTAGGCATGCCACACAGGCAATTCACTCCATGTGATTGATATCCATCAATATATAACCTCTGAGCTCGTATGTCTCAGAGAAGGGCGTTAAGCAAGAGAATAAATTCTCCGCCGCCAAACAGATATATATTTAATAGAAATCAATCACGCAGAATAAAATCCAATGTCAGACACACAGTTCATTTACAAGTTCATTCTGGGTCTGAACGAAACCGGAGGTACCTTATTCCTCGCATATCCATCAATCTCCAAGTACGTCTGGACGTTCCCCAACTGATTCCCTCCTCTTGGGTGTATAACCCAATCAAGATCATCAATAATCATCCAAACGATGTGAAGACCTCCGGTATTCAACCACCGTCTTCATCTTTGACTTATCGTCGAATCGGTTATTCATAATGGGTATAAACCCCGCCTTTCCGAATAACCCGCGTATATAATAAACAAGTGTTACACAAACACAACATACGCCTCATTCCAATTCATAATATTCTTTTATTCAAATATTCACATTCTTAGGGAAAGGTTCCCATTAATTTTATCAAAGATAAATTCTTCTAAATTTACTCTTTAATATTCCTTTGGATATCATTTCAATCTGTGTTAAGGTTTTCTAAACTAGTCAGGATTAGCGAACCATACCGAAGTAATCATTTATTTTATTTTCCAATCCCAACCAATTCATCCCATGGAGCAAAACTGGTAATACTGTATATCTAACACCACAGTGTTATCGATAAATATTAATTATCATTTCACGTTCAAATCTAATTAAAGATTTAACTATCGCTTGGATTAAAAGTGGTGATACTCCATTCTCGATCGCTTTATTCTAATTAAAGATTCATTAAAACTCCACTTAGTTTTAATCTTCCCACAAATCAATATCCTATCTTTAACTGGATTAAAGAACCAATGTCATCTAAAACACGGTTCACAATAAACCCAAAATCAAATTCCATTGTTAATCGGGTTAAAGAACAGGTGTTATTCAAAACACCGCTCATGATAAACCCCAAAAACCAATTTAAATTCAATTCCAATTGAATACTAATTGACTAGACAATTTCGCTAAATCTTAATTAAAAGATTTATTCTTTTCTAAACTGGGTTCAAGAACAGTGTTATTTAAGACACCCTTCACGACGAACCCAAAATCCCATTTGATATTATGTACAAGGCTCTGAATAGAAAATATATCTGCTTATATTCAATATCAAATTCTGAAACCGACAAATATCGTATTGGAAATAATGATATAAATAAATTTTTCTAATTTCCATAACCATATCTATATAATCACGAAATCCAACATCGAAATATTCTGAAGATAATTTCAATTCAAATCCACTCCAATTCGTATATTGGAAATTCTGATTATTTTTAAAATCACTTCAAATCCAATTTATTTATTCAAAAATATTGGATTATAATTCTAGTTCTAACTAGTTCATTTTGATAAAAATATATTTTTATCCTTTTTAAATATGGGATTTTTCACCCCAATTCTTTCTAAATCATTTATTATGATTTTACACAAATTATTGATATTTTTAATAATTTTATCAAGGCTCGTACAGTCGATTTCCAACAATGGTCGTCGAACTGCACTTACAGCGACCTTTTCCAAATTTGATTTGGACATAAATCCAACCAATAGATTTCAAATTTCTAATATTCATCGGAAAGCTCTTTTCGATACGATCCCAATGGTTCTGGTTTCAGGAGAATCCGACGGTCGGATCTCCCATAACGTCAATTCGAAGTCAATGGTCGAAATTCGCGAACTACCGCGGCGCGGCGCGTTCTATTCAGGCCATTAATATATTATATATATATATATATATATATTATATATATATATATATATATATATATTTCGTCGATTTCAATTCAAAACGTATTTTATAAATCGTTTTAACTTCGTTTTAAAAACGATTTCAACTTCATATTCAATTTTAAATCAAAATTGAATATTTCATATCATTAATATATAAATGATAATATTTTTACAACGTTATATTTTGAAATCACTTCCTTTTCTATATTCATTATAAAAATGAATATAATCGATATTAATATCGTTTGCGTCAAAATGGCGCAAATCTAATCAACACGGCTTTACATATTTCAATAACTTCATTATTCTATTCAACAAATGAATATTTTCTTCAATACATAAATATATATTTTATTCAACACATGAATAATTATTAATTCTTGCTTATAATAAAAATGTGAATTTTATTGTATAAATATTTCGTTCAACACATGAACGTTTCAACACTTGAATATTCTCAACACATGAGTTTTCTTTTTTTCAACACATGAATTTTCATTTTATAATATTCTTTATTTTTCCCAATTGGAATGAGGCCCAATCAATTACCATATAATGTTATTTACATGGATTCCATACAACACATGTATATAATAGCAACGAAAAATAATCAGCCATCATCCAGAGTGCACCACACAACTGCATAGGCATTAAATATAAATATTTAACGCTTACAACAGCCTGTCAACCAAACGATCGACATACAACTAAATAATTGGGATTAGTGTACGCCAAATATCATCTCAACACCGTTGTGGGGTTTCAAATCAACAAACACAGATTTTAATTTGTGCAGTTGGGCGATGTGTAAAATTTATTGTCCCAATCAATATCAGTCAAATGGGTGTACATAAACAAATCGTCTGATTTGTAAATGAATATTTTTTTATTCACATTCACGTTAAATCTATATTTTTAACGATAAATAATTTATTTTAACACACGAATCTATTTCCATTCATTCCACATCACAATCAATTTTCACCACACAACAAAATCAAACAAGTCGCCCATGGTCTGTGGACAACGGGTGTCGGGTGCTGCTAAGCACCGTCTGCATCCTAGTATATATTTTTGACTAGAAAACAAGAATTAAAGTGAGAAGTTCTCACTTTTGGGATCCACTCTGCCATTTTTATTTCTGAACGGTTCAGATTGGGATTTGTTTTCCATCAGTTCCATCGCAATCCTTTCACGCTGTTCCTAGATAAAAATCATATTTTTATTGCTTCATTCCTATAAATAAAAATCATATTTTTATTTCTACTTCATATATTTTTTCAATGCTTCTTCCTACATAATAAAAATTATATTTTTATCACCATTCTACATACATAAAAATCGTATTTTTATATTCTCTGTCTTATTTATCGCCATTCTACATACATAAAAATCATATTTTTATATTCTCTATCTTATAAAAATCATATTTTTATTACCTCTATAATATAAAAATCATATTTTTATTATCTCTATAATATAAAAATCATATTTTTATTATCCTTATAATATAAAAATCATATTTTTATTATCTCTATAATATAAAAATCATATTTTTATTATCTCTATAATATAAAAATTAACTCTTTATCTATTCACTTCTATTATAAAAATTCTATTTTTGTATTTCTAAAAATCCAATCTTCTCCTATTCTAAAAACCAAACTTTTATCTTACTGCATACATAATGCTATATTTTATATTTTAACGCTATACGCGTATAAAAGATCACATTTTTATATGTGATACAAAATAAAAATCGTTTCTTTTATAAATTAAAAATCGTATCTTCTCTAATTAAAAATCAAAGCTTTCTTTGTTCAAAAATAAAATCAAACGATCTTTACTTTTATATAAAAAAATCAGACTTTAAACATATAAAAATATAAACATTATCATATAAAAACATAATATTTTATTAACATAACTGAATATTTGAAATAAATTGAAATAAGTAAATAAAATAAAAACTCACAGCGCCTTCAGCGAATGGAGGGGGGTGTTTCCTGCTCGTGCAAGGCTGGAGGGGCTTCAGATTTGGGTGAAAAGAGGGCGGAAAAGTTGTCGGAGGGGGAGGGGGAGCTGAAGGGGGAGGCGCGATTTCTAATCGAGGAGGGAAGAGGGAAGCGTGGCGGAGAAGAAGAGGGGTGGGGTGACGTGTTCGTGGGAGGTGAGGGGAAGGTTTGCGATGGCGGTGGAAAGGGGCTATTCACCATTTTACTTCCCATTTTAAAACCAAGATTTATTTATTCATTAGTAAATTAGTTATTTTTTTATTTATCCAAATTAATAAGGAAGAGTATATTTAAGTTACTTTATTTTGGAAGTATGCGTGACGGCCCGTCCCGCACCAACCGACATTTACTCCAAAAGTGCATTGTACACATGTCTAGTTAGCACGGGACGGTCGTCAGAAGGAAAGGAAGAAGACGAAGAATCAACAAGGAACCTGCAGAATGTCTTTTAGCGCATAGAACAAAATATAATAACAACATACTTGACATAAAACAGGTGAGACAGTGCATAAGCTGAAAACAAACTATCATAGCAGCGGAAAAGCCAAATACAGCTTATGTTCCGCATCATCATTATTACAACTTTTCAATCTGTCTCTAAAGGTAAAAGCAAGATAAGGGAAGTACACTACTAATGCCCAAGTAGTGACCACCAATGACACAGGGAGAATATCTATATATATATATATCATACGTGGAACCCTCCTGCCCGCCTCCAGATCAGTTACTCGTGCATCACCAGCTAACCTGTCTCTAGTCTACTCGTTTAGGAGCACCCAGAGTAATAAGGAGAGACATAAAACTCTAGTTCAGACAAAAATCTAGTGTGAGCGATAAGCAGCTAAACAGAACAATAACAGGTATACTAAACCATACCTGAACCTGGACCTGCAACCAAAGAGTTAGCACTACATACTGTACAGCACGCTAAGGTGCCACTGAATAAATGGTGTAAAGATAAAGGGGGTGGGGGTGTGCATGTCATAGTGATGGCAAACAATCAAGCATAGCAACCATCCTCACATCTCTCACTCAGTGCGTAAAGCATACGATATCCCCCACTTCGATCACCCAATACTTTGCTATGATCACTCTGCCCCATGAAGTCACAACGGATTCACTGCACTGATCCATAGCCACTAATCCTTCGCTATGTCCACTTTGCCCCATGGAGTCGTACACACCCCACTGCACTGGCTCATAGCCTTACTAATCCTTTACTATGTCCACTCTGCCCCATGGAGTCGCAACAGCTCCACTGCACTGGCTCATAGTCTTACTACGATCACTTTGCCCCTCGAGTCATGATGACTCTACTGCACTGATACGTAGCCCGTCATTCCTTTTCAGTGGTGAATCGAAGTTATGAACGTCGACAACTCCTTAGCACACGTCCCTGTAACGACCCGAAAAATATGAACCAATTTAAATTTTTTTAAATTGCCTAAAATAGTGGATTTTAAATATTTAAAATAAATATTTTAAATAATAGCGATGAAAAGTAAGTTTGAATCGACATTTGAAAACGAATATAATTAATTCTAATTATAAACAAGACCTGAAATGGCGCTGCAGTTTCAAAAATTGAATTCAAGCTTTGTCGGACTGTACCGGGTGCAAAACAAAACGGATTTGAGTGAAACCAAAAATATTTAAATCTGTTAGTGAATACCTTTCCAACGAATCTGAAAAATCGAAGTTTCATAGCGGAAAGCAAAAGTTATTGCCAAATGAATTTTCAGAAAGGTCGCTATGGAATTTATATAGCCCGTGAAATTGGCCATTTTGCAAACGACCTCGGAATTCGACGAAACCACTTTTGTTGGATCCGGGATGTTAAGTTATTTCTAGGTTTCAAATTTCATAATTTTTGAAGCTAGTATGTGAGCGTGGCGAAGGAAAACGTGTTTTGGTCAATTACAGTTAAATTGGATCGGCCAGAAATGGGCCTTTTTGCAAACGGTCTCAGAATTCGACGAAATCAATTTTGTTAGGACCGTATCGTCGATACGAAGCTAGAAATGATTTTTCTAGAATTTTTAGAATCAATATGTGGGCCCGACAAATTTTAATGTACGTTCAAATCAGAATTTGAATGTTTTATATTTTAATTTGAAGAATAACTGGTCGTAACAGCCGAAATGAGTTACGAAACATATCCCATTGTGTTCGGAATGGGGGTAATTAGTTGGGAGTGACAGTCATTGGGTTTGATTTAGAGTTTGGATACAGAAACCCTATTTTTCAACGAATTAATTTTATTATAAATAGCCTCGTCCAATCAGAAAATTCCAAAGAAAATAAAACCCTAAAAATTCTGAGTCGCCACTCACGATTTCATGGCGGAAAGCGTTCAAAAATTCAAGCCCCAATATCTTTTGACCCAAATTGAATTAATCCAAACCCCCGCCACAAAATCGAAGATCTATCCAAGGGCTTCCGATCCATACTTGGGTGATCGAGTATAGTCGCGTGTGGAGCATGAAATCGAGCCACAAAGTGGCACCGTTCGGAGGCGATTTCCGACGGGAGGGGGTGTGCGAGTTGGGCCCACTTCTGGGCGTTGGTGGAGCTCGCCGAGGGCTTCAGTGTGACGGCTTATGATCGCCGTCCGGTGCGACGAGGTGGAGGCAAAGGCGAACCCTAGAATCGGAGGAATGGGTTTTAACGGCGGCTGTAATGTCTGAAGGAGGGAGAGGATTAATTAAAGAGGGTGATTATATTTTAATCAATTTTTAATTATAAAATTTTGTAATCAATGTATATAATGTTATATCTCCTTCATACGAGGTCGAAAAGACGAGCGGTCAGTTGCGTTGAACTCGTGTCGGTGAACTCTACAATTCAAAACTGACCAGAGCTGAAACGGGGCAAAACAGAATTTCAGACAAATTCAAATCTGAACAGAACAGAATAGAAATCCAGATAAAACTGACGGAGTGGATCCCAATGTGAGAATTCTCTCACTATAATTTTCTGTACAGTTATTTATATTATAACTGCATATCTGAACTGTTCACATACGTCCACAGACCATGGACGATTTATTTGGTTGTGTTATGACTGTGAATTGTATATATATATATATACAAAATGTGAAATGTGAGATTTCTAATTTATAAACGATATGGAAAACGACGATGTATAAACTATATAGTCGATGTATGAGTTATATAAGCGTTGTACACCTCACGTATAAGCGTTGTATAAGTTGTACGTTCGATGTATAAGTTATATATGCGTTGTAAAAATTATATATGTGTTGAAATAGAAGTGAAATGTTATATATATATATGCCCCTCGTCCACAAACCATGGACGATATTTATTGGTTGTGATTGGTGTGAAAATTGATTGATAGCGAATGGTTGATTGGAATTGTTTGTGGTTGATATTGATTGATTGTGGTTGAAAAATACCCGTTTGTAGTTGCGAAATATTTGGTTGAAACCACATAGGATTAGTTTGTGGAAATGAAATAAATATACATGCCGCCTGCGTGCGAACTAGATGCATGAATCCCCATTGTCAAAAACCGCAAGGTTTTAAGGTAGTGCGAGGAGCCGTACTAGGGACGGTCCCGGTTTTAAGTACCCTGCCGTTATGCTGCCGAAATTTTGAATAATATTCATGTGTTAGAATTATTTTCATTTGTTGAAACTATATTTATTCGTTGAATAGAAAACCTTCAGGTGTTAAATAGAAATTCATTCGTTGAATTGAAATTCATGTGTTGAATGGTGTTCGTGTTTTAAATATGAAAATCACCTTTTTATATATATATATATATATATATACAAACTATAGAAAACCTTCATGTGTTGAATAGAAATTCATTCGTTGAATTGAAATTCATGTGTTGAATGGTATTCGTGTTTTAAATATAAAAATCACATTTTTATCTATATATACATAAACTATAGAAAACCTTCATGTGTTGAATCGATATTCATTCATTGGATTGAAATTCATGTGTTGAATGGTATTCGTGTTTTAAATATAAAAATCACATTTTTATCTATATATATATATATATATATATATATATAAACTATAGAAAACCTTCATGTGTTGAATCGATATTCATTCATTGAATTGAAATTCATGTGTTGAATGGTATTCGTGTTTTAAATATAAAAATCGCCTTTTTATATATATACAAACTATAGAAAACCTTCATGTGTTGAATAGAAATTCATTCGTTGAATTGAAATTCATGTGTTGAATGGTATTCGTGTTTTAAATATAAAAATCACATTGTTATATATATATATATAAAACTATAGAAAACCTTCATGTGTTGAATCGATATTCATTCATTGGATTGAAATTCATGTGTTGAATGGTATTCGTGTTTTAAATATAAAAATCACATTTTTATCTCTATATATATAAACTATGGAAAACTTTCATGTGTTGAATCGATATTCATTCGTTGATTTGAAATTCATGTGTTGAAAGGTATTCATATTTTGAAAGAAATTGTTTTATAATAAAAATCCCATTTTTATCATCAATATGAGATGTATAAAATAATCTTGTTTTGAAAAAAAATTGTTTTTTAATAAAAATCCTATTTTTATCACGTATATTAACTATATAAAATAGTCGAGTTTTGAAATAAATTGTTTTACATTAAAAATCACACTTTTATCACATACATGACTTGTTAAAAATAGTGAAGTGTTGAAATAGAAGACAGTTTGATAAAAATATCATTTTTATCAAAAGTATGAAATTCATATGGTTTTGAAATCGAAGAATCGATATATATATTTAAATAGAATTGAAATATATCGAAAAACGATGCTGCAGTTCGTATTTTGAAACCGTGATTTCAAACGATTAGTACGGGAGATCCGACCATCGGATTTTCCTGAAATCGCAACCGTTGGGTTCACTTTGGAAATATCTTCCCAACGGCACCAACTTTCTAAAAATCCAACGGTTGGATTGTCTGGAATGTTTAATTCAAATCTGAAGAAAAAAAGCGCCAGAATCGATTATATATATATATATATATATATATATATAATCGAATAACGACGCTGCAGTTCGTATTTTGAAATCGAAACTTCAAACGATTGTACCGGGAGATCCGACCGTCGGATTTTCCCAAAACTGGAACCATTGGATTCGTTTCGAAAAGATCTTCCTAATGATGTAAATTTTGTGAAGATCCAACGGTTAGATTTTCAGATATGTGTAAATCAAATCTGAAGTAAAACAGCGCCACGGCCGCGTTATGGCCCGAAGCGTCGTTTTGAATAAATTGGCTATTTAAAAATAAATAAAAATAGCGATAAATCGTTATAAAATATTATAAACAATATGGATGTGAAATTTAGAAACTAACTGAAGTTTGGCTAAGTCGAATGGTTTCTTGGGTATTGATCTGATGTTGGTTTCGGCCTTCGGGGTTAATATTTGGGAAATCGTTCCCTTACCGATTTACGGTTAGCGACTAATGAATTGAAATGATGCGTATGTATATTTGTGTTGCACTTGTTTATCATATACGTGAGTTGCTCAGAAAGACCGGGTTTATCCCATTCTGAATAATTGAATCGACGATAAGAAATCGAAGATAAAGACGGTGGTCGAAGACCGGAGATCTTTACCTCGTTTGGATGGTAACCGAGGTCCTGATTGGGAGGCATCCCGAAATACGGATAATGAGTGGTGATCGTCTAGACATACGTGGTGGTCGATGGGTTTGCGAGGTATATAGTGCCTCCGGTTTCGTTCAGACCCAGAACGAACTTGCAAATGGACAGTGTGTCTGACATTGGAATTTATTCTGTGTGATTGATAGCCATCAGTTGCACGGTGTGAATTGCCTATGTGGCATGCTAAGATGCAGTGATCAGGACTTCTGTTGAAAAGCAAAGTCTTGTGGTGATGATCAAAGCACCGCCTGTGTGGCGTAGCTTTGTGTATAACGTGAATTCGCGACCTCACACCCGGTATGAACCAGAAACGGGAGAAAGGACCTCAGGGAGGACATGCGTTTCTTTCTAGTTAGAAGTGGCGTCAGTGGTTTTACACGCCCTGACGAGTTTGACTTATGTGGTTGTTACTATTGCGAGGCGCCTCGGTTAGTTCGGACGATCCGGGTCCGATGGAGTCATTCGTTTGCTCATTTACGCCCCATAGGGCGGGGAAACGCATTGTTCAGGCATTTTAATCCACATCGGTGGACCGGCCCTGACGATCCAAAGGCTTGACTGAGTACTTGCCTGAGGCTCGGGCTAGAGAGTCTCGAAGTCGGTAAGGACTATCTTTTGCCTTGGTTCATGACAGAAATCCAATTTCCAAATACGTGACTGTACGGTTTTGATTGTATACCTATATATGGCGACATAGTGGTATGGGGCATTAATGCCGTCTATGATTGATAGTTATGATTAGAAATTGCTTTTGAAACATATAAACACTAGTAATAATATCAAATGCTTTGTTTTACTCGTATCAAGCATATTTTGGCCATTATAAGGTAAAACTCTATCCTCCGGTTTGCGTTGCATTGTTTGATGGGAACTGAGTCTTATAATGGCTTCATTTTTATAAAAAGTATTACGATGTTTAAAAGAATGATTTGTTTTAAACCACTGGCAATCCAATGGAGTAAACCCGTTCCACGAAAGTGGCGTGGTCCTGTGATTAGCCATATTTCAAATGTGTTGAGTAGATTTCTCATACCAGTCCCATGACTGACTCGTAGTTTGTTTCACTTTCAAACTCGGGTGCCCTTTTTTCTACATGGGCAGCCTTGTATTCAGGTTTAGCTGGCTCTTTCTGGATAGCTGGAGCTGAAGATGGATTCTATTCTTTATCTCTTTTTATGTTGTTCAGCTCATATTGTACATATTTTGTTTGCTTCCGCTGTAGACATTTATGTATAGCTGAACTGTATTTGTACTAAGTATGATCCTGTATATTGTGTAACTCTGATGATTACGTTTATCCAGTGTATTCTATTGTACATTATCTGGTGTATTTATTTAATTCTGTTCTGCTATTATTTGTTTCTGTGTTATATTCCAAAGATTACCCTTGTCACCGTCTGTACGGGAAATGGGGTCGTCGCAACGTGGTATCAGAGCTTTTGTTAAGCTTAGTTCTGGAATATTACATATTAACGAACTCGTCAGAGATAGAACCAGTAGTGTTCTAGGACGAGTAACTCAGTACAGATAGGATCAGCAATATCCTAGTAAGAGTACAGCATATTCAGAACAACTCGTTAGAGATGGGGTCAGAAGTGCCTCAGAACGAGTCGAGCGTAATATGTTTTTAAATAACGTATTTGTGATTATATATATAGTCTGGTATTAGAAATATAATTTTTGAATATATAAAAGATATATGTTTGAAAAGTTAAAAACAATTTGATTGTTGTTAGTGTTGTGTGATAGTAGATTTGATTAATTAAAATTATTGAAACGATAGTTAATTTAATTAATAAGAGAATAATGGTAGAATTTATTCATTATATCACACATTGAAATGATTAGAAAATAGATAGAAATATATACTTGTGCATTATATATGTTTGAACAGGTAATTGGATAGTTGTTGAGTAAAGAAATTATTTGCGTGCCCAACAAATAGGTAAACCTTAATGAGTTGGATGCGAAATATTATTATATCAACTCCTGTGAATGCCATTGGATGCGGAGTGCTGGTTATTCTGTGTGTGATAATAAACGTCGCCATAGGATAGTAACAATTAATTTTGAACTACATTGCATGGCATACTTCTGAAGATAGGCATACTTCATCATATACCACATAAGCATTTGGAGCTTGTGTGATGAGGTGGAAGATTTACCATACGAGCAAGAGGCTTGTATGGCGATGACTATATTTTACAGGTTGAACTGATGACTGATATGGACTATTTAAATTGTAACGATTAAATTGCCAGATTAATAAAAACCCCACACGGGTTTGGAGTTGACAATAATCATGTCTCTCTAGTCATTAGATACGGCACATGGACTATTTATTTCCCACCCGGGACGAGGTGACGAGGATTTATCCTCTGGAGCATTTAAAATACACACTCCCTCAAGCTTTGACAGGGTGACGAGAATTTATTCTCTAGAGTTATTATCAATACACACTCCCCTGTAAACACCAGAATATATCACTATAAATATGTGTATGCTTATTAGGATTTATTGGGTACCTAATACGGCCCAATAAATTTCCAAACCTCTCCCCGTACAAAGGAGGTTATGGCGAAATTTTTCGAAAATTCCGGGTGTTAGCCAAATTTTTGAAGAATTTGAAAATTCTCAGAAACTGAAAAGTTGGATAATGGAAGCCAGATTGAACGTAGAGTTGATTAATCAAACCACTTTCGACTTTGTTCCTTTTCGGGGACGAAAAGTTTTAAGTAGGGGAGATTGTAACGACCCGGAAAATCTGAACCAATTTAAAAAAATTTAAATTGGCTAAAATAGTGGATTTTAAATATTTTAAAGAAATATTTTAAATAATAGCGATGAAAAGTAAGTTTGAATCGACATTTGAAAACGAATATAATTAATTCTAATTATAAACAAGGCCTGAAATGGCGCTGCAGTTTCAAAAATTGAATTCAAGCTTTGTCAGACCGTACCGGGTGAAAAACAAAACGGATTTGAGTGAAACCAAAAATATTTAAATCTGTTAGTGAATACCTTTCTAACGAATCTGAAAAATCGAAGTTTCATAGCAGAAAGCAAAAGTTATGGCCAAATGAATTTTCAGAAAGGTCGCTATAGAATTTATATAGCCCGTGAAATTGGCCATTTTGCAAATAACCTCGGAATTCGACGAAGCCACTTTTGTTGGATCCGAGATGTGAAGTTACTGCTAGGTTTAAAATTTCATAATTTTTGAAGCTAGTATGTGAGCGTGGCGAAGGAAAACGTGTTTTGGTCAATTATAATTAAATTGGATCGGCCAGAAATGGGCCTTTTTGCAAACGGTCTCAGAATTCGACGAAATCAATTTTGTTAGGACCGTATCGTCGATACGAAGTTAGAAATAATTTTTCTAGAATTTTCAGAATCAATATGTGGGCCCGACAAATTTTAATGTACGTTCAAATCAGAATTTGAATGTTTTATATTTTAATTTGAAGAATAACTAGTCGTAACAGCCGAAATGAGTTTCAAAACATATCCCATTGTGTTCGGAATGGGGGTAATTAGCTGGGGGTGACAGTCGTTGGGTTTGATTTAGAGTTTGGATACAGAAACCCTATTTTTCCACGAATTAATTTTATTATAAATAGCCTCGTCCAATCAGAAAATTCCAAAGAAAATAAAACCCTAAAAATTCTGAGCCGCCACTCACGATTTCACAGCGGAAAGCGTTCAAAAATTCAAGCCCCAATATCTTTTGACCCAAATCGAATTAATCCAAACCCCCGCCACAAAATTGAAGATCTATCCAAGGGCTTCCGATCCATACTTGGGTGATCGAGTATAGTCGCGTGTGGAGCACGAAATCGAGCCACAAAGTGGCGCCGTTCGGAGGCGATTTCCGATGGGAGGGGTTGCGAGTGGGGCCCACTTCTGGGCGTTGGTGAAACTCGCCGTGGGCTTCAGTGTGGCGGCTTCTGATCGCCGTCCGGTGCGATGAGGTGGAGGCAAAGGCGAACCCTAGAATCGGAGGAATGGGTTTTAACGGCGGCTGTAATGTCTGAAGGAGGGAGAGGATTAATTAAAGAGGGTGATTATATTTTAATCAATTTTTAATTATAAAATTTTGTAATTAATGTATATAATGCTATATCTCCTTCATACGAGGTCGAAAAGACGAGCGGTCAGTTGCGTTGAACTCGTGTCGTTGAACTCTACAATTCAAAACTGACCAGAGCTGAAAAAGGGTAAAACAGAATTTCAGACAAATTCAAATCTGAACAGAACAGAATAGAAATCCATATAAAAATGACGGAGTGGATCCCAATGTGAGAATTCTCTCACTATAATTTTCTGTACAGTTATTTATATTATAACTGCATATCTGAACTGTTCACATACGTCCACAGACCATGGACGATTTATTTGATTGTGTTATGACTGTGAATTGTATATATATACAAAATGTGAAATGTGAGATTTCTAATTTATAAACGATATGGAAAACGACGATGTATAAATTATATAGTCGATGTATGAGTTATATAAGCGTTGTACACCTCATGTATAAGCGTTGTATAAGTTGTACGTTCGATGTATAAGTTATATATGCGTTGTAAAAATTATATATGTGTTGAAATAGAAGTGAAATGCTATATATATATATATACGCCCCTCGTCCACAAACCATGGACGATATTTATTGGTTGTGATTGGTGTGAAAATTGATTGATAGCGAATGGTTGATTGGAATTGTTTGTGGTTGATATTGATTGATTATGGTTGAAAAATACCCGTTTGTGGTTGAGAAATATTTGGTTGAAACCACATAGGATTAGTTTGAGGAAATGAAATAAATATACATGCCGCCTGCGTGCGAACTAGATGCATGAATCCCCATTGTCAAAAACCGCGAGGTTTTAAGGTAGAGCAAGGAGTCGTACTAGGGACAGTCCCGGTTTTAACTACCCTGCCGTTATGCTGCCGAAATTTTGAATAATATTCATGTGTTAGAATTATTTTCATTTGTTGAAACTATATTTATTCGTTGAATAGAAAACCTTCAGGTGTTAAATAGAAATTCATTCGTTGAATTGAAATTCATGTGTTGAATGGTATTCGTGTTTTAAATATAAAAATCACCTTTATATATATATATATATATATATATATATATATATATACACACACACACAAACTATAGAAAACCTTCATGTGTTGAATAGAAATTCATTCGTTGAATTGAAATTCATGTGTTGAATGGTATTCGTGTTTTAAATATAAAAATCACATTTTTATCTATATATACATAAACTATAGAAAACCTTCATGTGTTGAATCGATATTCATTCATTGGATTGAAATTCATGTGTTGAATGGTATTCGTGTTTTAAATATAAAAATCACATTTTTATCTATATATATATATATATATATATATATATATAAACTATAGAAAACCTTCATGTGTTGAATCGATATTCATTCATTGAATTGAAATTCATGTGTTGAATGGTATTCGTGTTTTAAATATAAAAATCGCCTTTTTATATATATACAAACTATAGAAAACCTTCATGTGTTGAATAGAAATTCATTCGTTGAATTGAAATTCATGTGTTGAATGGTATTCGTGTTTTAAATATAAAAATCACATTGTTATATATATATATATAAAACTATAGAAAACCTTCATGTGTTGAATCGATATTCATTCATTGGATTGAAATTCATGTGTTGAATGGTATTCGTGTTTTAAATATAAAAATCACATTTTTATCTCTATATATATAAACTATGGAAAACTTTCATGTGTTGAATCGATATTCATTCGTTGATTTGAAATTCATGTGTTGAAAGGTATTCATATTTTGAAAGAAATTGTTTTATAATAAAAATCCCATTTTTATCATCAATATGAGATGTATAAAATAATCTTGTTTTGAAAAAAATTGTTTTATAATAAAAATCCTATTTTTATCACGTATATTAACTATATAAAATAGTCGAGTTTTGAAATAAATTGTTTTACATTAAAAATCACACTTTTATCACATACATGACTTGTTAAAAATAGTGAAGTGTTGAAATAGAAGACAGTTTGATAAAAATATCATTTTTATCAAAAGTATGAAATTCATATGGTTTTGAAATCGAAGAATCGATATATATATTTAAATAGAATTGAAATATATCGAAAAACAACGCTGCAGTTCGTATTTTGAAACCGTGATTTCAAACGATTAGTACGGGAGATCCGACCATCGGATTTTCCTGAAATCGCAACCGTTGGGTTCACTTTGGAAATATCTTTCCAACGGCACCAACTTTGTAAAAATCCAACGGTTGGATTGTCTGGAATGTTTAATTCAAATCTGAAGAAAAACAGCGCCAGAATCGATTATATATATATATATATATAATTATATTTAATCGAATAACGACGCTATAGTTCGTATTTTGAAATCGAAATTTCAAACGATTGTACCGGGAGATCCGACCGTCGGATTTTCCCAAAGCTGGAACCGTTGGATTCGTTTTGAAAAGATCTTCCTAATGATGTAAATTTTGTGAAGATCCAACGGTTAGATTTTCAGATATGTGTAAATCAAATCTGAAGAAAAACAGCGCCACGGCCGCGTTATGGCCCGAAGCGTCGTTTTGAATAAATTGGCTATTTAAAAATAAATAAAAATAGCGATAAATCGTTATAAAATATCATAAACAATATGGATGTGAAATTTAGAAACTAACTGAAGTTTGGCTAAGTCGAATGGTTTCTTGGGTATTGATCTGATGTTGGTTTCGGCCTTCGGGGTTAATATTTGGGAAATCGTTCTCTTACTGATTTACGGTTAGCGACTAATGAATTGAAATGATGCGTATGTGTATTTGTGTTGCACTTGTTTATCATATACACGAATTGATCAGAAAGACCGGGTTTATCCCATTTTGAATAACTGAATCGACGATAAGAAATCGAAGATAAAGACGGTGGTCGAAGACTGGAGATCTTCACCTCGTTTGGATGGTAACCGAGGTCTTGATTGGGAGGCATCCCGAAATATGGATAATAAGTGGTGATCGTCCAGACGTACGAGGTGGTCGATGGGTTTGCGAGGTATATAGTGCCTCCGGTTTCCTTCAGACCCAGAACGGACTTGCAAATGGACAGTGTGTCTGACATTGGAATTTATTCAGTGTGATTGATAGCCATCAGTTGCACGGTGTGAATTGCCTATGTGGCATGCTAAGATGCAGTGATCAGGGCTTCTGTTGAAAAGCAAAGTCTTGTGGTGATGATCAAAGCACCGCCTGTGTGGCGTAGCTTTGTGTATAACGTGAATTCGCGAACCTCACACCCGGTATGAACCAGAAACGGGAGAAAGGACCTCAGGGAGGACATGCGTTTATTTCTAGTTAGAAGTGGCGTCAGTGGTTTTACACTCCCTGACGAGTTTGACTTATGTGGTTGTTACTGTTGCGAGGCGCCTCGGTTAGATCGGACGATCCGGGTCCGATGGAGTCATTCGTTGGCTCATTTACGCCCCATAGGGCGGGGAAACGCATTGTTCAGGCATTTTAATCCACATCGGTGGACCGACCCTGGCGATCCAAAGGCTTGACTGAGTACTTGCTTGAGGCTCGGGCTAGAGAGTCTCGAAGTTGGTAAGGACTATCTTTTGCCTTGGTTCATGACGGAAATCCAATTTCCAAATACGTGACTGTGCGGTTTTGATTGTATACCTATATATGGCGACATAGCGGTATGGGGCATTAGTGCCATCTATGATTGATAGTTATGATTAGAAATTGCTTTTGAAACATATAAACACTAGTAATAATATTAAATGCTTTGTTTTACTCGTATCAAGCATATTTTGGCCATTATAAGGTAAAACTCTATCCTCCGGTTTGCGTTGCATTATGTGATGGGAACTGAGTCTTATAATGGCTTCATTTTTATAAAAAATATTGAGATGTTTAAAAGAATGATTTGTTTTAAACCACTGGCAATCCAATGGAGTAAACCCGTTCCACGAAAGTGGCGTGGTCCTATGATTAGCCATATTTCAAATGTGTTGAGTAGATTTCTCATACCAGTCCCATGACTGACTCGTAGTTTGTTTCACTTTCAAACCCGGGTGCCCCTTTTTCTACACGGGCAGCCTTGTATTCAGGTTTAGCTGGCTCTTTCTGGATAGCTGGAGCTGAAGATGGATTCTATTCTTTATCTCTTTTTATGCTATTCAGCTCCTATTGTACATATTTTGTTTGTTTCCGCTGTAGACATTTATGTTTAGCTGAACTGTATTTGTACTAAGCATGATCCTGTATACTGTGTAACTCTGATGATTACGTTTATCCAGTGTATTCTATTGTACATTATCTGGTGTATTTATTTAATTCTGTTCTGCTATTATCTGTTTCTGTGTTATATTCCAAAGATTACCCTTGTCACCGTCTGTACGGGAAATAGGGTCGTCGCAGTCCCACAGCAAAGCCCAACCATGAAGTGAACTCATTGGTTCCCAATTGGATCTTGAGCTCTAACTTCCATTTGGACCACCTTTGCATCTCGGGTTATTGGTCATCACTGGGTCGGTTCGGATCCTCCGTCCTTCTTCTCTATCGGTTTGGATCGGCCTATTTCCAAGTGCTCCGGGTCGGGTCGTGGCCTCGAAGTCCCTTCGTAGTACATCGGTTCGGTTCGGGTGCCCTCTGGTGGGTCGGGTCGGGTAGATGCATCTTGGTTCGGTTCGGCTCAGTAGCTCTCCTCCTTTAGATGTTGGCCCCTTTTGTTGTGATGCTCCGATCTGATCCCATATTAACCATAATGGCCTTCCTTTTTGCCAAACTTTCTCTTATGCCAAGTCTCGGTTCGGTTCAGTGATCCCTTGCCCAGCCCATTATCCGGTCCGAGCCCATCCATCCGATCCGATCCGAAAACCTACACCGTCTTCCTGCAACTTTTCCAACGAGTGTTTTACACCATTCGACGGCGTTTTCGACCATTCTAACTATTCTAATCAATCACAAAGCATACCATACAGTCATAGCAACAAGTAAAAGTGACCTCAAACACCAAAACATCAATATGATAGGTTAAAATGGATCAAACATAGCCAGAACCCCATATTTTCCCTTAAGCATGTTTAAGCAAAACTAGTGACATGATTAGTAAAACTTAACCAAATTAGCCAAATTTTCTAACAGAGGTCAAAAACAATATTTTAGAATTTTAGAATATTTTTTTAGATTTTTATGATGCATAATTTCGCTAATTATCACTAATCACCCCTTAATCCCCTAAATTCCGGGATTAGTAAAATTAGTCCAAATTAACCCAAATTCATCTCAGAGGGATAAAATAATATTCTGGAATTTTACAAATTTTTCTAGATTTTTCTGAGTTATAATTTCGCTAATTTTTGCTAATTACCCTAATTAGCCGTAATTAGTGAAAAACAATGCAAATCACTCATCTTAGCCACAAATAAACCTTAGATCTGAAATAAATCTCTGATATGGCGCGAATACCAATGCTAAACACCAGCTCTAATCTTGATCTGGTGAAGATCTCCCTTAATTTGATGTTGCTAAGCTTAATCCTTGATTAGAAAGTGATTCGGAGGTGATTTAGAGGTTGGAGGCCATTTTTAGGGTTTCTAAGAGGTAAGTGGAGGCTAGAAAACTGAAATGGAATGAAACACTAACTCTTTTCAGCCTCCCCATAACCCTATTCCCGAAATGGGTTATGGGCCCATTCACTAATCATCCTATTTGGCCCGGTTAAGCAGTTTTTCATCTTCCAAACCTTATTTCAGTCATTTCTCCCAAACGGTAAGTCCGTTTTCCACATGTGACCTACGGAAAGGTAAACCATCATCCGAAGACAATGGAAGTGGTTTCAGGTCAAAATTCCTTTCCAATCAAAAGTTATGGCCGAAACAAGATCAGCTAGGTGCAAAACGGTCATTTAAAAATCGGCAAAAATCATGAACATGGGAAATGACCCCAATGGTCGTTTCCCAAAGCCACATGACCATACGACTTTATTTAAGAAAGAAATAAATATTCTATGATCCTCCGATGCGTAGAATGCGGGTTATTACATTCTCCCCTCCTTAAGAAATTTCGCCCCCGAAATTCCCTAACCAAAACACACAAAGGGTCCCGCATGCCTATCAGTCATAACAACAATCAAACATGCAAAACAAGTCTATCCTAACATGCGGAATAACTAAATTGCAAAGTAAATCTTACCAGGCAAAGAGTTCTGGATACGTCTTCCTGATGCTCTCCTCTGTCTCCCAAGTACAGTCATTCTCGTTCTCGCCCCTCTGAACCTTGACTAGCTTCACCGCCTTCCTTCGAAGTTGCTTCGTATCGTGCTCGACAATACGAATCGGCTTGCGATTCCCAACCGCCTCGGGTTCCACTTCGAAGTCCTCTAACTGATCAGGTGAAATAGTCATATCTGGGTCGTGCACGAACTTCTTTAGCTGGGAAACATGAAATACGTTGTGAACTCCCGCCATCTTCTCGGGTAAGTCAACTCTATACGCCAAATTCCCAACTTGTTCAAGAACTGGGAATAGGCCAACAAATCTTGGTGCCAACTTGCCTCTCCTGCCAAATCGTATCACGCTCTTCAACGGAGAAATCTTGACAAACACTAAGTCACCAGCGGAGAATTTTAAGTCTTTTCTCCTCTTATCAGCATAACTCTTCTGCCTATCCTGGGCAGTCTTCATCCGTTGTTGAATGATCTTAATCTTATCTGAAGTTTCCCTTATCACATCTGGTCCAAGCACAAACTTCTCACCGGTCTCTATCCAACATGATGGTGAGTTGCACGGTCTTCCGTACAAAGCTTCATATGGAGCCATACCGATACTGGATTGGTAGCAATTATTATATGCAAACTCTACCAGATGAAAATGGTCATCCCATGATCCACCAAAATCCAATTTACAAGCTCTCAAGAGATCTTCCAATATACGATTCACCCTCTCTGTCTGACCATCGATTTGAGGATGATACGTGGTACTGAGATATAATTCCGACCCTAGAGCCTCTTGTAAGCTCTTCCAAAACCCACTAGTAAACAACGGGTCTTGGTCACTCACAATGCTTTTAGGTACTCCATGAAATCTCACTACCCACTTCATATACAGTTCTACTAACTTAGTTGCCGTTCTGGTCGATTTGACTGGTATAAATCTTGCACTCTTGGTCAATCGATCCACAATTACCCAAATGCTATCATGTCCCGATTTAGTCCTTGGTAAACCATCATTGAAATCCATCGAGACTTGCTCCCATTTCCATTCGGGAATTTCTAATGGTTGCAACAAACCACTAGGCTTCTTTTGCTCGGCTTTAACTAGCTGACAATTGATGCACTTGGATATAAACTTCCCAACGTCTCTTTTCATCCCTGCTTCATGTCTCGATACATCTTATCACCACCGGGGTGTATAGTCAGTTTTGAGTGATGACATTCCCTAAGCACTTCACCTCTCAAACCATTCATGTTGGGTACAACTAGTCTTCCATTCTTTCGAAGCCATCTTTCTTGATCAAGCCCATACAAATTCATCCCCTTACCATCAATATTCATCTGTAACTTGGAGATGATTTCCAATAGATTAGGATCGTCCCTCTGACTGGAACCAATCCACTCAATCAAAGTGGGCCTGATCGTCAAACTAGCTAACATCTCTGGATCCAATTCACACTTTGGTCTATAATCATCCTCTGCGATATACTCTAGTTGCTTCCATTCAAGAAACATAGCCCCTAAAATGGCATGTCTCCTACTCAAGGCATCGGCTACCGCATTGCCTTTCCCAGGTGTATATGCGATATCAAAATCATACGAAGCCAAGAACTCTAACCATCTCTGCTGTCGGAGATTTAGATCCTTTTGAGAGAAGAGATACTTTAACGATTTATGATCGGTAAACAACTCAAATCTCTCTCCTAATAGATAATGTCTCCACATCTTCAACGCGAACACGATCGCTGCCAGTTCCAAATCATTGATAAGATACTTTTTCTCATGCGGCTTTAGTTGCCGACTAGCATAAGCTACAACCCTACCTCCTTGCATCAATACAACACCTAGTCCGGTACCACAAGCATCCGTGTATACCGTCATCTCTTCATTCCCTTTAGGAATGACTAACACTGGCGCACACGTCAACTTTTCTTTCAGACTCTTGAATGCATTCTCACAAACTCCTTCCCAAACGAAGGCTTGATTCTTCTTAGTCAACTGAGTCAACGGTGCTGCTATCTTGGAGAAGTCCTGGATAAACTTACGATAATATCCAGCTAACCCCAAGAAGCTTCTCACGTCTGTTGCAATCTTGGGCGTAGACCAATCCTGTACCGTAGCCGCCTTTGCAGGGTCCACGGCAATACCATTATCTGAAACAACATGGCCCAAGAATCTCACTTCCCTCCTCCAGAAGTGACACTTAGAAAATTTTGCTTTCAGTTGGTGTTTTCTCAACACCTCCATCACTATCCTCAAATGTCCCTTGTGTTCTTCCTCTATCCTCGAGTAAACAAGGATGTCGTCTACGAACACTAGAACAAACTTATTCAACTGATCTCTGAATACTCGATTCATAAGATCCACGAAGTATGCTGGTGCATTGGTCAACCCAAATGGCATGACCAACCACTCATAGAATCCAGACGGCGTCCTAAATGTCGTTTTTGGAACACTCTCAGCCGGTACTCGGAGCTGATGAAATCCTGTCGCGAGGTCCAACTGGGAGAACACTCTTGCTCCTTCCAGTTGATCAAACAAATCATCTATCCGCGGTAGATGATATTTATTCTTCCTCATCACCTTATTCAACTCGCGATAGTCCACACACAAACGAAGGGAACCATCTGCCTTAGTGGCAAACACAACTGGTGCTCCCCACTCGAAGACACTTCTTCTAATAAACCCCTTCTTCAAAAGATCGCTTACTTGCACCCCGAGCTCTTGCTGCTCCCTTGGTGCTATACGACGAAGTGGCATCACTATAGGTCTGGCATCTTTCACTAAATCAATACGGAACTCAATCTCTCGGTGTGGTGGAAGTCCGGTCACTTCCTCGAAGACGTCCGGATACTGGCCAACCACGGGCACATCTGACAACTCATCATGCGGGATGTCGAGGGAATTTATAAAACTTGCCATTACCCCATCACTAGGTAGACTACCAAACACTACCCTCCGCCCATCATCCGCCCTAACTGTCACCAAAATGCCCTCACAGTCTACCACCACCCCGTACCATTGGAGCCAATCGACCCCCAATATAATGCCATACCCAGTAAAGCCCAAAACAAAGCAATCACAAACATACATCCATGAATCGTTCAGACCAAATTTCGGCAAATCATACTAAGGTTAGTCGAACCACCAATCGGGTTCGTCACAACCAACGGTCTATCGACTATATTGGGTTCCAGTCCCAACCTATCTACCGGGTAGCTAGATATGAAGGAACGGGAAGCCCCAGTATCAAACAAAACTCGAACAGGTACATCATGAATAGAAAGCATACCTTGAATGTCGACATTCTTTCCTTTCTCCGCCGCAGTTGGGGCATTCGATGAAGAAGGGATAGCACCGATAGCATATGCTTTCACAATCTGCTTCTCCTTAAGAGGTAGTGGACATTTATCCTTATGATGTACCACTTGGCCATAGTTGTAGCACTTCCTATCCGTTGGGTTGGCCCGACACTCTTTGGCATAATGGCCCTTCTTACCACAGCTGAAGCACTCAACATATTTCTTACTCTTTTTCTGGCCATCCTTAGCTTGGTTCTGCTTCCTCTTGTTCTGATTATTATTCTTGCCTCCACTGCCTGCTTGCGGCTTCAGCCCTTCTACAGATGCAACCTCAGTCTTTGACTTAGGGTAAAGACTCTCTGATCTCAAAGCTTTCCCCACAATCGATTCAGAAGTCTCCTCGATGTGTTGATAAGCCTTTCCCCCAAGTATCCATCCAAACCAGTAATGAACTTCTTATTCTTCTTCTCAGGAGTATCGATAAGGGATATCCCATACTTCGACAAAGTGTCGAACTCAGCAATATAGTCCGAGATTGCCCTACCATTCTGCTTAAGCTCCAAGAACTTCCTAAACAATTACGACTTCTGAGCAGCTGGGATAAACTTGTCGCTAAAGCGTGCCTTAAACTGATCCCAAGTAACTTGATCCTCTGGAGTGGCTATCTTAATAGCATTCCACCAATTCATCGCTCGCCCTTGCAGCTGACGAGACGCTAGCCTTCTCTTCATCGCATCCTCAATACCCAAGTCTTCGAAGATACGATCACAACTATCCAACCAATCCTAAACATCCGTGGCCGACTCCGTTCCATGGAACGGCTTCCCACCAAGGTTAGTGTAATTCTTGCACAGCTTGGCGAAATCGACCCAAGGCACCTGCACTATTGGACCACCACCATTACCAGCATTGGGAGCTGCCCCCTGCATATCCCTAAGCATTTATCTCATGAGGTCAGTATACATCATCCTCATGTTAGCAGCATTCCCATTATTAGCTCCTCTACCAGCACCTCTTGCGTATCGGCTCATCGTTCAATCTGTAAAGAGAAAACGATTAACCATCTCCATAGTGGTGCTAGTGCAGTGCGACTTCATCCTTAGCTATACTAATAGTATGTATATATATATAGCTTTTGAAAACCAAAGTAATCACAAATATGCACTCTCATATACATACTATCTCTCCCTAGTGTCTTCTCCTAGGTTAACTACGCAACCTAGAGCTTTGATACCAAATGTGACGGTCCGCCCTGCACCAACCGATATTTACTCCAAAAGTGTGTTGTACACATGTCCAGTTAGCACGAGACGGTCGTCATAAGGAAAGGAAGAAGACGAAGAATCAACAAGGAAACTGTAGATTGTCTCACATCGCATAGAATAAAATATAATAACAACATACTTGACATAAAACAAGTGAGACAGTGCATAAGCTGAAAACAAACTATCATAGCAGCGGAAAATCCAAATACAGCTTATGTTCCGCATCATCATTATTACAACTTTTCAAACTGTCTCTAAAGGTAAAAGCAAGATAAGGGAGGTACACTACTAATGCCCAAGTAGTGACCACCAACGACACAGGGAGAATATCTACATATATATCATACGTGGAAGTCTCCTACCCGCCTCCGGATCAGTTACTCGTGCATCACCAGCTAACATGTCTCTAGTCTGCTCGTTTAGGAGCACCTAGAGTAATAAGGAGAGACATAAAACTCTTTTTCAGACAAAAATCTGGTGTGAGCGATAAGCAGCTAAACAGAACAATAACAGGTATACTAAACCGTACCTGAACCTGCAACCAAAGAGTTAGCACTACATACTGTACAACACTCTAAGGTGCTACTGAATAAATGGTGTAAAGATAACGGGGGTGGGGGTGTGCATGTCATAGTGATGGAAAACAATCAAGCATAGCAACCATCCTCACATCTCTCACTCAGTGCGTAAAGCATACGATATCCACCACTTCGATCACCCAATACCTTGTTATGATCACTCTGCCCCCATGAAGTCACAACGGCTTCACTGCACTGATCCATAGCCACTATCGCTATGTCCACTTTGCCCCCATGGAGTCATACACATCCCACTGCACTGGCTCATAGCCTTACTAATCTTTTACTATGTCCACTCTGCCCCATGGAGTCGTAACGGCTCCACTGCATTGGCTCATAGTCTTACTACGATCACTTTGCCCCTCGAGTCATGATGACTCTACTGCACTGATACGTAGCCCGTCATTCCTTTTCAGTGGTGAATCGAAGTTATGAATGTCGACAACTCCTTAGCACACGTCCCGTAGCAAAGCCCAACCATGAAGTGAACTCATTGGTTCCCAACTGGATCCTGAGCTCTAACTTCCATTTGGACCACCTTTGCATCTCGGGTTATTGGTCATCACTGGATTGGTTCGGATCCTCAGTCCTTCTTCTTTGTCGGTTCGGATCGGCCTCTTTCCAAGTGCTCCGGGTCGGGTCGTGACCTCCAAGTCCCTTCATAGTACATCGGTTCGGTTCGGGTGCCCTCTGGCGGGTCAGGTCGGGTAGATGCATCTTGGTTCGGTTCGGCTCTTTAGCTCTCCTCCTTTAGATGTTGGCCCCTTTGGTTGTGATGCTCCGATCCGATCCTAGTTTAACCATAATGGCCTTCCTTTTTTCCAAACTTTCTCTTATGCCAAGCCTCGGTTCGGTTCGGTGATCCCTTGCCCAGCCCATTATCCGGTCCGAGCCCATCCATCCGATCCGATCCGAAAACCTGCACTATCTTCCTGCAACTTTTCCAACATGTGTTTTACGCCATTCGACGGCGTTTTCGACCATTCTAACTGTTCTAATCAATCACAAAGCATACTATACAGTCATAGCAACAAGTAGAAGTGACCTCAAACACCAAAACATCAATATGATAGGTTAAAACGGATCAAACATTGCCAAAACCCCATATTTTCCCTTAAGGATGTTTAAGCAAAACTAGTGACATGATTAGTAAAACTTAACCAAATTAGCCAAATTTTCTAATAGAGGTCAAAAACAATATTTTAGAATTTTTTAATATTTTTCCAGATTTTTATGACGCATAATTTCGCTAATTATCACTAATCACCCCTTAATCCCCTAAATTCCGGGATTAGCAAAATTAGTCCAAATTAACCCAAATTCATAACAGAGTCATAAAATAATATTCTGGAATTTAACAAATTTTTCTACATTTTTCTGAGTTATAATTTCGCTAATCTTCGCTAATTACCCTAATTAGCCGTAATTAGTGAAAAACAATGCAAATCACTCATCTTAGCCACAAATAGACCTTAGATCTGAAATAAATCTCTGATATGGCACGAATACCAATGCTAAACAGCAGCTCTAATCTTGATTTGGTGAAGATCTCCCTTAATTTGATGTTGCTAAGCTTAATCCTTGATTAGAAAGTGATTTGGAGGTGATTTAGAGGTATGAGGCCATTTTTAGGGTCTCTAGAAGGTAAGTGGAGGCTAGAAAACTGAAATGGAATGAAACCCTAACTCTTTTCAGCCTCCCCATAACCCTATTCCCGAAATGGGTTATGGGCCTATTCACTAATCATCCTATTTGTCCCGGTTAAGCAGTTTTTCACCTTCCAAACCTTATTTCAGCCATTTTTCCCAAACGGTAAGTCCGTTTTCCACATGTGACCACTCTATTGGAAGGTAAACCATCATCCGAAGACAAAGGAAGTAGTTTCAGGTCAAAACTCCTTTCCAATCAAAAGTTATGGCCAAAACAAGATCAGCTAAGGGCAAAACGGTCATTTAAAAATCGGCAAAAATCATGAACATGGGAAATGACCCCAATGGTCGTTTCCCAAAGCCATATGACCATACGACTTCATATAAGAAAGAAATAAATATTCTACGATCCTCCGATGCGTAGAATGCGGGTTGTTACAGTATGGGATTATAACACCATCGTTATAATCAAATGATCTTGGTAAAAGAAGTGGATTCGTAAATAGAATCCAAGTTACATAAGGAAGTTGGTTAAAAGATTTAAAAGGATGAACTTTGTCTATTTCGAGGTTAGAAATGTTGTTCAGTTAAGGTCTGAGAGGTGATTATACCCCAACTTGATTGACTTCGTTTTTAACTAAGGGATGGGTAAGGTTCGATAGTGAAGGTTGATTAAGTGAATTCAGTTAATGAGTGTAATGGTTTGAATTGGCTTAGTGATGTTTTATTTAACATCTGTTTAAATCAAATGAAAGAGTAATGGAAATGTTTTCCAAATAAGAATCAGAAATGTTTTCTAATATAGAAAATCAGGAATGGGAACAAATATGGAAATG
The DNA here is from genome assembly GCA_030737875.1 of Allium sativum. Classification (NCBI taxonomy): domain Eukaryota; kingdom Viridiplantae; phylum Streptophyta; class Magnoliopsida; order Asparagales; family Amaryllidaceae; genus Allium; species Allium sativum. The sequence continues at coordinate 342,461,142 of CM060918.1, read as the reverse complement.
TTTTCCAATGATTAATAGAGTATATTTTCTAAATTTAGAAAATAAGAATTTACAAAAATATATAAATGGGAAATGAATAAAGTAATGATAAATTAAATTAAAAGAGATAAATTTTGATTGATGATTGATCGATCGAATTCCTATCTGGAAATAAGATCGTTGTTTGTACACCTATTTTTTTCCTTTAATAGTTAAATCACTGACTATCGAAGTTTTTTGACCATTTTCCCCGTCATCAATTCAGAGAGACCAGGATCAGATTCATTATCTGAAAACCACTCTGTATGGGCATTAGCATTGAGATCAAATATGATAAAGAGAATTGAAGACGGAGTTATACAAGGCTATCCTGTTTACAGAATAGTGTTTTCGGTTTGTCCAAACCTAGGACAACGTGAATGGACGAATGTCTGACGGAGTATATCTAACGGATCGCATAAGTTGATCTCTTCAAACATACTTACGTTTGGTAGCGGAGGAACTCGTTTTTCTTAGCTTTATACTCGTGGAATTTTTGAGGAAATCAATTTGTGATTTGGCGGGTATGACGATGTGGCATTCAAAGTGAATGGTGGTCAGGTGTTCCAAAAGATACGTTATGACCTCAAGCCTCATCAACCGGGAAACGACAGAAATCGAGCAGGCAGCATGGCTACGTGGGTCGCTCCCATTGGGTGTATATCACCTATCTAGAGAAAATCCATTTCATTCTTTTATCTATTTCGATGCTGTCCCTTTTCGGGAAACGGAGGGTAGCTCCCAACTGTTGGTGATACACATTCGATACACTCAAGCGAAATGAGTGGTCGTTCATGTGTGGGCAAGGTTGCAAGACGTTCTTGTTGAACCCAGTGTATTCGCCTCTAAAGATACACTATCGGCACGTGGTCCTATACCTTATCATAGACGGAATCCAATCCCCAATAAGCGCCCGCGGTTTTGTTTGTATACTATATATGTGGAACATGAAATGAAAGCGTTCTGCTAGATTGTTAATTACTTGTGATTAGACACTATTATAATATCAGAAAAGTATTGATTTTGAAAGTGTTTTGGGTTATCGTAAGGTAAAAACCGTCCGTGTTTATGTGTGGATCGGTCTTACGATTACCTTTTCTTTTGAAAAGGATTTTGAAAAGTTAAACCAAATGATTTGAGTTTACTCACACCAGTCCGATGAATAACCCAGAGTTTATTTTGTTTTGTTTTCCCTAAACTCTTGGGTGCCCAAATTTGTACGGGAAGTCAAGTAGTTCAGGTATTTACAGATATACTTGGAGGAGCTTGAAGCAGGAGGCTTCAGAATTATATAGCTACTGTTATTTCCGCTGTAATGTAAGTGTTGTACTCTAATAGACAAATACATCTTTATGTTTTCAATGTTATGTTGTATATTATATTTATTCGTTCCACTGTGAGATTAATATTACTCTGATTCTGTTCTGTAGTGATCTTCTTATTCTATTCTAATTTTTCTATCTTATCTATTCTCACCCTCCAACTTCTTTCTGTTAATGATCAGGTATTTCCGATGTTTGAATAGTCAACATGGTAGTTTTGTGTTGATTTTCGGAGTTGAAAATCCCCGTTCATTACAGTGGTATCAGAGCTGAAGGTTAAGTGATTACCTTGGCTCTGTGGCGTAACTCAGTAGAGATAGGGTTAGTAATACCCTAGATTGAGTTTGAGTGTGTATATACGAGTGAACATATTTGTAGATTTCAAAAAAAAATGTTTATATTGTGGAGATTTATTGGTTGAGTTGTTTATAAGTTCTGGTCGATCAGTTTGATCCACTGTATCGATAGGGGTTTATAAACAGTCAAGTACAATAAACCGACGCAGTATGTTTTGAAAAAGGGTAAATGAAATAATTTTACCCAAATTATATTTTGATATAAACGAAATATTAATATTTGAATATTGTAGTATATTGGATGTGTTAGTTGTTATATAAATCGAATAAAGCTTAAAGTTGGGTTGGTTATGTATATATAACCAAATAAAATTCATATAAGCATTATGAAATGAATTAAATCAGAATTGGAATTAAAATTCCTAAAAATTGGAAAAGTATTTATAAATGGGTTTGGATTAAATATACGAGAATTTCAAGATCCTGGGAGACTTTAAAATTTGTTTTACAAACATCGTGAATGGTATTTTGAAAAAGATTCCAAAATAGAAATGATTAAGAAATGGTTTTGAAAAGTGATATAGTATTGAAGTCACTTCGATAGCTAGGAAATAACTCTGATGATGCTGGCCACATTATCAATAATCATTTTCGAGTTGTAAGTGACGGATTACTACCAAAAAAATTGATTTTGAATTGTTTTGAGAAAAAACAAGTTGTTTTGATTCCGAGAGGGAATAGTTAATTTTTGAAAGAGCTAAACTGATTAAAAACTCCCAGGAGAGATTGTTTGACCAAAATTAAATAGAAATTTGGGAAAGCAAATTGGAATTAAAGTAAAGCCAGTTAAGTGGTAATTGAATTGAATTTGAATATAATGATATCGAGTAAGTTGCATTGATGACTTAAGAGTTTGGGACCAAGAAAGCAACTTGAATTTGAAATGGATATGGTTTGGGTATAAGCAGATGATTTGGTTTTGAGAATGAATTGATTGGAGATCAAGTTGGAAGTGTATCGGTGTATGCTGAATTGGTAGCAGAATGAAAGAATATAATGATATGCCCGACACAAAGATACATGTTTAAATTTCCATATGAGGTTTTATGTGCCGAATCGGCAAGCCGTTTGGCTTTTTGATTTTCTTTTTGAAAGGAAAGGGCCTAGAGAGGCGAGTTGGGGTTTGAACTATTGACCGGTACAAAGGAGGTGCCAGTGAAATTTTTCGAATATTTCGGGTGTTAGAAAATTTTCAGAATTTTTGAAAATTTTCGTTAATCGAAATGAATTAATATTTTAACTGAAATAAATTGGTTCAATTGAAACTAAAATTAAAAGTAAACAAATAAACAATTTTTAACCCAGTTAATAGAGTTTGTTTTCTACCTTAGCAATTTCGAGGATGAAATTATTTTAAGGGGGAAGAATGTAACGTCCCATATTTTATCGGGTTAATAACTAATTTATTTAATTATTAAATATCGATTTGGCAATATCAATAACTTGAATTAAATAATATTGAATATTTAATTTATATAAATAATAGAATAATATATTTATTTCTGAAATAGTTGGAAATAGTGAATTGACGATATGGTGTGAACTGGACAATTTAAAATATATATAATTCAGTTTGGAATTGAATTCGAATAATGAATATATTATTTAGATGAAGTTTGAACGTATAATTATAATATAATTATAATCGAGCTCGAAATAGCGCGGTGATTCGCTATTTGGCGATTTAAACTTCAACTGGATATACAGAGTACGTTTTAAATCGGATTTCTGTGAAACAAGAAACATCAGAAGCTGGTGAAGTATATTTTTCTAGTGGAAGACAAAAATTGGGATTTCGTCACGTAGATTTTGACTTATGTCCAAATAAAATTTTCAGAAAAACAGCGCCATAACCATTTAAAAACTGTAACAGTTTATTTTTTTTTAAAAAAAAGGATTTAAATATAAATCGAATATCGATATAACTCGGATGATGAAATATCGAGTTGTAAATCCATATATATTTATTATGGAGCTGTATGGTATTATAGTGTGAATATATACGATAATATTTATTAATAAATATTTAATTTAATTATTTTTAAATATATTTATATATTTAAATGGGTTATTTAGGGGTATAAAAATAGCCAGTTTTGCAAACGACCTCCGTTTTCGAAGAAACCAATTTTCTTGGATCCGTAATGTTAAATTATTGTTAGATTCCAAGTTTCGTGATTTTTAGAGTCAGTATGTGGCCGTACGGATTTTTATTGTGAAAAACAGTCAGTATTTTGATGGTTAAAAATACGCTGTGTGAGCAAATGAAGTCGGAATTCGACGAAACTAGTTTCGTTGGGTCCGTAATGTCAAACTGTAGCTGCATGTCCAGTTTCGTGATTTTTGGGCATCGTATGCAGTCATAGGAATTTTTAAGGATAAGTACAAGTAGCGTTTGCTTAAAAATAAATATAAAATTCGAATAAAAAAATATATAAACTAACCTATTTAAACCTAAGAATTTTTCTAACCCTAAGTCACTTTCTCTGGTCAACTAAAAACATGAGCCATCATAAATTTTTCCATCTTCAGCAAATGATTCTCTTTGGAAAAACAATAGAAATTCAAATAAAATCCTAAAATGGCAAAACTTGATTTTCTGAGTTTGGTGGAGCTTGTGCTTCCATTTGTCGGGATCTAGTGGGGGCACGGTGTGTGTTTGCTGATGCTCGAATATTTACAGAAGACCTAGGGTTAGTAATTTTGTGGTGATGGAACGTTGTTAGTGGCTTTCGAGTGTATATCTGGATTCCAGGTTAGAAGAGGGGCAGATCAACAAATTTTAGGGGATTTCTGAGGAAAATCATGTCGAGCGATGACCTGGGGTGTGCAAAGCAGCGTGAGCAACGGAAATTGATTGGGAAACTCGAGTTGAACAAAAATGGTATGCATGTGTGGAGATTGTGAAGTGAAACGTGGTTATGTACTTTGTTTGAGTTTTCATTGAAGGGTGAAAGAGCAGTGGGGGCTTGAAGTACTGGAAATGGGAATGTAGGAGGAGCGATGGGTTTAAGTAAATGGAGAAGAAGTATTAAGGGGCGGGCCTGGTATGATGAGAACGGTGATGGACCTTGTTTAATAGTAAGGCCAAATCATTTAAAAACATAAGTTTTATTTTTATTTAATTAAAGTACCAACTTAGAAAATTAAATATCTTTGTCATACTTAATCAGAATTTCGAATGGTTGGATCCGTTAGGTTCGTATGAATGATGGCTACCAAATGGGACTGACTGGGAGTGAATTGGAGCTTATTACAATTTATTGTAAAATAAATTGTCCGTCTGAATTAAGCGATGGTTATCGTTATCAACGATAATCGTCCAAGGTGAGTAAAGCTCACTAACTCTGCTCAATTTATGTTTTTATAAAATATTTTTTAGAATCTATAAATGATGGTTATTTGTTGTGTTTTGGCTGTTTGGTAGAACTGCTAGTTAATTGGTTGAAAATATAGATAACGATACATATAAATATATATATATATATATATATATATATATCGTTAATCGAATATTGATTCTGTTTATCACGAATATTTCATATTCGTGTTATTTATGTTGATTAACATCTATGGATGCAGGGAAACAGGTCGGAGGGATCCAACTGGATTCCTCAACATTAATTTTACTGTTTTTCATATATTGCGATATATGACGTGATTTATAATCTGTTGTTGATTATGTGTGTTTGATCATCGTTATTTGGTACTTTTAAATACCAAAGGAAATACTAGAATGTAAAAAGGGAAATTTCAAACTATATTTTGAAATAAAATATTTATATAATATCAAAGGGTTTTATATAAAAAGGAAATTTGAAGTGAATATTAAATTTTGAAAGTTTACAAAATTAAAAGGGATTTTATTAAAAGGAATTTGCGAAGGGTATATTGAAAGAAGAATTTAATGGAATCAAAAAGGTTTTATAAAAAGAAGGGATACGTGAAAATTTAAGAAGAAACTTCTATATAAAATTATTAACAGTTATATGGAAGTTTAAAAGACCGTTTTGGGTAAATTACTTAATAAAAGGAGAGAGAGTTATATGAAATCAAAGAATTTTGTATAAAGGGAATTTTTGAAGTAAAAATTAAGTTTAAGGATTTTATAAAATTAAGGGATTTTATGAAAAGGATTATTTAGAGAATTTATAGAATTATAAAAGGAAGTGGGCGAGGTAGAAAAGAACTATGAGATGATGGATTTAAAGGAGATTCTTAAATAGAAAGTTGTTTTAACAGATAAAATGAGAAGATTTATTTATAAATAATATTTTATAAATTAAATAAAAATGTTTATCTTTTGATAAATGAAATATATATGTCTGAACTTATATAGAGAAGTGGAAATCGGTTTTAACATAGATATTTTTTTATGGAATTTGTATTCAGCATTTATAAAGGGAAATTTAAATGAGATTTTAAGTGTTAGGAGTTAAAAGTGAGATTTTGTACAAATAATTCTGTAAATAGAAATATAGATAGAAATCGAAAATGAGATATTATTTTAAATATGAAATCAAACTGAATAGATTATATAAAAGAAATATTTTTCACATTTGGTATGAATAATGAATTTAAGCAAATACTTTGCAAATAAACACCTTTATAAAGGGAAGTGGATTTTTGGATATAGAAATTAAACAGAAATGGAATTTCGAATGATTAGAAATAAATAACTTGTTTAACAATGAAAACAAGTGTTTGATTTATAAACAATGTTTTTATAAGTGAACTAAAATATAAATATTAGTGGATAATTGAGATTTCAAAATCAACGGTAAATAAAATGGGAAATTTGGAGTTGTTTTGAAAAGGGAATGATGAAATCCATTTCGATACTCGAAATGTATAAAGGGATTGAATAAAATCCGTAAAGAATGTAGTTAGAATTCAACTAAGCCAATGTTTAAAAAAATGATTTATTTGAAGAAATTATATATTGAATAAATCAGGATTTTACAAGGAAATTAGTATTCGGTTGGAAACCAATATTTGATTATCAAATATAAGTTATTCGAGAGAGATTATTGAATATAAGTTATTCGAGAGAGATTATCGAATATAAGTTATTCGAAGAAGAGAGTTAATCGAATATAAGCTATTCGAAAGGAAGAGTTATCGAATATAGTTTATTCGAAAGAGAGATCATCGAATATAGTTATTCGAAGAGAGATAATCGAATATAGTTATTCGAAAGGAGAGTTATCGAATAGAGATTATTCGAGAGAGAATTGTAAGTTGAAATTTGATTATATCGAATTAGGGAAAGTACCAATTACTTTACGTTTTAAAACCAAGATTTATTTATTCATTAATAAATTAGTTATTTGTTTATTTATCCAAATTAATAAGGAAGAGTATATTTAAGTTACTTTATTTCAGAAGTATGGGATTATAACACCATCGTTATAATCAAATGATCTTGGTAAAAGAAGCAGATTCGTAAATAAAATCCGAGTTACGTAAGGAAGTTGGTTAAAAGATTTAAAAGGGTGAACTTTGTCTATTTCGAGGTTAGAAATGTTGTTTAGCTAAGGTCTGGGAGGTAATTATACCCCAACTTGATTGACTTCGATTTTAACTAAGAGATGGGTAAGGTTCGATAGTGAAGGTTGGTTAAGTGAATTTAGTTAATGAGTGTAATGGTTTGAATTGGCTTAGTGATGTTTTATTTAACATCTATTTAAATCAAATGAAAGAGTTTTGGAAATGTTTTCCAAATAAGAATCAAAAATGTTTTCAAATATAGAAAATAAGGAAAGGGAAAAAATATGGAAATGTTTTCCAATGATTAATAAAGTTTATTTTAAAAATTTAGATAATAAGAATTTACAAAAATATATAAACGCGAAATGAATAAAGTAATGATAAATTAAATTAAAAGAGATAAATGTTGATTGACGATTGATCGATCGAATTTGTAACGTCCCGCATTTTTATCGGTTTGTATTTGAATATTTAAATCAGTTTAAATATTGAAATCGTAATATAAGTGGATTTATATATTAATTAAAACGAAGTTGAACATATAAAAATATATATTAAATATAATCGAGCCCGTAATATCGTAGTAGTTCGTAATTTAACGTTTTGAACTTCATCTGAGTGTACAGGATTCGTTATTAGTCGGATTTCTTCGAAACAAGAAGCGTTGGAATCTATTGAACTGTACCTTTCTAACAGAATTGAAAAATCAAGATTTCTCTTTATAGATTGTGAATTATATCCAAATCAAATTTTCAAATAGTCTCTATAGAATCATTCATCGACCGTAACGGTTTATTTGATATAACTGCATACTGGATTCAGATTTAGACAAGATTCTTTTGAGACATAGTTATAATTTAATTTTTAGAATTTTACTATAATTTTTAATTAATTAAATACGCAACTTTTTATTTGTAGTATTTTACACCCTGTACCAGTATTTTGGGGTTTCACAGTATGAGTTAACCAACCGATATTATTATATTTTCGGGATCGCGGCACCTCACTAAGCACGATTATATTTTTATTTCAGTCTGTAGTGCTCATATATGAATATAATCATACATATTGGTGGGGGTAGCTTTTAATACTTTAAAAAAAATATCTAAACAAATAGTGGCCATGTTTTCGAAATATGCAGGCCACCATAACCCAGTCTAAATCTAATACATCTAAGCTATACCCTATTTCTTGCCGCATCCATTGAATTAAATGAAATAAACCCACCCATACTCTAAAACCATACCCTGTCTTCATCAGAATTTAATGAATCAAAGGACCATACAAATGCCAGTAAGGAAAGCCATTCCCTATACCCACAGCTACAACTGAGGTGAAATCTCATAGCATATCCATTTTCCTTAATTTTTAAGTCTAACCTACCTCCTATTCCTATTACTTAATCACAAAGGATTAGAGTTCTATAAATACACACGGACTTCAGCTCTTTTCTTTTAAAGATTAAAGCGGAAATAAAATGAAAATATAAATAATAGGGGATTGTCTTGACAGTATGTATGCAGCATGGTACTGTCATATGCATATGTCTTTCACGTTAAATTGAGGGATGGAGATTGGAGAAGGAAGAGAGCAAGGTGGAGTTGACATGAAAAATGGTATGAAGAAGGAACAACATCGGTGAGCACGAGGATGGAGTGGATGTGGAGCTGATGAGCACGTTGTAAAGATCACGTGTATTATATGGGAAGATGAGAGTATGTTATGGGTCTGAGATAGCGGAACAGCACGTGGAATGAGGTAAGCATCGTTCGGTGATGAGTTAAGGGAGAAGTGCGGCTGTTAAGTCATCCCTACATGTTTTCTACATGAAGATAAATTAAAACAAAGGAGCAGCTCGTGTTTTTATTATAACGGGGAAGGAAGCAATATTATTTTCCAAAGGAAAAAGAAAACAAAACTAAAGGGGTACGAAGCAGGTTGAGGGGGGGACGGAGCAAAGGGTTGGTGATGTGTAGTTTGGAGAAGACAGCGTGCGTGCAAGGATATAAATGTCGGTAGTGTTTTCTTTTGAATATTGGAGGCAAGAAACAGTGAGGAAGAAGGAGGTTGGTCTGAGATTCTGTTCAGTCCTTGAGGGTAGTTAAGTGAACAAGTAATTGCGATTATTTGTTAAATGGTTAAGCCAGTTAAGCAGAGATATTGTTCGTTGTTGGCACCATACGGTATAGTTCGTGAAGAAAAGTCCCAATGGGATGCATGGCCTGGTTATTGGTACGTAAAGGATGGAGATACTATTGTCATCAGGTCAGTTGCACATGAGATTTGGGCCGAAGTTTTAAAGGAACTGCGATATTTTGGATCCTCTGGAATCACATGATCACGAGATACGCAATCGAACTAGTCTAGGACGATATGGAGATCATTACGATTTATGGGGAAATTAACGTCTGACTAGATTAACCAACGCAAATCATTATTTAACAGTTAACACGCAAAGGTAAGTAAATTCATTTAGTCTGATTTATTTTAAAATATTATAATCATATTTTAATATTTGGTTGAATGTTGTGTGATGGTCGTTTAGGTAAATTACAGTTAAATTGGTTGAATATTCTATACATATAGATCATTGCATATATTGATACTGATCCCCTCGAATATAATATTCCATCGTATGAAATTAGTGTTATTGGTTTGAATAACATCTGTGGATGCAGGAAACCGGTTGGAGGAATCCAACCGAATTCCTCAATATTTATATGTACTGTTTGTTTTATATATGCACCGTTGAACTACAACAATAAAATAACGTTGTTGACTATGCTTAAGTGTGACTGTTATGACGAGATTAGTATAAAGGAGAATATTACAGCATATGACAAATTTTTGAACTATAATGATAAATTAGCGTTGTTGACCAAGCTTAAGCGTGATTTTTTATATATAGCACCACTCCCTAGGGAATGAAAACAGTTTGATTTGAAATCCATTTATTCTAAAGTAATAAGTTGCGATGTTTGTTTTTACTTCGATAGTTAAATAACCGACTATCGAAATTTTTTGACCATCGTTGTCAATGCGGAGAGACTGGTTGGATATATTATCTGGAAACCACTTCGTATGGGCATAAGCGCTGCGAATTAGATTATGCTGAAGATAATTGAAGACGGAGTGAAATGCAAGGTCGTTTTGTTCCAGAATGGTGTTTATTGTTTGCCCAGTCCCAGGGCAACTTGTATGGACGAGTGTCTGATAGAGTATACCTAACAAATCACGTACAGTTGATCTCTTAAAGGTATTATATCTGGTGGCGGAGGAATTCGTTCCTCTTAGCTTTTTATACCCGTGATATGTTTGGGAATCGATCAGTGAATTGACGGGTTTGACGATGTGGCATTCAAAGTGAATGGTGATCAGATGTTCTGAAGATAGACGTAGCCTCTAGCCTCACAACCAGGAAGTAACAAAAGTTGGGCTAGGCAGCATGGCTAGTTGGGTCATCCCCAAGCAGGGTGTATTGTCATCGATCCAGAGAAAATTCATATTCGTTCTTCTTTTTCGATTTTGTACCTTTGGATTACGGTTGGATGGCCAACAACCATGGGTGGCAATATATTCGATACATTCAAGCTAAATGAGTCGTCGGTCATGTGTGGTTAGGTTGCAAGACGTTGTTGTTGAACCCCAGTGTATCCCCTCTAGAGTACACTGATCGGTAGGTGCTCCCATACCTTGTCTGTTGGAATCCAATCTCCAATAAGCGCCCTGCAATTTTTGATTTTATACTATATATATGTGGAGCGTGAGATGCAAGCGTTCTGCTACTTGGATATTTATTTGTTTAGACATTATCATAATATCAATGGATTTTGATATCAAAGTGTTTTGGGTTATAGTAAGGTAAAAACCGTCCATGTTTATGTGTGGGCTGGTCTTACTATTATCTTTTTCTTCAAAAGGATTTTCAAAGTTAAACAGTATGGTTGGAGTTTACTCACACCTGTCCCATGACTGACCACGAGTTTATTTTTTTGTGTTTCCCTAAACTCTTGGGTGTCCAAATTTGTACGGGCAGTCAAGTGTTTCAGGATTTTACAGATTCACTTAGAGGAGCTCAAAGCAGGCGGCTTCACTATTAGTTATTTAGATATTATTTCCCGCTGTGATGTAAATGAGTTATACGCTGATATGGTACATATATACAAATTCAGATTTGTATTTCAAAGTTATATTATATAATACATTTTATTCGTTCCGCTGTGAGTTCCGTGTTACTCTGATTCTGTTCAGTTGAGTTCTTCTTCTTCTATTCTATTAGTTATATATTATCTATCTCACCCTCTATTTTCTTTCTATTAATGATCTGAATTTTCGTGTACTTTGAGTTGAATGTGCAGGATATTAGTTAGCTCAAATTGGTACGGATTTTCGGGCGACTACAGTTGGTATCAGAGCTGAAGGTTAAGTGATTACCTTGGCTCTATGGTGTAACTCAATAGAGATAAGGTTAGTAATACATTAGATTGAGTTTGAGTGTGTGTGTATATATATATATATGAGCGCGTATTTGTAAATTAATATAAAAACTATTTTATATTGTGTTGACTAGTCAATCAAGTGGTTTATGAATTCTGATCGAAACAGTAATGCAAACTGCGTCGATAGGTGTTTCTAAACTCTTGAATAGAGTAATTTGACATAGTATGTTTTTAAAAGATGGTAAATAAAATAATTTTACCCAAAATTATATTTTGATATAAAGAAAGCATATATATTGGAATTGCCTAATATATATTGATAGTGTTGATCATTATTATGATCGAATAAGATTTATAATTGAATTGGTTATATAAATAACCAATCAAAGTATTGTATAAGGGTAGTATACAAAATTAGATGAACTAAATCTGAATTTAAATCAGATTTGGAATCTAAAACTTTGGTAACTTGGAAAAAGGATTGTAAATGAATTTGGATTTAATATATGGAATTTTAAATCCTAGGAATTTAAAATAGTTTTTCCAACCATTTTGAAAGAATATCTTGGTGTAATTTCAAAATAAAGTGTTTAAAAATGAGTTTTGAAAGTAATACAGTATTGACGTCACTTCGATGGCTGGAAAATAAATTCCGAAGATGATCCGGACATCATCGGTGTTCATCTTCGAGGCTCTATGTGACGGATTACTACCAAAGATTTTTTTTTTGAATTATTGTGAGGAAACAAGTTATCGGAAATTCAAATGTTTTGAATAGTATATGATTTCAAACTGATTTGAAATAAATCCCAAGAATTTGAATTCTGAAATAAAAATTTGACTTATAAAGTTAAAATGGTAAAAGTGGAATTTAAACTAGGATAAACAAAATTGGACTGAATTTGGAACGTTCTAGAATGGAATTGAATTATTAAGTAAAAAAAAAATGGAATTGAGATCAGAACTAGAGTTTGAAATAAAGTCTGATTTGGGTATAAGTGGATGATTGGATTGGAGAATAAATTGATTGGAGTTCGGTTGGAAATGTATGGATGTATGTTGGTTTGATAGCAGATGGCAGAGATAGAGTTGAATGCCCAACAGAGAAGGTACACGTTTATATACAAGTATGGGATTATTGTGAGTCCGTTTGGCATGCCGTTTGGCTGTTTGAATTTCTTTTGGATTGAAAAATACCCAAAGAGGCAAGTTTTAGTAGTACCGAATGAGCCGTGCAGAGGAGATGCTGACGAAATTCTCCGAAAATTTAAGCTGTTAGGAAATTTTCAGAATTTCTGAAAGTATTTGTTAATAAGCAGGAAGTAATATTTTTAATTAGAATTAATCGATTCTGTTGAAACTAAATTTAAAAAAAATTAAATAAAAGATTTTTAACCTGATTATAATATGGATTGTAGCATTATTCCTACCTTAGTAATTTCGGGGACGAAATTCTTTTAAGGGGGAAGGAATGTAACGTCTCGCATTTTTATCGGTTTGTATTTGAATATTTAAATCAGTTTAAATATTGAAATCGTAATATAAATGGATTTATATATTAATTAAAACGAAGTTGAACGTAAAAAAAATATATTAAATATAATCGAGCCCGTAATATCGTATTAGTTCATAATTTAACGTTCTGAACTTCAACTGACTGTACAAGATCCGTTATTAGTCGGATTTCTTCGAAACAAGAAGCGTTGGAATCTGTTGAACTGTACCTTTCTAACAGAAGTGAAAAATCAAGGTTTCGCTTTATAGATTGTGAATTATATCCAAATCAAATTTTCAAATAGTCGTTATAGCATTCATCGACCTAACGGTTTATTTGATATAACTGCATACTGGATTTGAATTTAGACAAGATTCTTTTTAGGCGTAGTTATAATTTAATTTTTGGAATTTTACTATAATTTTTAATCAATTAAATAGACAACTTTTTATTTGAAGTATTTTGCACCCTGTATCAGTATTTTGGGGTTTCACAATATGAGTTAACCTACCGATATTATTATATTTTCGGGATCGCGGCACCTCGCTGAGCATGACTGTATTTTTATTTCAGTCTGCAGCGCTCATATATGAATATAATCATACATATTGGTGGGGGTAGCATTTAAAACCATAAAAGAAAATATCTAAACAAACATTGGCCATGTTATCGAAATATGCAGGCCATAACGCTGAATTAAATACACCATAACCTAGTCTAAATCTAATACATCTAAGTTATACCCTATTTCTTGCCGCATCCATCAAATTATATGAAATAAACCCTCCCATACTCTAAAACCATACCCTGTCTTCATCAGAATTTAATGAATCACAGGACCATTCAAATGCCAGTAAGGAAAGCCATTCCCTATACCCACAGCTACAACCAGTGGCGGAGCCAGAAATTCCAGTTGAGGGGGGGCAAGAACTTAAGCGCGAGGGTTCGGGGGCGATAGCCCCCGAATTTTTTTTTTCTTCTGCTATTGTTAAACAAACCATTAAATCAACCAACAAAACATCTTACCTTCTAAACAATCCTGTATTAGTACTAGTTTAATAGTTACCACCAATGCTGTATTAGTATTAGTTGTACGCTCCCAGCTCTTCTAAACAATCCAGAATGTTATTCCATCATGGCGCTTAGCATCATTAATCACATATTGCATCATTGCTTTAACTTAAAAATCAAATCCCATCCAAACTTTAATCATTTTCCTCACACGCATGCCATTAATTAATTAGCATATGGCAGTGAGCAGAAAAGGGTTCAAAGATTCATACTTAACAAACAACAAAGAAAGATCATGGGATTAAACAAGGCTCGGCATTTAAACCAAGTTACCTTGCAGTTGCAGTGACATTCCCCATTCCAAGAATTTTGTATTTGCCAATCTGCACGGTTGGGAGGTGTTGAATAGGTCGGTGGAGGACTGGGCGGATGGGAGAAGGGAGGCTGGAATGTTGGAAGAGGGTGTTTTCCTCCTTTCTGTTTCTGTAATGCTACAGTTTTTTTTTTCCCTGGGGGGGGGGGGGGCACTTGCCCAGGCCAGCAAGAAGGTGGCTCCGCCCCTGGCTACAACTGAGGTGAAATCTCATAGCATATCCATTTTCCTTAACGTTTAAGTCTAAACTACCTCCTACTCCTATTACTTAATCACAAAGGATTGGAGTTCTATAAATACACGTGGACCTTAGCTCTTTTCTTCTAAAGATTGAAGAGGAAATAAAAAGAAAATATAAATAATGGGGGATTGTCTTGACGGTATGGATGCGACATGGTACTTCCACATGCATATGGCTTTCACGTTAAATTAAGGGGTGTAGATTGGAGAAGGAAGAGAGCAAGGTGGAGTTGACATGAAAAATGGTATGGAGAAGGAACAACATGGGTGAGTGCGAGGATGAAATGGATGTGGAGCTGATGAGCACGGCGTAAAGCTCACGTGCATTATATGGGAAGATGAGAGTATGCGATTTTCTGAGATGGCGGAGCAGCACGTGGAATGAGGTAAGCATCATTCGGTGATGCATTAAGGGAGAAGTGCGGCTATTAAGTCATCCCTGCATGTTTTCTACATGAAGAGAAAATAAAACAAAGGAGCAGCTCATGTTTTTATTAGAATGGGGAAGGAAGCAATGTTATTTTCCAAAGGAAAAAGAAAAGAAAACTAAAGGGGTACGAAGCAGGTTGAGGGGGGGGGGGGACGGAGCAAAGGGTTGGTGATGTGTATTTTGGAGAAGACAGAATGCGTGCAAGAATATAAATATCGACAGTGTTTTCTTTTGAATACTGGAGGCAAGAAATAGTGAGGAAGAAGGAGGTTGGTCTGAGATTCTGTTCGGTCCTTGAGGGTAGTTAAGTGAACAAGTAATTGTGATTATTTGTTAAATGGTTAAGCCTGTTAAGTAGATGAACTATACACTGTTGGCAACATATGGTATAGTGGATGAAGAAAAGTCCCAATGGGATGCATGGCCTGGTTATTAGTACGTGAAGGATGGAGATACTATTGTCATCATGTCAGTTGCACATGAGATTTGGGTCGAAGTTTTAAAGGAACGACGATATTTTCGATCCTCTAGAATCACATGATCACGAGATACGCAATCGAACAAGTCTGGGACGATATGGAGATCATTACGATTTATGGGGAAATTAACGTCTGACTAGATTAACCAACGCAGATCGTTATTTAATAGTTAACGTGTGAAGGTCAGTAAATTCATTCACTCTGATCTATTTTATAATATTATGATTATATTTTAATATTTAGTGGAATGCTGTGTGATGGTCGTTTACGTAAGTTACAGTTAAATTGGTTGAATATTCTATACATATAGATCATTGCATATATTGATATTGATCCCCTCAATTATAATATTCCATCGTATGAAATTAGTGTTATTGGTTTTACTAACATTTGTGGATGCAGGAAACCGGTTGGAGGAATCCAACCAGATTCCTCAATATTTATATGTACTGTTTGTTTTATATATGCGTTGTTGAACTATAACAATAAATAATGTTGTTGACAATGCTAAAGCGTGACTGTTATGTCGAGATTAGTATAAAGGGGAATATTACAACGTATGACAAGTTTTTGAACTGTTATGATAAATTAGCGTTGTTGACCAAGCTTAAGCATGATTTTTAATATATAGCACCACTCCCTAGGGAATGAAAACAGTTTGATTTGAAATCCATTTATTCTAAAGTAATAAGTAGCGATGTTTGTTTTTACTTCGATAGTAAAATAACCGACTATCGAAATGTTTTGAGCATCATTGTCAATACAGAGAGACCGGTTGGATATATTATCTGGAAACCACTCTGTATGGGCATAAGCGCCGCGAATTAGATTATGTTGAAGATAATTAAAGACGGAGTGAAGTACAAGAGTCATTTTGTTCCAGAATGGTGTTTACTGTTTGTCCAGTCCTAGGGCAATTTGTATGGACGTGTGTCTGATAGAGTATACCTAACAAATCACATACAGTTGATCTCTTAAAGGTATTACGTCTGGTGGCGGAGGAATTCGTTCCTCTTAACTTTTTATACCCGTGATATGTTTGGGAATCGATTAGTGAATTGAAGGGTTTGACGATGTGTCATTCAAAGTGAACGGTGATCAGATGTCCTGAAGATAGACGTAGCCTCTAGCCTCACAACCTGGAAGTAACAAAAGTTGGGCTAGGCAGCATGGGTAGTTGGGTCATCCAGAAGCAGGGTGTATTGTCACCGATCTAGAGAAACTCATATTTATTCTTCTTTCTAGATTATGTACCTTTGGATTACGGTTGGATGGCCAACAACCGTGGGTGGCTATATATTTGATACATTCAATCTAAATGAATGGTCGGTCATGTGTGGTCGGGTTGCAAGACGTTCTTGTTGAACCCCAGTGTATTCCCTCTAGAGTACACTGATCGGTAGGTGCTCCCATACCTTGTCTGTTGGAATCTAATCTCCAATAAGCGCCCTGCGGTTTTTGATTTTATACTATATATATGTGGAGCATGAGATGCAAGCGTTCTGCTACTTGGATATTTATTTGTTTAGACATTATCATAATATTACTGGATTTTGATATCAAAGTGTTTTGGGTTATAATAAGGTAAAAACCGTCCATGTTTATGTGTGGGCTAGTCTTACTATTATCTTTTTCTTCAAAAGGATTTTCAAAGTGAAACATTATGGTGGAGTTTACTCACACCTGTCCCATGACTGACCTAGAGTTTATTTGTTTGTGTTTCCCTAAACTCTTGGGTGTCCAAATTTGTACGGGCAGTCAAGTGTTTCCGGACTTTACAGATTCACTTGGAGGAGCACAAAGCAGGAGGCTTCACCATTAGTTATTTAGAGATTATTTTCCGCTGTGATGTAAATGAGTTATACTCTGATATGGTATGTATATACAAATTCAGATTTATATTTCAAAGTTATATTATATAATATATTTTACTCATTCCGCTGTGAGTTTCGTGTTACTCTGATTCTGTTCAGTTGAGTTCTTCTTCTTCTTCTTCTTCTTCTTCTATTCTATTAGTTCTATCTTATCTTTCTCACCCTCTAGTTTCTTTCTATTAATGATCTGAATTTTCGTGCACTTTGAGTTGAATGTGCAGGATATTAGTCAGCTCAAAATTGGTACGGATTTTCGGGCCACTATTTGGTATCAGAGCTGAAGGTTAAGTGATTACCTTGGCTCTGTGGCGTAATTCAATAGAGATGAGGTTAGTAATACCTTAGATTGAGTTTGAGTGTGTGTGTATATATATATATATATATGAACGCATATTTGTAAATTAATATAAAAACTGTTTTATATTGTGTTGACTGGTCAGTTGGGTGGTTTATGAATTCTGGTCGAAACAGTAATGCAAACTACGTCGATAGGTGTTTCTAAACTCTTGAACAGAGTAATTCGACCCAGTATGTTTTTAAAAGAGGGTAAATAAAAATAATTTCACCCAAAAATATATTTTGATGTAAAGAAAGCATATATATTGGAATTATTTAATATATATTGATAGTGTTGATCGTTATTATGATCGAATAAATTTTATAATTGAATTGGTTACATAAATAACCAATCAAAATATTGTATAAGTGTAATATACAAAATTAGATGAACTAAATCTGAATTTAAATCAGATTTGGAATCTAAAACTTTGGTAACTTGGAAAAAGGATTGTAAATGAATTTGGATTTAATATATGGAATTTTAAATCCTAGGAATTTAAAATTGTTTTTCCAACCATTTTGAAAGAATATTACGGTGTAATTTCAAAATAAAGTGTTTAAAAATGAGTTTTGAAAGTAATACAGTATTGAACTCACTTCGATGACTTGAAAATAAATTTCGATGATGATCAGGACATCATCGGTGTTCATTTTCGAGGTTCTAAGTGAAGGATTACTACCAAAGATTTTGTTTTGAATTATTGTGAGGAAACAAATTATCGGAAATTCAAATGTTTTGAATAGTATATGATTCGAAATTGATTTGAAATAAATCCCAAGAATTTGAATTCTGAAATAAAAATTTAACTTATGAAGTTAAAATGGTAAAAGTGGAATTTAAACTAGGATAAACAAAATTGGACTGAATTTGGAACGTTCTAGAATGAAATTGAATTATTAAGTAAAAAAAAATTGTAATTGAGATCAGAACTAGAGTTTGAAATGAAGTCTGATTTGGGTATAAGTGGATGATTGGATTGGAGAATAAATTGATTGGAGTTCGGTTGGAAATGTTTGGATGTATGTTGGTTTGATAAGATGGCAGAGATAGAGTTGAATGCCCAACAGAGAAGGTATACGTTTATATACGAGTACGAGATTATTGTGAGTCCGTTTGGCATGCCGTTTTTCTGTTTGAATTTCTTTTGGATTGAAAAATACCCAGAGAGGCAAGTTGCTGTAGTACCGAATGAGCCGTGCCGAGGAGATGCGGAAAAAATTTTCCAAAAATTTAAGCTATTAGGAAATTTTCAGAATTTCTGAAAGTATTTTTTAATAAGAAGGAAGTAATATTTTTAATTAGAATTAATCGGTTCTGTTGAAACTGAATTTATTAATATTAAATAAAAGATTTTTAACCTGATTATAATATGGATTGTAGCATTATTCCCACCTTAGTAATTTCGGGGACAAAATTCTTTTAAGGGGGAAGGAATGTAACATCCCGCATTTTTATCGGTTTGTATTTGAATATTCAAATCAGTTTAAATATTGAAATCATAATATAAGTGGATTTATATATTAATTAACACGAAGTTGAACATATAAAAATATATATTAAATATAATCAAGCCCGTGATATCGCAGCAGTTCGTAATTTATCGTTCTGAACTTCATCTTAGCGTACAGGATTCGTTATTAGTCGATTTCTTCGAAACAAGAAGCATTGGAATCTGTTGAACTGTACCTTTCTAATAGAAGTGAAAAATCAAGATTTCGCTTTATAGATTGTGAATTATGTCCAAATCAAATTTCAAATAGTCGTTATAGAATCATTCATCGACCGTAACGGTTTATTTGATATAACTGCATACTGGATTTGAATTTAGACAAGATTCTTTTCAGGCATAGTTATAATTTAATTTTTAGAATTTTACTGTAATTTTTAATTAATTAAATACGCAAATTTTTATTTGAATTATTTTGCACCCTGTATTAGTATTTTGGGGTTTCGAGTTAACCTGCCGATATTATTATATTTTCGAGATCGCGACACCTCACTGAGCACGACTGTATTTTTATTTCAGCCTGCAGTGCTCAAATATAAATATAATCATAAAAAAATTGTGGGGGTAGCTTTTAAAACTTTAAAAGAAAATATCTAAACAAACAGCGACCATGTTTTCGAAATATGCAGGCCATAACGCTGAATTAAATA
This sequence comes from Allium sativum, assembly GCA_030737875.1. Lineage (NCBI taxonomy): Eukaryota > Viridiplantae > Streptophyta > Magnoliopsida > Asparagales > Amaryllidaceae > Allium > Allium sativum. The sequence goes on along the minus strand of CM060918.1, from coordinate 342,441,118 downwards.
CACCATAACCTAGTCTAAATCTAATACATCTAAGCCATACCCTAATTCTTGCCGCATCCATCGAATTAAAAGAAATAAACCCACCCATACTCTAATACCATACCCTGTCTTCATCAGAATTTAATGAATCGCAGGACCATACAAATGCCAGTAAGGAAAGCCATTCCCTATACCCACAACTAAAACTGAGATGAAATCTCATAGCATATCCATTTTCCTTAACGTTTAAGTCTAACCTACCTCCTCTTCCTATTACTGAATAACAAAGGATTACAGTTCTATAAATACACGCGGACTTCAGCTCTTTTCTTCTAAAGATCGAAGAGGAAATAAAATGAAAATATAAATAATGGGGGATTATCTTGACAGTATGGATGTGACATGGTACTGCCACATGCATATGGCTTTCACGATAAATTGAGGGGTGGAGATTGGAGAAGGAAGATAGCAAGGTGGAGTTGACATGAAAAATGGTATGAAGAAGGAACAACATCAGTGAGCGCGAGGATGGAATGGATGTGGAGCTGAGGAGCACGGTGTAAAGCTCACGTGTATTATATGGGAAGATGAGAGTATGCGATGGATCTGAGATGGCGGAGCAGCACATGGAATGAGGTGAGCATCGTTCGGTGATGCGTTAAGGGAGAAATGCGGTTGTTAAGTTATCCCTGCATGTTTTCTACATGAAGAGAAAATAAAACAAAGGAGCAGGTCGTGTTTTTATTAGAACGGGGAAGGAAGCAACGTTATTTTACAAAGGAAAAAGAAAACAAAACTAAAGGGGTACGAAGCAGGTTGAGGGGGGACGGAGCAAAGGGCTGGTGATGTGTATTTTGGAGAAGACAGCGTGCATGCAAGAATATAAATGTCAGCAGTGTTTTTTTTTAATATTGGAGGCAAGAAACAGTGAGGAAGAAGGAGGTTGGTCGGAGATTCTGTTCGGTCCTTGAGGGTAGTTAAGTGAACAAGTAATTGCGATTATTTGTTAAATGGTTAAGCCAGTTAAGCAGAGATACATACATTGTTGGCACCATACGGTATAGTGCGTGAAGAAAAGTCCCAATGGGATGCATGGCCTGGTTATTGGTATGTGAAGGATGGAGATACTATTGTCATCAGGTCTGTTGCACATGAGATTTGGGCCGAAGTTTTAAAGGAACTGCGATATTTTGGATCCTCTGGAATCACATGATCACGAGATACGCAATCGAACTAGTCTGGGACGATATGGAGATCATTACGATTTATGAGGAAATTAACGTCTGACTAGATTAACCAACGCAAATTGTTATTTAACGGTTAACACACGAAGGTGAGTAAATTCATTCACTCTGATCTATTTTAAAATATTATAATTCTATTTTAATATTTGGTCGAATGCTGTGTGATGGTCGTTTAGGTAAATTACAGTTAAATTGGTTGAATATTCTATACATATAGATCATTGCATATATTGATACTGATCCCGTCGATTATAATATTCTATCATATGAAATTAGTGTTATTGGTTTAACTAACATCTGTGGATGCAGGAAACAGGTTGGAGGAATCCAACCGGATTCCTCAATATTTAAATGTACTGTTTGTTTTATATATGCATTGTTGAACTATAACAATAAAATAACGTTGTTGACTATGCTATAACGTGACTGTTATGTCGAGATTAGTATAAAGGGGAATATTACAGCGTATGACAAGTTTTTGAACTATAACGATAAATTAGCGTTGTTGACCAAGCTTAAGCGTGATTTTTTATATATAGCACCACTCCCTAGGGAATGAAAACAGTTTGATTTGAAATCCATTTATTCTAAAGTAATAAGTAGCGATGTTTGTTTTTACTTCGATAGTTAAATAACCGACTATTGAAATGTTTTGACCATCGTTGTCAATATGGAGAGACCAGTTGGATATTTTATCTAGAAACCACTCCGTAAGGGCATAAGCGTTGCGAGTTAGATTATGCTGAAGATAATTGAAGACGGAGTGAAATGCAAGGGTCGTTTTGTTCCAGAATGGTGTTTACTGTTTGTCCAGTCCCAGGTCAACTTGTATGGACGAGTGTCTGACAGAGTATACATAACAAATCACGTACAGTTGACCTCTTAAAGGTATTACGTCAAGTGGCGGAGGAATTCGTTCCTCTTAGCTTTTTATACCTGTGATATGTTTGGGAATCGATTAGTGAATTGACGGGTTTGACGATGTGGCATTCAAAGTGAATGGTGATCAGATGTTCTGAAGATAGACGTAGCCTCTAGCCTCACAACCAGGAAGTAACAAAAGTTGGGCTAGGCAGCATGGCTAGTTGGGTCGTCCCCAAGCAGGGTGTATTGTCACCGATCTAGAGAAAATTCATATTTGTTCTTCTTTTTCGATTCTGTACCTTTGGATTACGGTTGAATGGCCAACAATCATGGTTGGCAATATATTCGATACATTCAAGCTAAATGAGTGGTCGGTCATGTGTGGTCGGGTTGCAAGATGTTCTTGTTGAACCCCTGTGTATCCCCTTTAGAGTACACTGATCGGTAGGTGCTCCCATACCTTGTCTGTTGGAATCCAATCTCCAATAAGCGCCCTGCGATTTTTGATTTTATACTATATATGTGAAGCGTGAGATGCAAACGTTCTTCTACTTGGATATTTATTTGTTTAAACATTATCATAATATCACTGGATTTTGATATCAAAGTGTTTTGGGTTATAGTAAGGTAAAAACCGTCCATGTTTATGTGTGGGCTGGTCTTACTATTATCTTTTTCTTCAAAAGGATTTTCAAAGTTAAAAAGTATGGTGGAGTTTACTCACACATGTCCCATGACTGACCCAGAGTTTATTTGTTTGTGTTTCCCTAAACTCTTGGGTGTCCAAATTTGTACGGGCAGTCAAGTGTTTCAGGATTTTACAGATTCACTTGGAGGAGCTCCAAGCAGGAGGCTTCACCATTAGTTATTTAGAGATTATTTTCCGCTGTGATGTAAATGAGTTATATTCTGATATGGTATGTATATACAAATTCAGATTTGTATTTCAAAGTTATATTATATAATACATTTTGTTCGTTCTGCTGTGAGTTTCTTGTTACTCTGATTCTATTCAGTTGAGTTCTTCTTCTTCTTCTTCTATTCTATTAGTTCTATCTTATCTTTCTCACCCTCTAGTTTCTTTCTATTAATGATCTGAATTTTCATGCACTTTGAGTTGAATGTGCAGGATATTAGTCAGCTCAAATTGGTACGGATCTCCCGGCCATTACAGAATTCCTATCTGGAAATAAGATCATTGTTTGTACATCTATTTTTTTTCTTTGATTCACCGACTATCGAAGTTTTTTGACCATATCCCATCGTCAATACGGAGAGACCGGGATTAGATTCATTATCTGAAAACCACTTTGTATGGGCATTAGCGTTGCGATCAAATATGATAAAGAGAATTGAAGACGGAGTTATACAAGGCTATCCTATTTACATAATAGTGTTTTCGGTTTGTCCAAACCCAAGAAAACGTGAATGGACGAATGTCTGACAGGGTATACCTAATGGATCGCTTAAGTTGATCTCTTCAAACATACTTACATTTGGTGGCAGAGGAATTTGTTTCTCTTAGCTTTATACCCTGGTATTTATGAGAAAATCAATTTGTTATTTGGCAGGTATGACGATGTGGCATTCAAAGTGAATGGTGGTCAGGTGTTCCAAAAGATACCTTATGACCTCAAGCCTCATCAATCGGGAAATGACAGAAATCAGGCAGGCATCATGGCTACGTGGGTCGCTCCCATTAGGGTGTATATCACCTATCTAGAGAAAATCCATTTCATTCTTTTATCTATTTCGATGCTGTCTCTTTTCAGGAAACGGTGGGTAGCTCCCAACCGTTGGTGATATACGTTCGATACACTCAAGCGAAATGAGTGGTCGGTCATGTGTGGGCCGGGTTGCAAGACGTTCTTGTTGAACCCAATGTATTCGCCTCTAGAGATATACTATCGGCAGATGGTCCCATACCTTGTCATAGACGGATCCAATCCCCAATAAGCGCCCGTGGTTTTGTTTGTATACTATATATGTGGAACGTGAGATGCAAGCGTTCTGCCAGATTGTTAATTACTTGTGATTAGACACTATTATAATATCAGAAAAGTATTGATTTTGAAAGTGTTTTGGGTTATCATAAGGTAAAAACCGTTCGTGTTTATGTGTGGATCGACCTTACGATTACCTTTTCTTTTGAAAAGGATTTTGAAAAGTTAAACTAATGATTTGAGTTTACTCACACCACTCCCATGACTGACCCAGAGTTTATTTTGTTTTGTTTTCCCTAAACTCTTGGGTGCCCAAATTTGTACGGGTAGTCAAGTAGTTCAGGTCTTTACAAATATACTTGGAGGAGCTTGAAGCAGGAGGCTTCAGGATTATATAGCTATTGTTATTTCCGCTGTGATGTAAGTGTTGTACTCTAATAGACAAATACAGCTTTATGTTTTCAAAGTTATGTTGTATACTATATTTATTCGTTCTGCTATGAGATTCGTATTACTCTGATTCAGTTCTGTGGTGATCTTCTTCTTCTTCTATTATATTTTTTCTATCTTATCTATTCTCACCCTCTAACTTCTTTCTATTAATGATCAGGTATTTCCAATGTCTGAATAGTCAACATGATAGTTTTGTGTTGATTTTCGGAGTCGATAATCCCCGTTCGTTACATAATAAAATTGTTAAGTGAAAATTATCAGTGGGCTTTCTATGCTTGAATTCTATCTCCCTCCACGGAGAAAGAAAACTATTTAGAGTTTTTATTCACTAACGATATTCAGAGTCTTGTTGCAATTTGCAAATGTAACTAGGCATAAGGCTTGATTGCAATTCTGCAACTTGCATAGTGCTAAGTTACATTTGCATCCAAGTAGTGTGCTCAATTGCAACAAATGAGAAATATGCCAAGTTGAAAGTGCACCAAGCATTCTGTTGGCTTAGCAGCTGAGCATTCAGTTGCATTGTAGCTGAATAGTGCTCAGTTCAGTTGCAACTGCATCAAAGCAGTAATCAGTTTCATTTGCAACTGAACCGAGCTCAGCTGCAAATGCTATGTAGTAGATATGAGCACTTTTATTCAAGTTGTTAAAATCAACGAAATGTGCATGAGTTTATGGTATGCAACTTGCCATTGACAAGTTTACATCCAACTACGCAAAGATGAGAGCAATATTGGTGCCTTATAAATACTATTTTCCATTGTTTTAAAATGCAGTCTTCCCGTCCCCTCGAGATTTTCTTTCTACAAAACTGAATAATAACTGCTTTACCACGTTATCCATTCAAAAATTTACTTATTGTTTTCGTAAGCATCATTCAATAATTTTGTCATGCTAATTTAACTCTTCTTTAATCCCCATCCCTAACATGATTATTAGATCAAGGAGTCTTTACACTATCTGAATTGTGTCCATGGTCTTCATTGCTGCTTTAACGGTTTGAGTTAATTGCACTCGGTTGTACTAATACCAATGTAGTTATTTGTTCAATTTCCCTGATTTCTTTTTAACATTGATTTACCTTGGTCTTTAAATTTGATTTCTTTTTTTTTTTTGAAATAGCACTGTAGTTAGGACATAAATATAATGCCAAGGTTGATAAAAGGTAAAGAATGCTGATAGAAATCACAATGTTGAAATATATGAAAGAATGTAAAATATATAATTGTATAAATTCTTGTTTGTTTAATTAAAAGAGGTATAATAAACGTTCAGGCACGTAGTGGCGTCCTGGTAACTAATAGAAAAAAACAATGTGCCAAGAGGTAAAGCAAAATAAAATAAGTGGTTTTAAGTTTTTAACTTAGGGTATACTGTAAATACATTGAAGGGTCTCAATGCAATTTATTTCCGACTAAGCCATCAAATGACATGAAGTCAAACGGATGTAAATGAGAAGCTCTGGGAAAAAGTAGTTGCATCTTTTAGTGTATAGGTATTCTATGCAAAGATGGGAAAGCATTTGATCTAAGCATAGCAAATATCTAAATAATCAACACAACATTTAAAGAAAAAGGGAATTCAAGTTACAACCAGAACAAATGCAAACTACCAGAAACTGAATTCAATGGTAATGAAGGTGGTTAGAAAACAAACAAACAATCGATATATAATTCATGTAAATTAAGAAAATTGTACTCATAATTATAATATATGAAGTAGTTCATGAATACCATCATATGATAGCCGTTTAGATTTCATTTTCCCTTTGCTTGTTATTTTATATCCTTGATCTAGCCATGGTCGCTCTAGTGAAATTTTCTATGAGAATGCCACACCTATATTTGAGGTCCATTAACATATCTTTGCACAAAACTTAATTTTTCTTACTAGCTTTGATATATTATGTATTATGCGATGTTATTAATTGGACCTTAATTTATTTTTTATTTGATTTGACATGTTTGTATTCTGCAATATTCATACACTAGTATATTTGTATATTAGATCATTATCTGAATGGTTACATTTACACTTATGCTAATCAAAGTTTATTTTTACTATTTTTTTCTAAAAATATAGCAAATTTGTGATTATTAAGCTTATAACATTAATTCATTATATGGGTTAACAAAGGATTTTTATTGTTTCCTTCCACATATGATAAAAGTGAGCAACGAATAGGTTGTCGTAAGCTTCTAAATTCCTCACCATGTTGCATTAGGCAAGCATTTTGGTTGTACATAAAATACTTACACCTTTTTGTCATTTCTCGTGGATACTCAGCTCATAATTTTCATAAATCATATGCAACTGGTTGATTTCAAGATGTAATTGGTAAATACTACATGCAGCTCATGCAAAAAAGGTAACTTCATCCGTTGATTTTAGCACATGTCCCAGTTGTACAGATAAATGAAAATAATACTATGGTTCATTTAACATAATATCTTACTGTAAACATATTGTTCAACTTATTTAAACCAAGTACATAATCTTCATATTAGAGTACTTTTTACGCTTTTCAGGTTTGATTTTAGCATTTCGAAAATGGATAGTCACAATTGGTAATGACCTCAAGTAGTTGATTTACGGTTTATTAATATTTTTGTTAGTAATATTATCTTAATGTTTAGTTTACTCAAATATAGTACATCTAATCATTTTTTCAATATACTAACTTTTTGCTGGCTACGATATAGGTCTAAACTGTTAAAAAAAAGGCATGATTCTGTTGAAAACAATGGTGGTAGGAAGTGGTCGATGAAGTCATCAAAAAAGGAAGGTAGTAAGTAGTACCCGTAAATCTTGAACTAATCTAGGCACTTTTTTCTATGCCTCTCTTGAAATGTATTTATTTTTAAAAAAATGGCTATTACGATTAATAAGTTGTAGATATTTTATGTGATATTACACCCCCAGTGAGTTTACGTCAGTTTACATAGCATCGTAAGAGCTCTTTGTAAGTTGACAACCATGCAGAAGTTAAGCAAATAGTTGTATAAACATTATACATGAACTGTATATCATTGTGAGACATGTACATATATTAGCACAACTTTATACAACAATGAAATCTTTTCTGGTCTGTGTGAAATAAAAATCTTTTCCTTATAAAAAGAAAAGGTAAGAACTACAGGGGAAAGAGAGAAGAAGCGTCAGAGATTCACACAGCAGCTAGAAGTGGAAATTTGCAAAAGAACTAATTGATTTATATGTCAAATCCACTCGTTGTTAATTCAAGAGAGAAGCACTCTAGGACTCCTTATCCTTTCTTAATTTTATAAAAATATTGAAGTGGCCTTTGACTGATTATTTTTTTGATTTTCCTCTTACCTGCCATGTAATTTGGTGAAATCTAGGTTTTTAGTTGTGAAATTGGTTCATGTTAAACTCTGTTGTTATCCAGCTTGGTTGAGTTCTGTAACTTCCTTTTTAATGAGGAAGCTTTGCGTTCAAGTAAAGTTGGTGAAGTGGCCATGGAATAAAAAGTGGCCAAAGTTACAATCATTACTCTTAAGGTGAGCTATATAGCACTGTTGCTACCAAGAAGAACAGAAAAGGTACGGTTGCTTTTTTTATGGCAAGAAATGAGTGACTATGTTTCATCAATTTTCCATGATATTTCCAAACTAAGATTTTCATGAAGGTTCTAGCGTATACTTCTTATTCAACCAATTAGTGTAGGCGTAACTTATGTAATATATTAGTGGTTCCTCTATAATTACTTTCTACTATATCTATTTATACACGTTTAACTAATCTCTTTATTTTCAGTCTTGTTTGATGTAATAATTGATACTAAGATGAGGAAGAAAGGAAATTGCTTCTTAGCAATTAAAAAGGCTTTTCTCATCTTCTTCTAAAGATAGTACCACATATGCAAGTGGTATATTATTTTTGAACATTATGTAGACCGTAGCCTTTTCTCTATCTATCAATGCTTGAGTTGAAACTTTGAACGCAGAATACAGAGAAAATTTTGATAAAAGGGGATAAGAAACGTGGAGTAAGGAAATCGAAGAACGTGGAAATCAATTCATTCGTACCACTAAATAGACAACTAACCAGCATTGAAGAAATACTAGGAGAAGCAAAAAGTGAGCTGCATTACCTCAAGATTCATCAAGAACAATTTATAATGCAGGCTCCAAAGTTTCGATCAAATCGAACAAAACCTGCAGGAAGAGTATATTTTTTATTATTTCTTGTAAATATGTGACAATATGTATAAGAAGAATTAAACATGTGAATACATAATCTGTATTAGTTTTTAACAATTGCGAGTACAATTAGTATATATATGTTGCATCAATTTGTTTTTTTTTAATTTTGCATCGTTTTAACAACTGGAAGAAACAATTGTAATAGACCTCTATTACAACTGTCAATACGTGTTGTAAAAAAATTTACAACGGGCTGCCATCCTATTGAAGGAACATACAACAACAACATAAGACCATTGTAAAAGTTTATTACAACCGTCTGTTACCACGTTCATTGCCCGTTGTAAAAGAGGGCATATTACAACATGGCCTAATACAACGGGCAGGCTGGCCGCTGTAAAACACCTATTACAACGGGCATTTGCCAGTTGTAATAGATATGTTTTGTTGTAGTGCTTCTGAATATGGACCTTTCCAAATTAACTATAACACTATAAAGGATATGTGGAATGTTAGTGAATTGGCCAGTAGACTTATTCAGGAAGAAGGACGTTTGAAAAATCAAGTGAATTACTCAGTAAGCTTTGTGAGTAATAAAGCATGCAAAGAAAAGAATGGAAAATCTAGTCATTTCATGAAGAAAAAGGCACCTACTAAGAATGGGAAGGATAAGGAAAAGATGGAACTAAAGGACGTTTGATGTCATTTATGTATAAAGAAAGGACATTATCAAAATGACCGTCTGAAAAGGATAGCTTGGTTCGAAAAGTAAGGTAATCATCTATCTTTCGTATGTTCTGAATCAAATTTAGTTGAAGTTCCTATTAATACATGGTGGCTTGAAACTGGTGCTACAACACATATTTCTAATAATGTGCAGGAACTTCTTATGATCCGAACTATAAATCCAAATGAAGGGTGTTTTCTCTTATGCGAAACAGAATGAAATCCTTAGTAGAAGACATTGAGACTTTTCGTCTAATCCTAGAAATTGGATATGTATTAGACTTATATGGCACCCTTTATGTACCTTCATTATCTAGAAACCTTATTTTCATAAGTAAATTGGATATTTATGGTTTGATATGTATGTTTGGATCTAGTTGTTTTTACTTATATGAGAATACCGATAATGTTGGTTCTGGTTTTCTAATTGATGGTCTATATAAATTGAAAATGAATGACAATTATGTGAATTCCTTGCTGAATGTAGTAAATAATGTTGGATGCAAACATAGCATGTTGAATGAAAATTCTGCTTTCTTATGGCATAAAAAACTAGGTCACATATCCAAAGAAAGAATGATGAGCTTAATAAGTAATGAAATTTTGTCAAATTTGAACTTTAGTGATCTACAATTATGTGTGGATTGTATTAAAGGTAAACAAACCAAACATAATAAGAAAGGAGCCACTAGACGCAGCTAACTCCTTGAAATAATTCACACTGATGTTTGTGGACATATGGACACTCCATCTTTTAATAGCGAAAAGTATTTCATCACTTTTATTGATGATTTTTATCGTTATGGTTATGTCTATTTGCTTCACGAAAAATCTCAGTTCGTGAATGTCCTTAAGACGTTTATAAAGGAGGTTGAGAGATAATTAGATAAAAGGGTGAAAACCATAAGGTCTGATAGAGGTGGTGAATATTATGGCAAACATATTGAGTAAGGCCAGTCTCCAAGTCCATTTGCAAAAATCCTCGAAAGTCATGGCATATATGCGCAATACACAATGCCAGGTTCACCACAGCAAAATGGTATAGCAGAAAGGCACAGTAGGACGTTAATAGATATGATTAGCAGTATGATGTCAGATTCTACACTACCTATGAATTTGTGGTCGTATGCTCTCAAAACCGCTAAGTATTTATTGAATAGGGTTCCTAGTAAAGCTGTTCAAAAGACTCCTTTTGAATAATGGACTAACAAGAAACCTAGCTTAAGTCACCTGCTTGTTTAGGGTTGCTAGCAGAAGCAAGAATTTATAATCCACGTGAAAAGAAATTAGATTCTCGGACGTTTAGTGGGTACTTCTTAGGTTACCCTGAAAAATCTAAAGGGTATGTGTTTTACTGTCCTAATCATAGTCTAAGAATTGTAGAAATAGGTAATGCTAGATTAATTGAGATTGGTGAAATCAGTGGGAGCACTAGAAGAGAAATAGTAGAAATAAAGGAAACATGGTAAATGTTACACTGCCTAGAAAAGCTCCTCCATCTACTATTACTCCAAATGTTGTTCCAACTGTTAAAGAACAACATGAAGATAAACAACATATAAATGAAGAAGTACTTCCTAAAAGGAAGTGACTTACATAATGCTGACGCGCATGAACCACAAAAAGCAGCATTAAGAAGATCTCAAAGAGATCATAGGTCAACTATTTCTAATGATTATGTGGTTTATATGCAAGGATCATATTATGATATAGGAATCAATAAGAAACCAGTTTTGTTTTCACATGCTATAGAAAGCTATGAGTCAACGGAATGGATTAATGCCATGAAAGAAGAACTGAAATCCATGCAACAGAATGAAGTTTGGGATCTCGTTGAGTTACCACATGGGTGTAAAAGAGTTGAATGCAAGTGAATTTTTAAAACCAAACACGACTCTAGTGGTAATATCGAACGGTATAAAGCTTGACTTGTTGCTAAAGGTTACACTCAGAAAGATGGTGTTGACTACAAGGAGACGTTTTCTCCTGTTTTGAAAAAGGACTCACTAAGAATTATAATGGCATTAGTAGCTCAGTATGATTTGGAATTGCATGCGAAAACATCCTTTCTGAATGGAGATCTTGATGTGGAAGTTTATATGGATCAACCTAAGGATTTTTCTGTAGAAGTAAACAACAATTGATGTGTAAACTTAAGAAGTCCATATATGGACTTAAACAAGCATCCCGACAATGATATATTAAGTTCAATACCATTATTATGTCTTTTGGTTTTAAGGAAAATATGGTTGATCATTGTTTATACCAAAAGATCTGTGAGAGTAAGTTTATTTAACTAGTCCTTTATGTTGATGACATCTTTCTTGCTGCAAATAATTTAAGCATATTGCATGAGACTAAGAAATTTCTCTCAATGAACTTTGAAATGAAAGATATGGGATAGGCAACCTATATGATTGGAATAGAAATATTTCGTGATCGATCACAAAGAATATTGGGATTGTCTCAAAAAGGATATATTGAAAGGATTCTAGAGAGATTCAGAATGAGTAAATGTTCACCTTGGACTGTTCCTGTACAAAAAAAGGTGATAAATTCAATCTCATGCAATGTTCTAAGAATGATGTTGAACAAAAGGATATGGAACCAATTTCATATGCATCTGTCATTGGTAGCCTAATGTATGTTCAAACATGTACTAGACCGGATATCAGTTTTGCGGTTGGTATGTTAGGGAGGTATCAAAGTAATCCATTAAATGAACATTGGCAAGATGCAAAGAAAGTTTTAAGGTACTTATACAAGGCACAAAAGATTACATGCTCATGTACAGTAGATCCAATGAATTGGAGGTAACTGGATATAGCGATTCAAGTTTTGCTGAATGCATCGATACTAGAAAATCGACTTTTGGTTACCTGTTTATGTTTTCTCAAGGTGTCATACCATGGAAAAGTGCGGAACATACTATCGTTGCTTCATCTACTATGAAGGTAGAATTTGTGGCATGCTATGAAGCCATAATTCATGCATTATGGTTGCGGAACCTTATTTCAGGACTTGTGGTTGTCGCCACCATTAGCAAGCCGCTGAAAATTTATTATGATAACTCTACAGCAGTATTTTTCTCAAAGAACAACATGTACTTTAAAGGTGCCAAACATATGAAACTGAAGTATCTTGTTGTGAAAGATGAGGTTCAGAAACAAAAAGTGTCAATCATGCACATCAGGATAGAACTTATGATTGAAGGCCCGTTGAAGAAAGGGTTACAGCAAAAACAATTTAAGGAACATGTTCAAAGATTGGGTCTTGGTCGTATTAATAATGATTGATGTGTGTGTGACATTCTGAGCTCTTTTATGCATTTCTGATATACAATTATGAGTCTCTTATTTTAATGTGGTAGTACCTACTTCATGTAATTTCAAATAAGAAAGAGTCTTATAAAAATATTATGGTTAATCATTATGATATAAGACATTATGCGGACCATTGTGTTGTTTTATATAAATTATGAATGTAAATTGATGGATTGTCGATATAGTAGTATATGAAAAGGAATGCATTGAATTAACGATGCACAACCGCCATAACTCTCAGCAATTTAACATAGTATGATGTTCAATGCTTGTTATAATGTGATACCCCATGTCCGTTAATGTCACTCTTTATCAAAATGCATTAAGTTGCATGAAGCGTTATAAGTAAACAGAACAAAATCTCACAAGACAAATATCTAAAATAGTAGCGGAAATTTAAAACTTTATTTTCCAATAGAAAACATCATGGTCTGAAAATCCAGTTACAACATCAGACTGAAATATTAGAACAAAATACATCAAATAAAAACATTTGTCTTGCACTAAAAACCATCAGAGTTCAGAAATGTAAAATCATAATCCCTAGTAATAGCCATAATAAGGTAGACAAGTAGTCAAAGCGATACATTGAAGCAGATCCAAATCCGAGCAGAACAGAAGAGAGAGTCCTAATCAAGCCTGAGCGTTCCCACCCTGAGAACCTGGGGAGGGGGGAGGAGGAGAGAGAAAAGGATGCAAAATGGGTCAGACATAAAGTCTGGCGATCCGGTGACTTTTAGCATATAAAGAAGTAAAAGTATCGATAAACTGGATGAGAGATAACAGTAGTATAAAATGGGTGTAAACAGGATGGACATGATAAACAGAATAAATAGGATAAACTATGCTTCTCAATTACATTTCTCTGCACCTATACTAGTATAGCGCATCAAGTGTTTTCCAATTACTTAACAGAAACAAAATGATCCTAACAGAAACATATTGGTGGACTTAGGTGTACATCTAGTAATGGGTTTTAACCCAAACTGAAATAATAGGTACTTAAACAGAAATAACGGGTATTACCCCAAATAGAAAAAACAGGTACCTAAATAGGACTAGATTTACCCTAATTACTACCCCAAATGATTGGCTCCCTAACTCGTAAATACCTTGTGTTGGCCGCACATTAGGGTGTATTACTTCCTAAAGCGGCAACCTATAGCAGGATACTGACCTATTTACTGGTATTATAACTGCTTATTTTCCAAGAAAGCCAGACCCATGCACGCACATGACTCCGTTGGAACGTTCCATCAGAACACCTCTACTGAAATGAAACTCTTATAATCAGTTCAGTAAGTGTGACCTGACCCCTACCTAGTGCAGGGTCCCCCTTTAATACTAGAATGAGTTATTAACTGATATGGGCTCTACAAAACAGATGACACAAGCCACCCCTTAGACTTGCATCCCTAATTAACTAAGATTTTGAAAGGTTGTGCCTAGCAAATTAATAAGCCCGCATAACCCCAACAGATCGAACAGGTTAAGTTTAACGGGTTCGTATAACACCCCACAAATATAACAGATTTACTTAACCCCACAGATTCAACATGTTTACTAAACCACACCCACAGATTAATAGGTTTATATGTATATAACCCCACAGATTAAACAGGTTAAGTATTACATGTTAATATGTATGCATAACCTCCAGCATGTTTAACAGGTTACTTATAGTTTCATTAATATGTTACGCTTAATCTTTAAATTAAGCCTACAGATTTATATGCCCCAAACCACAAGTCATAATTCACAGTCTAAGGTATGCCCCAAATTTTAGTCATATTTCACAATATAGCTTATGCCCACAAATCCAAGTCATGATTCATAGTACAAGTTATGCCCCCAAATTACCATTCCCAATAATTCCCAAATTATCTCAATTTCGTTCTTACACATGTTTCAGCAATATTGGCATAGCCTCGAAGGTAGCTTAGGCTATAAAAATAAAAAGGGAATGAGAGAGAGAAGGACATAATAGGCATATAAAACAAAATAAACATATAGTAACAGATATGGGCATATGACAGCAGAAATAGGCATATAAGAAATATGCATATAAGAACTAAATAACAGATCAGGTATACAGAAGAATACATGTAATAATAGAAATGTTTAGTTATGGATAAGATTCTTAATAGGTATTTGTTTTGATCCAAATTTATAAACATGTCAAAGTTACTTGTTAAATGTTTATATCTAAAAGTAACATGAACTCAAAGAGACTGGAACTAAAGAATAGAGAATAATGTGCTGATGTTGCAGAAGAAATTCTTATACTTGTGTAGGCTGTTGCTGAAGAAAATAGTTTGATTCAATCCAAGCTTGGGCAGCATCTCAGTGTCTCCATTTTTTTTTACATATAAAAGCAATAGGAATGACGTCCTATATATAGCCTACCGCCAACGAATCCAGACAACAAATCGGTCCATGTTCAGAATAATGCACCCGGTCGGATCCCCGTTGGGTCGACCCATTCCTCCGTGGGTCGAACCATTTGGCCTTGGGTCGACTCTTAACAGGTCGATCTCTCAATTGCACCCTCCCCTTTACCCTTTGTGTGTTTTTGAAATATTTTGAATTTATGGCTTGAATTTATTTATACACAAGACTCTTATATGCATACAAATTTCTAACCTTCGTATCTTCCTCATACGATGTCCGCTTTACGCAAACTTGGAGTCTATCTTAAATAGAATTCTGAGTCGAACGCAACTGTGCAGTCCGTTTTACTTAATTCCCATTATTAAATTAAGTATTCTTTAGTTTATTGTGATAATGTCCGTTAAAATTACGGGGTGTTACATTCTCCTCTACTTAAAGGATTTCGTCCCCGAAATCTCTAAGTTAAGAAGAATGTTTATCCTAACATCCATCAACCATCTACTCATACATCAATCACAAGCATCCACTGTCCTTAACAGATTTCTAATGCTTATATGAACATATAAAAAAGTGTGTGCACAATCATCCGTCCAAATGCAACATCCATATGATGATACATCCACTTCCATCCATAAAAATTTAAAATGCACACACATCCATATGCGGTATGAGAGTGCTTTGAGCCAATATTAGTGCCTAGTGCATGTATATGCATCCACGATCAACCAATAGCAAACACTTGTGTCCATCAAACATCACATGTCTTAAACACATGTTTACATCCATTGGTTTCCTACCTAAAGGTCGAAGATTCGATCGATAGGATATAATCAAATGACAAAAGCAAGTATGAATAAATGCTTGGAAAAAAGTTCAAAACATACCCTTGAAAAGAAAAGGGTACAAAGCGCGAATCTTGTCTTCAGTCTCCTAAGTTGCATCTTCGCGATATTCTTCCCATTGAACTTTCATCAACTTAACCTCTCGGTTGCAAAGCTTCTTAACCTCTGATCCAAGTATACGGGTAAGAGCTCGTCTAAATAAAACGACCTGAACTTCCCCGGTAAGGAAAGCACGGATTGAATTGAGAACAAGCCACATCGGAACGCAAACAGAAGAACATTTCATTGCATACTATAGCAATTCCATCAGATTACAAGAATATACAGAGTATTAACAAATAATATACATTATAAAATATCAGAGATTACAATACATTACATAGAGGCGGAAAATAATACAATACAAAACTAGAAGTAATACACGGATACAGAGCTTTCCGAGTATCATTCCAGCTATAAATCAGGATCCTGTGAATAAACATCTGCAAAACCAAAACTACTAGCTGACCGTGTCGAAAATAAGGGCACTCAGAGTTTAAGTTAAAACAATAAACTCCAGGTCAGTCATGGGACTGGTGTGAGAACTAAAACAGTTATTAATGTTTATTTTTAAGTTATGTAAATCAAGGGACCACGCCATATAACACGGAACGGGTTTCCTCCCAAGAATACCAGTGCATAAAATAACAGCGCAATGCTAAATAAAGAACAATGAGGCTATTATAGGACCCAGGTCCCATCACACAATGCAACACAAGCCAGAGGATAGGGTTTTTACCTTATAATAGCCAAAGAATGCTTGATACGCTAAATTTCATGTTTTATTATTACTATAAGTCTATAGTATCAAAACAATTTCAAATCATAAGTATCAATCATAGACGGCATAAGTGCCCCATATCACTATGTCGCCATATATAGGTATACAATCAAAACCGCAAAGTCACGTATTTGGAAATTGGATTTCCGTCTGTGAACCGAGGCCAGGGATCATCCTCTACCGATTCGAGACAATCTAGCCTACCATGTCTCAGGCAAGCGCGCAGGCAAGCCTTGGAGCAACAGGGCCGGTCCACTCGATGTGGATTAAACTTAAACCCCGGACACTACGTTTCCCCGCCCTATGGGGCGTAAATGAGCCCATTGACTCCATCGGTCCCGGATCGACCAATATATCCGAGGCTCCTCGCAACAGCAACAACCACACAGGTGAAAAGTATATAAATGTTAGCTAGTTTAAGCACTGACACCACCACTAGCTAGAAAGAAACGCATGCCCTCCATGCCGTCCTCTCCCATTTCTGGTTCACAACCGGGGTGTGAGGCTCGCGAATCAACGTTACACAAAGCTATGCCACACAGGAGGTGCTTTGATCATCAACCACAAGACTTTGCTTTTCAACATAAGCCTTGATCAATTGCCACTTAGGCATTCCACACAGGCAATTCACTCCATGCGATTGATATCCATCAATATATAACCCCTGAGCTCGTACATCTCAGAGAATGGCGTTAAGAAAAAGAATTAATTCTCCGCCGCCAAACAGATATATATTTAATAGAAATCAATCACACAGAATAAAATCCAATGTCAGACACATAGTCCATTTACAAGTTCATTCTGGGTCTGAACGAAAGTGAAGGCACCTTGTACCTCGCATATCCATCGATCTCCAAGTACGTCTAGACGATCACCAACTGATTCCCTCCTCTTGGGTGTACAGCCCAATCAAAATCATCAGTAATCACCCAAACGATGTGAAGACCTCCAGTCTTCGACCACCGTCTTCATCCTCGACACCACGTCGAATTAGTTATTCAGAATGGGATAAACCCGGTCTTTCTGAATAACTCGCGTATATAATAAACAAGTGTTACACAAACACAACATACACCTCATCCCAACCTATTCATACCATGAAGTAAAACTGGTCATACTTCATATCTAACACCACGGTGTTATCGGTAAATTCAATTACCATTTCACGTTCAAATCTAATTAAAGATTTAACTATCGCCTGGAGCAAAACTGGTGATACTCCATTCTCAACTATTTCGATCTAATTAAAGATTCATTAAAACCCCACTTAGTTTTAATCTTCACAGAAATCAATATCCTTTCTTTAACTGGGTTAAAAAACCAATGTCATTTAAAACACAGTTCACTATAAACCCAAAATCACATTTAACTCATTATCGAGTTAAAGAACAAGTGTTATTTAAAACACCGTTCATGATAAACCCAAGAATCAATTGAAATTCAATTCCAATTAAATACCATTTAATTGGTATACTTCATTAAATCTAAATAAAAAGATTTAATCTTTTTCTTAACTGGGTTTAAGAACAGTGTTAATGAAGACACCATTCCCGACAAACCCAAATCACAATTAATATTAAATACAAGGCTCTGAATAGAAAATATATCGGCTTATATTCAATATCAAATTCTACGACCAACAAATATCGTATTGGAAATAACGATATAGCTATATCTTTCAAATTTCCAGAACAATATCTGTATAATCACGAAATCCAACATCGAAATATTCCAAAGACAATTTCGATTCAGATCCATTCCAATTCAATTATTGAAAATTCTGGTTACTTTTAAAACCATTTCAAATTCAATTTATTTATTTAAAAATAAATAAATTATTATTCTTGTTCCAAACTAGTTCATTTCGATAAAAATCTATTTTTATCTTTTCAAATATGGAGTTTGTCATCCCATTTTTCCCCAAATCATTTCTTATGATTTTACACAAATTATTACTATTTTAAAAAATTTATCAAGGCCCGTACAGTCGATTTCCATCAACGGCCATCGAACTGCACTTACAGCGACCTTTTCCAAATTTGATTTGGACATAATTCCAAATCCAACCGTTAGATTTCAAATCTCTAACATTCTTTAGAAAGCTCTTTTCAATACGAACCTAACGGTTCCGGTTTTAGGAGAATCCGACGGTCGGATCTCCCGTAATGTCCACTTGAAGTCCATGGACGAAATTCACGAACTGCCGCAGCGCGGCGCGTTCTATTCAGGCCATTATATTATATATATAATATATACTTCGTCGGTTTCCTTTTAAAACGTATTTTATAAATCGTTTTAAATTCGTTTTCAAAACGATTTCAACTACATATTCAATTTCGAATCAAAATTGAATATTCCACATCATCGATATACAAATGATAATATTTTCAAAACGTTATATTTGGAAATCACTTTCTTTTCTATATTCATTATAAAAATGAATAAAATCGATATAAATATCGTTCACGTCAAAATGGCGTCAATCTAATCAACACGGCTTTGTATATCTCAATAACTTCATTATTCTATTCAACAAATGAATATTTTCTATTCAACACATGAATCTATATTTCTATTCAACACATGAATTTATATTTCTATTCAACACATGAATTTATATTTCTATTCAACACATGAATTTATTTCTATTCAACACATGAATTTATATTTCTATTCAACACATGAATTTCTATTTCTATTCAACACATGAATTTATATTTCTATTCAACACATGAATTTTTTTTTCTATTCAACACATGAATATATATTTATATTCAACGCGTGAATTTATTTTCTAAATTGAAATGAGGCCCAATCATTTACCATATAAAGTTAATTATATGGATTTTCTACAACACATGTATATAATAGCAACGGTAAATAATCAACCATCATCCAGAGTGCACCGCACAACTGCACAAGCATTGAATATAACTAATTAACGCTTACACAGTCTGTCAATCCATCGATTGACATACAACTAAACAATTGGTATTAGTGTACGTCTAATCTCATCGCAATACCCATGTGGGGTTTCAAAGCAACAAACACAGATTTTATTCGTGCAGTTGGGCGATGTGTAAAATTAATCGTCCCAATCAATATCAGTCAAATCAGTGTGTATAAACAAATCGTCCGATTTGTTTATAAATATTTATTTTATATACACGTTAAAAATTATATTTTTAACTATAAAATATTTTCCACTATAAAATATTTTATTTCATTCTACATCACACAATCAAATTTCACAACACAGCAACCAAACAAACAAGTCATCCATGGTCTGTGGACGACGGGTGTCGGGTGCTACTAAGCACCGTCTGCATCCTAGTATATATTTCAACTAGAAAATAAATTAAAAGTGAGAAGTTCTCACCGATTAGCTAAACCAAATGCCACGACTCTTCTAATGTAGGAAATCTTCATCGTGTCTCCAACGAGATTTGTTTCACGCGGTATATGTTAAAAATTATATTTTTTAACTATGCTACTTCCCATACAAAGATTATAATTTTACTTTGCTATCACATAAATAAAGTCGAAATTTTATTCTGCTATTACATATATAGAAATCGAATTTTTATATAATTAAAATCATATCTTTATCCAATAAAAATCTCGCCTTTATATAAATAAAAATCTCATCTTTCTTCTTACAAAAATTCTAACTTCCCACTTATAAAAATATAATCTTTTTAACTTTAAAAATATAATCTTTATACTTTAAAAATATAATCTTTATACTTTAAAAATATAATCTTTATACTGGTAAAAAATATAATCTGTATACTGGTAAAAATCAATTCTTCTTGTCAAGAAAAATCATATCCGTTCTATCACTAAAAATCATACCATTTTCCTATTTTTATTTTAAAGAAAATATTATCATATCTTTTGAACTATAAAAATCCAAACTCTATATGTTAAAAAATCCTAACTCTATAAGGTAAAAATCCGATTTTTATAAAATAAAATGAAATAAAATCAGAAAACTCACCTTTAAAAGAGGAAGGAGGGTTGCTAGGTTTGTCGGAGGGGAGCCGGGCTTCTAGTGGTGGCGGAGGGCCATTAGTCGAGGTGTGGCTGCGCAGGGGGGCGACGCAAGGTGCTGGAGGCGTTGGCGGCACCGCATTGCGGCGGCCTTCCTCGATTTGGTGGATTAGGGTTTAAAGGGGGGTGTGCAGTATTCGAATGAAGGAGGGGGGGTTTTGGGGATCGACGATTGAGTTGAGGGAGGAGGGAGATGGGATCGGAGGGCGACTGGCGCAGGGGGGCTCCGACGTCCGCGGTGGCGCAGTGAAAGGAGGGTGGCGACGGAGCAAATCAAGGGCGCCCTTCTTTTTTTTCGTGAAAAGAATTTGGTCGGGGAGAGAGAATGAAGGTGGGGGGCTGTATATAAATAATATATATTTTATTATTTTAAAATTTCAAAAAGCAACTTTTTATTTCGACCTCAAAACGAGACCCACCGCCGTCGTCCATAGCTAATTACCCCCATTCCGAACACAATGGGATAGGTATCGCAGGCTGATTCGACCGTTTCGATCAGTTTTCGTTTAGACTAAAATATAAATCTATATATTCAATTTTAGACGTACATTTCAATTTACCGGGGCCACATACGGACTCTATAAATTCCCGAAAAATATTTTCTAGCTTCATATTGACGATACGGTCCAAACAAAACTATTTTCGTCGAATTCTGAGACCGTTTGATAAATAGCCATTTTCCAGTCGATTAAAGTCAACTGAAACTGGTCAAACGTGTTTTCCTTTGCCATGCTCACATATTGATTTAGAAAATTACAAATTTTGGAATCTAGCAATAACTTGACATCCTGGATCCAACAAAAGTAGTTTCGTCGAAAATCGAGGTCGTTTGCAAAATGGCTATTTTAAGGGCCAGAATTCCATAGCGACTATTCTGAATTTTCAATTGGGCATAACTTTTTATTCCCGCAGTCAAATTTCGATTTTTCGGGTTCGTTGGAAAGATATTCTCAATTAGATTCAAATATTTTTGGTTTCGCCAAAATCCGGTTTATTTTGAATCCTGTACATTCATTTGAAATCGAAATTTCAAACTACCGCGCCATTTTCAATTCCTTTTCTAATTAAAATAAAATATTTATATTCTAACGACGATCTATATAAATATATACGTTCTAATTCTATTCAAAATAAATTTCTCGTCGTTATTATTTAAAATAATCCATTTTAAATATTCAAAATTCGCTAAAATTGCCAAAATAAAGGTTTTAAATTAGCTCAGATTTCCGGGTTATTACAATCCCCTCCCACTTAAAACTTTTCGTCCCCGAAAAGGAACGAAGCCGAAAGTTGTTTAACTAATCAACTCAACTTTCACTATTTCCATTACGGCTTAAGTTCTTCAACTTTTCGGTTTCTAAGAACTTTTCAAATTTTTCAAAAATTTGGCTAACACCCTAAATTTTCGAAAAATTTCGCCATAACCTCCCCTGCACCCGGGACTTAGGGATATTTCATATAGCCTCCCATGGCCTTCTTCAATCCAAAAGAAAAAGAAAAAGCCAAGCGGCTCGCCAATCGACTCATAAAATCATCCAAACCCAAAGAAATACAATAAACATGTACCTATTTGTCGGGCAAACAATTTTATTCTTCTTCTTTAGCCTCCTTGCTATGACCTGTTCACACACACATATATATATGTACATGCATGCAATTGCAAATAATTTTCAATACAATTCAAAATTTGGTTCAATTTGGCATAAATTCACCGTTCTTTCATATAATGGTTTAAAGGGATAATCATACAACACAACCATCAATCAATTAGTGAATTTAACGTTCAAATTCATAATTTTGATATATAGTCAAAAATCACATTTTTGGTGCCAAATCACAACAATAGACCCTATTTAATTTTGGTTCTCACACCAGTCTATTGGAAATATATAGAAATCTCACTTTCGAATCTCGAAAATAAATATTGACGATGATGCCCCATCGCCAGAATTATCCCCGGGCAACTAGAGTGTGATTCTATAACTGTCCAGTACATTAAAACTTCGAATACACGTTTGCAAGGCGTATATGCAAAATCTTTATATATTGGATTGTCCAAATTAATATAAAATAAATAATCAAATACGAATAATTGATTTAAATTTTCAAAACAAAACTTGTTTTTCCTTTTAAAAATATATTGTTCACACTCGTTCTAGGATACTGCTGATCCTATCTCTGACGAGTCATTCTTATTGGATATTACTAATCCAATCTCTGATGAATTCTTTTGTTTGGTTCTAATATGTCTTGTTCTCCGAGCTTTGTAAACCAAAGCTCTGATACCAAACTAAAACGACCTGAACTTCCTCGGTAAGTAAAGCACGGATTGAATTGAGAACGAGCCACATCGGAACGCAAACAGAAGAACATTTCATTGTATATTATAACAATTCCATCAGATTACAAGAATATACAGAGTATTAACAAATAATATACATTATAAAATATCAGAGATTACAATACATTACATAGCAGCGGAAAATAATACAATACACAACTAGAAGTAATACACGGATACAGAGCTTTCCGAGTATCATTCCAGCTATAAATCAGGATCCTGTGAATATACATCTGCAAAACCAAAACTACTAGCTGCCCGTGTCGAAAATAAGGGCACCCAGAGTTTAGGTTAAAACAATAAACTCCAGGTCAGTCATCGGACTGGTGTGAGAACTAAAACAGTTATTAATCTTTATTTTAAAATTAGGTAAATCATGGGACCACGCCGTATAACACGGAACGGGTTTCCTCCCAAGAATACCAGTGCATAAAACAACAGTGCAATGCTAAATAAAGAACAATGAAGCTATTATAAGACCCAGGTCCCATCGCACAATGCAACACAAGCCAGAGGATAGGGTTTTACCTTATAATAGCCAAAGAATGCTTGATATGCTAAAAATTTCATGTTTTATTATTACTATAAGTCTATAGTACCAAAACAATTTCAAATCATAAGTATCAATCATAGACAGCATAATTACTCCATACCACTATGTTGCCATATATAGGTATACAATCAAAACCGCAAAGTCACGTATTTGGAAATTGGATTTCCGTCTGTGAACCGAGGTCAGGGATCGTCCCCTACCGATTCAAGACAATCTAGCCTACCATGTCTCAGGCAAACGCGCAGGCAAGCCTTGGAGCAACAGGGTCAGTCCACTCGATGTGGATTAAACTTAAACCCTGGACACTACGTTTCCACGCCCTATGGGGCGTAAATGAGCCCAATGACTCCATCGGTCCCGGATCGACCGATATATCCGAGGCGCCTCGCAACAGCAACAACCACACAGGTGAAAAGTATACAAATGTCAGCCAGTTTAAGCACTGACACCACCACTAGCTAGAAAGAAACGCATGCCCTCCATGTTGTTCTCTCCCGTTTCTGGTTCACAACCGGGGTGTGAGGCTCGTGAATCAACGTTACACAAAGCTATACCACACAGGCGGTGCTTTGATCATCAACCACAAGACTTTGCTTTTCAACAGAAGCCTTGATAAATTGCCACTTAGGCATGCCACACAGGCAATTCACTCCATGCGATTGATATCCATTAATATATAACCCCTGAGCTCGTACATCTCAGAGAAGGGCGTTAAGCAAGAGAATAAATTCTCCGCCGCCAAACAGATATATATTTAATAGAAATCAATCACATAGAATAAAATCCAATGTCAGACACACAGTCCATTTACAAGTTCGTTCTGGGTCTGAACGAAACCGGAGGCACCTTGTACCTCGCATATCCATCGATCTCCAAGTACGTTTGGACGATCACCAACTGATTCCCTCCTCTTGGGTGTACAACCCAATCAAGATCATCAGTAATCACCAAAACGATGTGACGACCTTCGGTCTTTGACCACCGTCTTCATCCTCGACACACGTCGAATCAGTTATTCAGAATGGGATAAACCCGGTCTTTCTGAATAACTCGCATATATAATAAATAAGTGTTACACAAACACAACATATGCCTCATTCCAATTCAGAATATTCTTTTATTCAAATATTCTTATACTTTGGGACAGGTTCCCATTAATTTTATCAAAGATAAATTCTTTAAATTTATTCTTTAATCTTCTTTTGAATATCAATTCAAGCTAGTCGGGATTAGCGAACCACACCAAAGTAATCATTCATTTTATTTCCCAATCCCAACCTATTCATCCCATGAAGTAAAACTGGTCATACTTCATATCTAACACCACGGTGTTATCGGTAAATTCAATTACCATTTCACGTTCAAATCTAATTAAAGATTTAACTATCGCCTGGAGCAAAACTGGTGATACTCCATTCTCGACTATTTCAATCTAATTAAAGATTCATTAAAACCCACTTAGTTTTAATCTTCACAGAAATCAATATCCTTTCTTTAACTGGGTTAAAGAACCAATGCCATTTAAAACACGGTTCACTATAAACCCAAAATCACATTTAATTCATTATCGGGTTAAAGAACAAGTGTTATTTAAAACACCATTCATGATAAACCCAAGAATCAATTCAAATTCAATTCCAATTAAATACCATTTAATTGGTATACTTCATTAAATCTAAATAAAAAGATTTAATCTTTTCTCCATTGGGTTTAAGAACAGTGTTAATGAAGACACCATTCCCGACAAACCTTAAATACAAGGCTCTAAATATAAAATATATCGGCTTATATTCAATATCAAATTCTACGACCAACAAATATCGTATTGGAAATAACGATATAAATATATATTTTAAATTTCCAGAACAATATCTGTATAATCACGAAATCCAATATCGAAATATTCTAAACACAATTTCGATTCAGATCCATTCCAATTCAATTATTGGAAATTCTGTTTACTTTTAAAACCATTTCAAATTTAATTTATTTATTTAGAAATAAATAAATTATTATTCAAGTTCAAAACTAGTTCATTTCGATAAAAATCTATTTTTATCTTTTCAAATATGGAGTTTTTCATCCCATTTTTTCCCAAATCATTTCTTATGATTTTACACAAATTATTACTATTTTTAATAATTTTATCAAGGCCCATAAAGTCGATTTCCATCAACGGCCATCGAACTGCACTTACAGCGACCTTTTCCAAATTTGATTTGGACATAATTTTTGACAACCCGCCCCGCACCAACCGACATTTACCCCAAAAGTGCGTTGTACACATGTCTAGTTAGCACGGGATGGATCGTCAGAAGGAAAGGAAGAAAGATGACGAAGAATCAACAAGGAACCTATAGAAAGTCTCACAGCGCATAGAACAAAATATAATAACAACATACTTGACATAAAACAGGTGAGATAGTGCATAAGCTGAAAACAAACTAACATAGCAGCGGAAAATCCAAGTACAGCTTATAATCCAAAGCCAACATTATTACAACTTTTCAACTGTCTCAAAAAGCTAAACAAGAAAGGTACACTACTAATGCCCAAAGTAGTGACAAGCAACGACACAGGGAGAATATCTATATATCATACGTGGAAGCCTCCTGCTCGCCTCCGAATCAGCTACTCACGCATCACCAGCTAACCTGTCTCTAGTCTGCTCGTGTGAGCACCCAGAGTAATAAGAAGAGACATAAAACTCTGGGTCAGATAAAAAGTCTGGTATGAGCGATAAGCAGCTAAACAGAACAATAATAGGTATACTAAACCATACCTGAACCTGGACCTGCAACCAAAGAGTTAGCACTACATACTGTACAATATTCCAAGGTGCCACTACATATGGTGTAAAGAATACGGGGGTGGGGTGTGCACGTCATAATGATGGCAAACAATCAAGCATAGCAACCATCCTCACATCTCTCACTCAGTGCGTAAAGCATACGATATTCACCACTTCGATCACCTCAATGCTTTGCTATGATCACCTTGCCCCATGAAGTCATAAATGTCTTCACTGCACTGATACATAGCCACTAATCCTTCGCTATGTCCACTTTGCCCCATTGAGTTGTTCACCCCATCTGCGCTGGCTCATAGCCTTACTAATCCTTGACTATGTCCACTTTGCCCCCATAGAGTTGTTCACCCCATTTGCGCTGGCTCATAGTCCTACTATGATCACTTTGCCCCTCGAGTCATAGTGACTCTACTGCACTGATAACGTAGTCCTATCATTCATGGTGAATCGAAGTTATGAACGTCGACAACTCCTTAGCACACGTCCCGCAGCAAAGCCCAACCATGAAGTGAACTCATTGGTTCCCAACTGGATCCTGACCTCTAACTTCCATTTGGACTACCTTTGCATCTCGGGTTATTGGTCACCACCGGATCGGTTCGGATCTCCCCCTAATCATCAGTTCGGTTCGGATCGGAATGCTCCTTCTTCACTGGATCGGGTCGGGTCGTCATCTCCCCTGGCGGATCGGGTCGGGGTCTCCAGCTTACCACTCGTCGGTTCGGTTCGGAGGTGGCCATGCGGTTCGGATCGGAGTGCTGCATGCCACGAGAGGTGCAAGTGGATCAGAGCTTCCCCAGTTCATGTTGCCTCCCCTTTGATCGGGTCAGGTGTGAAGTGCGAGAGCGGATCGGGTACGAAAGCTGTTGTGGGGAAGGGCGTTGTAGTGGTTCGGTTCGGTTCGGTTCGGGTCCGTCTAACCGATCCGATCCAGTTCGGATGTCTTCCTGCACTTTTTCCAGCAAGCAGTTTACGCCACTCGACGACGTTTTCGACCATTCCAACTATTCTAATCAATCACAAAGCATACCATACAGCCATAGCAACATGTATAATCAACCACAAACATCAAAACAATAATCATAGCATGTAAAATGGATCAAACATACCCAAAACCCCATATTTTCCCCTAAGCATGTTTAGGTGAAACTAATGATATGATTAGCAAAATTTAACCAAATTAAGCCAAACTCATATCAGAGGTCTAAAACATTATTTAAGAATTTATAAGTATTTTTCCAGAATTTATTAATGTATAAATTCGTTAATCTTCACTAATTACCCTTAATCAACCATAATTAGTGAGGGACTATGCAAATCACTCACCTTGGCCACAAATAAAACTTAAATCTGAAATAAATCTCTAATTTGGTGTGAATCCCAATGCTAAGCAGCAACTCTAATGTTGATTTGGTGTTGATCTCTCTTGATTTGATGTTGCTAATCCCAATCTTCAAGTAGAAAGTGATTTGGAGGTGATTTAGAGGTTGGAGGCCATTTTTAGGGTTTCTAAGAGGTAAGTGGAGGGTAGAAAACTGAAATGGAATGAAACCCTACCTCTTTTCAGCCTCTCCATAACCCTAAGCCTGAAATGGGTTATGGGCCCATTCACTAATCACCCTATTTGGCCCGGTTAAGCAGTTTTTCACCTTCCAAACCTTATTTCAGCCATATCCCCCAAACGGTAAGTCTGTTTTTCACATATGACCACTCTAAAGGTAAACCATCATTCGAATCTAATGGAAATGGTTTCAGGTCAAAATTCCTTTCCAGTCAAAAGTTATGGCCAAAACAAGATCAGGTAGGGGCAAAACGGTCATTTAAAAATCGACAAAAATCATGAACATTGGAAATGACCCCAATAGTCGTTCCCCAACTCTACATAACCATACGACTTAGTATGAGAAAGAAATAAATATTCAATGATCCTCCGATGCGTAGAATGCGGGTTGTTACATTCTTCCCCCCTTAAGAAATTTCGCCCCCGAAATTCCCTAATCTAAACACACAAAGGGTCCCGCATGTCTATCAACCATAAAACAACAGTCAAACATGCAAAACAAGCCTATCCTAGCATGCGGAATAACTAAATTGCAAAGTAAATCTTACCAGGCAAAGAGTTTTGGATATGTTTTCCTAATGCTCTCCTCTGTCTCCAAGTACAGTCATTCTCGTTCTCGCCCCATTAACCTTAACTAGCTTCACCGCCTTCCTTCGAAATTGCTTCGTATCGTGCTCGACAATACGAATCGGCTTGCGGTTCTCAACTGCTTCGGGTTCCACTTCGAAGTCCTCTAACTGATCAGGTGAAATAGTCATATCTCGGTCGTGCACGAACTTCCTTAACTGGGAAACATGAAATACGTTGTGAACTCCCGCCATCTTCTCTGGTAAGTCAACTCTATATGCCAAATTCCCAACTTGTTCGAGAACTGGGAATGTGCCAACAAACCTTGGTGCCAATTTGCCTCTCCTGCCAAATCGTATCACGCTCTTTAATGGAGAAACCTTGACAAACACCAAGTCACCAACGGAGAATTTTAAGTCTTTTCTCCTCCTGTCAGCATAACTCTTCTGCCTATCCTGGGAAGCCTTCATCCGTTGCTGAATGATCTTAATCTTATCTGAAGTTTCTCTCACCCCATCTAGTCCAAGCATAAACTTCTCGCCAGTCTCTATCCAACATGATGGTGAGTTGCACGGTCTTCCGTACAAAGCTTCATATGGAGCCATACCGATACTGGATTGGTAGCTATTATTATATGCAAACTCTACTAGATGCAAATGGTCATCCCATGATCCACCAAAATCCAATATACAAGCTCTCAAGAGATCTTCCAATATACGATTCACCCTCTCTGTCTGACCATCAGTTTGAGGATGACATGCGGTACTGAGATATAGTTTCGACCCCAGAGCCTCTTGTAAGCTCTTCCAAAACCCACTAGTAAACAACGGGTCTCGGTCATTCACAATGCTTTTAGGTACTCCATGAAATATCGCTACCCACTTCATATACAATTCTGCTAATTTAGTTGCCGTTCTGGTCGATTTGACGGGTATAAATCTTGCACTCTTAGTCAATCGATCCACAATTACCCAAAT
Organism: Allium sativum; assembly: GCA_030737875.1. Classification (NCBI taxonomy): domain Eukaryota; kingdom Viridiplantae; phylum Streptophyta; class Magnoliopsida; order Asparagales; family Amaryllidaceae; genus Allium; species Allium sativum. The sequence continues at coordinate 342,411,506 of CM060918.1, read as the reverse complement.
GCTATCATATCCCGATCTAGTCCTCGGTAAACCATCGATGAAATCCATCGAGACTTGCTCCCATTTCCATTCGGGAATTTCTAATGGTTGCAACAAACCACTAGGCTTCTTTTGCTCGGCTTTAACTAGCTGGCAATTCATGCATTTGGATATAAACTTCCCAATGTCTCTTTTCATTCCTTCCCAGTAGTAAGTTTGTTTCATGTCTCGATACATCTTATCACCACCGGGGTGTATAGTCAGTTTTAAGCGATGACATTCTCTAAGCACTTCATCTCTCAAACCATTCACATTGGGTACAACTAGTCTTCCATTCTTTCGAAGCCATCCTTCTCGATCAAGCCCATACAAATTTATCTCCTCACCATCGATGTTCATCTCTAACTTGGAGATGATTTCTAATAGATTAGGATCGTCCCTCTGACTGGAACCAATCCGCTCAATCAAAGTGGGTCTGATCATCAAACTAGCCAACATCTCTTGATCCAATTCACACTTTGGTCTGAAATCAAACCTTGCGATATACTCCATTTGCTTCCATTCAAGAAACATAGCATCTAAACTGGCATGTCTCCTACTCAAGGCATCGGCTACCGCATTGCCCTTCCCAGGTGTATATGCGATATCAAAATCATACGAAGCTAAGAACTCTAACCATCTCTGCTGGCGGAGATTCAGGTCTTTCTGAGAGAAGAGATACTTTAGCGATTTATGATCGGTAAACAACTCAAATCTCTCTCCCAAGAGATAATGTCTCCACATCTTTAGCGCAAACACAATCGCTGCTACTTCCAAATCATGGGTAGGGTACTTTTTCTCATGTGGCTTTAGTTGTCGACTAGCATAAGCTACAACCCTACCTCCTTGCATCAATACAGCACCTAGTCCGGTACCACAAGCATCCGTGTATACCGTCATCTCTTCATTCCCTTTAGGAATGACTAATACTGACGCACGTGTCAACTTTTCTTTTAGACTTTTGAATGCATCCTCACACACTCCATCCCAGACGAAGGCTTGATTCTTCTTAGTCAACTGAGTCAACGACGCAGCTATCTTGGAGAAGTCCTGAATAAACTTATGATAATATCCAGTGAACCCCAAGAAGCTTCTCACGTCTGTTGCATTCTTGGGTGTAGGCCAATCCTGTACCGTAGCCACCTTCGCAGGGTCCACGGCAATACCATTTTCTGAAACAACATGGCCCAAGAACCTCACTTCCCTCCTCCAGAAGTGACACTTAGAAAACTTTGCTTTTAATTGGTGTTTTCTCAACGCCTCCATCACTATCCTCAGATGTCCCTTGTGTTCTTTCTCTATCCTTGAGTAAACAAGGATGTCGTCTAAGAACACAAGAACAAACTTATTCAACTGATCCCTGAATACCCTATTCATAAGATCCACGAAGTACACTGGTGCATTGGTCAACCTAAATGGCATGACCAACCACTCATAAAATCCAGACGGCGTTCGAAATGCCGTTTTAGCTATACTATCAGCTGCCACTCGGAGCTGATGAAATCCTGTCGCGAGGTCCAGCTGGGAGAACACTCTTGATCCTTCCAGTTGATCAAACAAATCATCTATCTGCGGTAGAGGATACTTATTCTTCCTCGTCACCTTATTCAACTCGCGATAGTCTACACACAAACGAAGGGAACCATCTGCCTTAGTGGCAAACACAACTGGTGCTCCCCACTCGGAGACACTTCTTCTAATAAACCCCTTCTTCAAAAGATCGCTTACTTGCACCCTGAGCTCCCGCTGCTCCCTTGGTGCCATACGACGAAGTGGCATCACTATAGGTCTGGCATCTTTCACTAAATCAATACGGAACTCAATCTCTCGGTGTGGTGGAAGCCCGGTCACTTCCTCGAAGACGTCCGGATACTGGCCAACCACGGGCACATCTGACAATTCATCATGCGGGATGTCGAGGGAATTTATAAAACTAGCTATTACCCCATCACTAGGTAGGCTACCAAACACTACCCTCCGCCCATCATCCGCCCTAACTGTCACCAAAAAGCCCTCACAATCTACCACCACCCCGTATCTTTGGAGCCAATCGACCCCCAATATAATGCCATACCCAGTAAAACCCAAAACAAAGCAATCACAAACAAACATACATCCATGACTCGATAAGACCAAATTTCGGCAAATCATACTAAGGTTAGTCGAACCACCAATCGGGTTCGTCACAACCAACGGTCTATCGACTATCTCGGGTTCCAGTCCCAACCTATCTACCAGGTCACTAGATATGAAGGAATGGGAAGCCCCAGTATCGAACAAAACTCGAACTGGTACATCATAAATAGAAAGCATACCTTGAATGATGACATTCTTTCCTTTCTCCGCCGTAGTTGGGGCATTCGACGAAGAAGGAACAACATCAATAGCATATGATTTCACAATCTGCTTCTCTTTAAGAGGTTGTGGACACTTATCCTTATGATGTCCCACTTGGCAACAGTTGTAGCACTTCCTATCCGCTGGCTTGGCCCGACATTCTTTAGCATAATGGCCCTTCTTACCACAGCTGAAGCACTCAACATCTTTCTTGCTCTTTTTCTAGCCATCCTTAGATTGGTTCTGCTTTCTCTTGTTCTGAGAGTTGTTCTTGCCTCCACCGCTCGCTTGCGGTTTTGGCCCTTCTGCAGATGCAACCTCGGTCTTTGACTTAGGGTAAAGACTCTCTGATCTCAAAGCTTTCCCCACAATCGATTCAAAAGTCTCATCGATGTGGTTGATAAGCCTTTCCCCCAAGTATCCATCCAAACCAGTAATGAACTTCTCATTCTTCTTCTCAGCAGTATCGATAAAGGATAATCCATACTTCGACAAAGTGTCGAATTAAGCAATATAGTCAGAGACTGCCCTACCATTCTGCTTGACTTCCAAGAATCTCTTAAACAACACTGACTTTTGGGCAGCTGGAATGAACTTCTCGCTAAAGCGAGCCTTGAACTGATCCTAAGTAACCTGATCTTCCGGAGTAGCTGTTCTAATGGCATTCCACCAATTCATCGCTCGCCCTTGCAGCTGACGAGACGCTAGCCTTCTCTTCATCGCATCCTCGATACCCAAGTCGTCGAAGATACGATCACAGCTATCCAACCAATCCTGAACATCTGTGGCCGACTCCGTTCCGTGGAACGGCTTCCCACCAAGGTGAGTGTAATCCTTGCACAACTTGGCGAAATCGGCCCTAGGCGCCTGCACTACTGGACCACCACCATTACCGGGATTGGGAACTGCCCCTTGAACATCCCTAAGCATCTCCCTCATGAAGTTAGTGGACATTGTCCTCATGTCAGGAGCATTTCCATTATTGGTCCCTCTACCAGAACCTCTTGCGTATCGGCTCATCGTTCAATCTATAAAGAGGAAACGATTAACGACCCCATAGTGGTGCTAGTGCAGTACGACTTCATTCTTATACTACTAATAGTATATATATAGCTTTTGAAAACTAAAGTAATCACAAATATGCTCTCTCATATACGTACTATCTCTCCCTAGTGTCTTTCCCTAGGTTAACTACGCAACCTAGAGCTCTGATACCAAATGTGACAACCCGCCCCGCACCAACTGACATTTACCCCAAAAGTGCGTTGTACACATGTCCAGTTAGCACGGGACGGATCGTCAGAAGGAAAGGAAGAAAGATGACGAAGAATCAACAAGGAACCTGTAGAATGTCTCACAGCGCATAGAACAAAATATAATAACAACATACTTGACATAAAACAGGTAGACAGTGCATAAGCTGAAAACAAAATAACATAGCAGCGGAAAATCCAAGTACAGCTTATAATCTAAAGCCAACATTATTACAACTTTTCAACTGTCTCAAAAAGCTAAACAAGAAAGGTACACTACTAATGCCCAAAGTAGTGGCCAACAACGACACAGGGAGAATATCCATATATCATACGTGGAAGCCTCCTTCTCGCCTCCGAATCAGCTACTCGCGCATCACCAGCTAACCTATCTCTAGTCTGCTCGTGTGAGCACCCAGAGTAATAAGAAGAGACATAAAACTCTGGGTCAGACAAAAAGTCTGGTATGAGCGATAAGCAGCTAAACAGAACAATAACAGGTATACTAAACCATACCTGAACCTAGACCTGCAACCAAAGAGTTAGCACTACATACTGTACAATACTCCAAGGTGCCACTACATACGGTGTAAAGAATACGGGGGTGGGGTGTGCATGTCATAATGATGGCAAACAATCAAGCATAGCAACCATCCTCACATCTCTCACTCAGTGCGTAAAGCATACGATATTCACCACTTCGATCACCTCAATGCTTTGCTACGATCACCTTGCCCCATGAAGTCATAAATGTCTTCACTGCACTGATACATAGCCACTAATCCTTCGCTATGTCCACTTTGCCCCTTGGAGTTGTTCACCCCATCTGCGCTGGCTCATTGCCTTACTAATCCTTGACTATGTCCACTTTGCCCCCATGGAGTTGTTCACCCCATCAGCGCTGGCTCATAGTCCTACTACGATCACTTTGCCCCTCGAGTCATAGTGACTCTACTGCACTGATAACGTAGTCCTATCATTCATGGTGAATCGAAGTTATGAACGTCGACAACTCCTTAGCACACGTCCCGCAGCAAAGCCCAACCATGAAGTGAACTCATTGGTTCCCAACTGGATCCTGACCTCTAACTTCCATTTGGACTACCTTTGCATCTCGGTTTATTGGTCACCAACAGATCGGTTCGGATCTCCCTCTAATCATCAGTTCGGTTCGGATCGGAATGCTCCTTCTTCACTGGATCGGGTCGGGTCGTCATCACCCCTAGCGGATCGGGTCGGGGTCTCCAGCTTACCACTCGTCGGTTCGGTTCGGAGGTGGTCATGCGGTTCGGATCGGAGTGCTGCATGCCACGAGAGGTGCAAGTGGATCGGAGCTTCCCCAGTTCATGTTGCCCCCCCTCTGATCGGGTCAGGTGTGAAGTGCGAGAGCGGGTCGGGTACGAGAGCTATTGTGGGGAAGGTCATTGTAGTGGTTCGGTTTGGGTCCTCCTAACCGATCCGATCCGGTTCGGATGTCTTCCTGCACTTTTTCCAGCAAGCAGTTTACGCCACTCAACGGCGTTTTCGACCATTCCAACTATTCTAATCAATCACAAAGCATACCATACAGTCATAGCAACATGTATAATCAACCACAAACATCAAAACAATAATCATAGCATGTAAAATGGATCAAACATACCCAAAACCCCATATTTTCCCCTAAGCATGTTTAGGTGAAACTAATGATATGATTAGCAAAACTTAACCAAATTAACCCAAACTCATATCAGAGGTCTAAAACATTATTGAAGAATTTATAAGTATTTTTCCAGAATTTATTAATGTATAAATTCGCTAATCTTCACTAATTACCCTTAATCAACCATAATTAGTGAGGGACTATGCAAATCACTCACCTTGGCCACAAATAAAACTTAAATCTGAAATAAATCTCTGATTTGGTGCGAATCCCAATGCTAATCAGCAACTCTAATGTTGATTTGGTGTTGATCTCTCTTGATTTAATGTTGCTAATCCCAATTTTCGAGTAGAAAGTGATTTGGAGGTGATTTAGAGGTTGGAGGCCATTTTTAGGGTTTCTAAGAGGTAAGTGGAGGCTAGAAAACTGAAATGGAAGGAAACCCTATCTCTTTTCAGCCTCCCCATAACCCTAATCCCGAAATGGGTTATGGGCCCATTCACTAATCACCCTATTTGGACCGGTTAAGCAGTTTTTCACCTTCCAAACCTTATTTCAGCCATATCCCCCAAATGGTAAGTCCGTTTTTCACATGTGACCACTCTACGGAAAGGTAAACCATCATTCGAATCTATTGGAAGTGGTTTCAGGTCAAAATTCCTTTCCAGTCAAAATTTATGGTCAAAACAAGATCAGCTAGGGGCAAAACAGTCGACAAAAATCATGAACATTGGAAATGACCCCAATAGTCGTTCCCCAACTCTACATAACCATACGACTTAGTATGAGAAAGAAATAAATATTCTACGATCCTCCGATGCGTAGAATGCAGGTTGTTTCATAATTCCAAATCCAACCGTTAGATTTGAAATCTCTAATATTCTTTAGAAAGCTCTTTTCGATACGAACCCAACGGTTCCAGTTTTAGGAGAGTCCGACGGTCGGATCTCCCGTAATGTCCACTTGAAGTCAATGGTCGAAATTCACGAACTACCGCAGCGTGGCGCATTCTATTCAGGCCATTATATTATATATATAATATATATAATATATACTACGTCTATTTCCTTTTAAAATGTATTTTATAAATCATTTTAAATTCGTTTTCAAAATGATTTCAAATTCATATTCAATTTCGAATCAAAATTGAATATTCCACATCATCGATATACAAATGATAATATTTTCAAAACGTTATATTTTGAAATCACTTTCTTTTCTATATTCATTATAAAAATGAATAAAATCGATATAAATATCGTTCACGTCAAAATGGCGTCAGTCTAATCAACACGGCTTTGTATATCTTAATAACTTGATTATTCTATTCAACAAATGAATATTTTCTATTCAACACATGAATTTATATTTCTATTCAACACATGAATTTATATTTCTATTCAACACATGAATTTATATTTCTATTCAACACATGAATATATTTTTCTATTCAACACATGAATTTATATTTCTATTCAACACATGAATTTATTTTCTAAATTGGAATGAGGCCCAATCAATTACCATATAAAGTTAATTATATGGATTTTCTACAACACATGTATATAATAGCAATGGTAAACAATCAACCATCATCCAGAGTGCACCACACAACTGCACAAGCACTAAATATAACTAATTAATGCTTACACAGTTTTTCAATCCATCGATTGACATACAACTAAACAATCGGGATTAATGTACGTCTAATCTCATCGCAATACCCGTGTGGGGCTTCAAAGCAACAAACACAGATTTTATCCGTGCAGTTGGGCAATGTGTAAAATTTATCGTCTCAATCAATATCAGTCAAATCAGTGTATATAAACAAATCGTCTGATTTGTTTATAAATATTTATTTTATATACACGTTAAAAATTATATTTTTAACTATAAAATATTTTCCGCTATAAAATATTTTATTTCGTTCTACATCACACAATCAAATTTCACAACACAAAAACCAAACAAACAAGTCATCCGTGGTCTGTGGATGATGGGTGTCGGGTGCTGCTAAGCACCGTCTGCATCCTAGTATATATTTCAACTAGAAAATAAATTAAAAGTGAGAAGTTCTCACTGACTAGCTACACCAAACGCCACGACTCTTCTAATGTAGGAAATCTTCATCGTGTCTCCAACGAGATCTGTTTCACGCGGTATATGTTAAAATTTATATTTTTAACTACGCTACTTCCCATACAAAGATTATATCTTTACCTTGCTATCACATAAATAAAATCGAAATTTTATTCCGCTATTACATATATAAAAATCGAATTTTTATATAATTAAAATCATATCTTTATCCAATAAAAAATCTCGCCTTTATATAAATAAAAATCTCATCTTTCTTCTTACAAAAATTCTAACTTCCCACTTATAAAAATATAATCTTTTTAACTTTAAAAATATAATCTTTATACTTTAAAAATATAATCTTTATACTTTAATAATATAATCTTTATACTTTTAAAAAATATAATATGTATACTGGTAAAAATCAATTCTTCTTGTCAAGAAAAATCATATCCTTTCCATCACTAAAAATCATACCTTTTTCCTTTTTTTTTATAAATATTATCATATCTTTTGAACTATAAAAATCCAAACTCTATACGTTTAAAAATCCTAACTCTACAATGTAAAAATCCGATTTTTATAAAATAAAATGAAATAAAATTAGTAAACTGACCTTCAAAAGAGGAAGGAGGGTTGCTAGGTTTGTCGGAGGGGAGCCGGGCTTCCAGTGGTGGAGGAGGGTCGTTGGTCGGGTTGCGGCTGCGCAGGGGGGCGGCACAAGGCGCTGGAGGCGGTAGCGGCACCGCATTGCGGCGACCTTCCTCGATTTGGGGGATTAGGGTTTAAGGGGGGGTGTGTGGTATTCGAATGAAGGAGGGGGTTTTGGGGATCGGAGATTGAGTTGAGGGAGGAGGGAGAGGGGATCAGAGGGCGACTGGCGCGGGGGGGCTCCGACGTCCGCGGTGGCGCGGTGAAGGGACGGTGGCGACGGAGCAAATCGAGGGCGCCCTTCTTTTTTTCCTGAAAAGAATTTGGTCGGGGAGAGAGAAAGAAGGTGGGGGCTATATATAAATAATATATATTTTATTATTTTAAAATTTCAAAAAGCAACTTTTTATTTCGACCTTAAAACGAGACCCACCGCCTGTCGTCCATAGCTAATTACCCCCATTCCGAACACAATGGGATAGGTATCGCAGGCTGATTCGACCGTTTCGATCAGTTTTCGTTTAGACTAAAATATAAATCTATATATTCGATTTTAGACGTACATTTCAATTTACCAGGGCCACATACGGACTCTAAAAATTCCCGAAAAATATTTTCTAGCTTCGTATTGACGATACGGTCCTAACAAAACAATTTTCATCGAATTCTTAGACCGTTTGAAAAATGGCCATTTTCCAGTCGATTAAAGTCAACTAAAACTGATCAAACGCGTTTTCCTTTGCCACGTTCACATATTGATTCAGAAAATTACGAATTTTGGAATCTAGCAATAACTTGACATCCCGGATCCAACAAAAGTGGTTTCGTTGAAAACCGAGGTCGTTTTCAAAATGGCTATTTTTAAGGGCTAGAATTCCATAGCGACTATTCTGAATTTTCAATTGGGCATAACTTTTTATCCCCGCTATCAAATTTTGATTTTTCGAATTCGTTGGAAAGATATTCTCAATTAGATTCAAATATTTTTGGTTTTGCCAAAATCTGGTTTATTTTGAATCATGTACATTCATTTGAAATTTGAAATCGAAATTTCAAACTACCGCGCCATTTTCAATTCCTTTTATAATTTAAATAAAATATTTATATTCTAACGACGATCTATATAAATATATACATTCTAATTCTATTCAAAATAAATTTCTCGTCGTTATTATTTAAAATAATCCATTTTAAATATTCAAAACTCGCTAAAATTGCCAAAGTAAAAATTTTAAATTGGCTCAGATTTCCAGATTATTACACTAAGTGTCGCCTCCCGTTCTACCTCTACTTTCTCAATCATGCTCGGCTCAACTACTTTTGCTGTATCTTGTAGACACTTCCGCAAATACGAAACGTGGGAACATGAACACCAATATCTCTGGTAGCCATTTGTCCTATCCTTTCAACTATGGGAAATAACTCTACAAACCTTGGAGCCAATTTCCCTGCAAATCTAAAGCAAACCACATTCCTCAAAGATGATACTTTGATGAAAAGCATGTCTCCCACCTCAAACTCATTATGAATCCTTCTCCTATCTGCGTAGGACTTCTACCTGTCCTGAGCTGTCTTCATGCGCATGCAGATAAGATCAATTTTTTTGAAGTTTCTCTAATCATCTCAGGTTCAAGTGTAAGCTTATCTGTAGACTCCCACCAACAAGTCGGTGATATGCAAGGTCGTCCATACAATGCCCCGAAGGGTGCCATGGCTATATTAGCTTGATAACTGTTGTGTAGGCGAATTCAACCAATGTAAGATGCTCTTCCTAAGTCCGTTTGAAGTCTAGGATACACAGCCTCAAAAGATCCTCAAGAACTGTATTCACCCTCTCAGTCTGCCCATCGGTCTGAGGGTGAAATGCAGTGCTCAACCACAACTGTGTACCTAATGCCTCTTGCAGGCTCTTCAATAACTCACTAGTAAAGATGGGGTCACGATCACTCACTATGCTAGAAGGTACTCCATGTAAACGGGCTATCTCACGAATATAAACCTACGCCAACCATGTTGTCGTTCTCTTACTCTTAACAGGAATGAAATGAGTGCTCTTAGTAAGTCTGTCTACTATAACCCAAATACCGGTGTTGCCCTTCCTCGACCTAAGCAAAGCACCGAATTAACATCAATATAAACTGAAATATATTGATCAAATCCTAGCATTTAGGTCATATATATAGATAAATAAATATATTGATTAAATCCTAGCATTTAGGTCATATATACACATATATAAATAAACAGTTGTGGTATCTGTTCATATCAATTCTATCTATTTCCAGGAACGAACAGTATCGGGCGTTTTAATTTAATATTTAATCAACCGTGAATCACCACAGAACACTTGAAACACTTACCGCCAATACAATCTCCAATTACGACAAAAGTTATACATATCTCTTCATCTTTTCATTCTGAATTCAATAAAATTAATTAAATTGTAATCCGACTGCGTTCGTATACGATCTTATTTTTTTTATTTTTTATTTATTTAACCTTTTATTGAATTCAAAATGAAAAGATGAAGAGATATGTATAACTTTTGTCATAATTGGAGATTGTATTGGCGGTAAGTGTTTCAAGCGTTCTGTAGTGATTCACGGTCGATTAAATATTAAATTAAAATGCCCGATACTGTTCGTTCCTGGAAATAAATAGAATTGACATGAACAGATACCACAACTGTTTATTTATATATGTGTATATATGACCTAAATGCTAGAATTTAATCAATATATTTATATATCTATATATATGACCGAAATGCTAGGATTTAATCAATATATTTTAGTTTATATTGATGTTAATTTACTTGAAAAAAAATCGTTTTAAATCGTGAGTTTCGCAGGATTTTCAACTCCGAAAATCAACACACAACTGCCATGTTGACTATTCGAACATCGAAAATACCTGATCATTAATGGAAAGAAGTTAGAGGGTGAGAATAGATAAGGTAGAAAATTAGAATAGAAAAAGAAGAAAATCACCACAGAACAAAATCAGAGTAATACGAATCTCACAGCGGAACGAATAAAATATAATATATAACATACTTTAAATTAAAAACGGTATATATATGCAACAACATTATCAGAGCACAACACTTACACACAGCGGAAATAACGATAGCTATATAATCCTAAAGCCTCCTGCTTCAAGCTCCTCCGAGTATATCTGTAAAGACCTGAACTACTTGACTGCTCGTACAAATTTGGGCACCCAAGAGTTTAGGGAAAACAAAACAAAATAAACTCTAGGTCAGTCATGGGACTGGTGTGAGTAAACTCAAATCATCAGTTTAACTTTTTCAAAATCTTTTTCAAAAGAAAAGATAATCGTAAGACCGATCCACACATAAACACGGATGGTTTTTAACTTACGATAACCCAAAACAGTTTTTGAAATCAATACTTTTCTGATATTATAATAATGTCTATTCACAAGTAATTAACAATCTAGTAGAACGCTTGCATCTCACGTTCCACATATATGGTATACAAACAAAACCGCAGGCGCTTATTGGAGATTGGATTCCAACTATGACAAGGTATAGGACCACCTGCCGATAGTGTATCTCTAGAGGCAAATACACTGGGTTCAACAAGAACATCTTGCAACTCGGCCCACACATGACCGACCACTCATTTCGCTTGAGTGTATCGAATGTATATCACCAACGGTTGGGAGCTACCCACCGTCTTCCCGAAAGGGACAACATCGAAATAGACAATAGAATGAAATGGATTTTCTCTAGATAGGTGATATACACCCTAATGGGAGCGACCCACATAGCCATGCTGCCTGCCCGATTTCTGTCATTTCCCGGTTGATGAGGCTTGAGGCCATTACGTATCTTTTGAAACACTTGACCATCATTCACTTTGAATGACACATCGTCATACTTGCCAAATCACAAATTGATTTCCTCAAAAATACCATGGGTATAAAGCTAAGAGAAACGAATTCCTCCACCACCAAACGTAAGTACGTTTGAAGAGATCAACTTACGCGATCCGTTAGATATACTCTGTCAGACACTCGCCCATTCACGTTTGTCCTGGGACTGGACAAATCGAAGGCACTATTCTGTAAAACAAGATAGCCCTCGCATAACTCCGTCTTCAATATTTGATCGCGACTCCAATGTCCATACAGAGTGGTTTTCAGATAATAAATCTGATCCCGATCTCTCCGTATCGACGACGATAAATGGTCAAAAACTTCGATAGTCAGTGATTTAACTATCAAAGAAAAACAGGTGTGCAAACAACGATATTATTTCCAGATGGAAATTCTATCGACCAATCATCATTCAAAGGTTTATTTCTTTAGATTAAATCATCTTTAATTTATCCATCTATATATATACGTAAATTCTTATTTTCTACATTTAGAAAATATACTTTATTAACATTGGGACATTTCCAGATTTACTCCTTTTGCTTATTTTGTATATTATAAAACATTTCTGATCTTTATTTGGAAAAGGTTTCCAAACTCCTTCATTTGATTTAAACTGATGTTTAAATAAAACATCACTAAGCTAATTTAAACCATTTCACCCATTGGCTCAATTCACTACCGAACCTTACCCATCCCTTAGTTAAAAACGAAGTCAATCAAGTTGGGGTATAATTACCTCTTAGACCTTAACTGATCAACATCTCTAACTTCAAAATAGACAAAGTTCACCTTTAAATCTTTAACAACTTCCTTTCGAATAACTATATTCGATTTACCTCTCTTACGAATAACTGAATTCGATAACCTCTCTTTCGAATAAACTATATTCGATTAACTATCTCCTTCGAATAACTTGTATTCGATTTAACTCACTTCGAATGAATTATATTCGATTACTCTTCTCGAAAACTCCTTCATTTGATTTAAACTGATGTTTAAATAAAACATCACTAAGCTAATTTAAACCATTTCACCCATTGGCTCAATTCACTACCGAACCTTACCCATCCCTTAGTTAAAAACGAAGCCAATCAAGTTGGGGTATAATTACCTCTCAGACCTTAAATGATCAACATCTCTAACTTCAAAATAGACAAAGTTCACCTTTAAATCTTTAACAACTTCCTTTCGAATAACTATATTCGATTTACCTCTCTTACGAATAACTGAATTCGATAACCTCTCTTTCGAATAAACTATATTCGATTAACTATCTCCTTCGAATAACTTGTATTCGATTTAACTCACTTCGAATGAATTATATTCGATTACTCTTCTCGAATAAACCGTATTCGATAACTCTACTTTGAATAAGTGACATTCGATTTATTCCTTTTGACTAACTCTATTCAATTTACTAATACTCGACTAACTCGAACCTGATTAACTCTAACTGATTTACTCTAACTGATTAACTCTGATCGAGTAATTCTAACTCGACTATCTCAACTTATTTAACTTAACTTGACTAACTTGACTTAATTTCTCCTATCGATTATCTAATATTTGATTTAACTCCATTCGCTTGACTCTAGATTGCAGCGATCACAATGGTTACGCCTGATTCCCTCAGGAAACATCCGACCGCCGTAGGCTATCTGCAGCCCTGCGAATTACGCTAGCAGTCCTACGAAATGGCAACTTATCCTGAATAACTATGTACAATTAACTTTATCTTGCTAACTCTTTATTCACATAACTAATATTCGAGTAACTCTAATTGAATAACTAATATTCGATTAATCAACTCGATTAATCTTATTTGAAAATAATTATATTTGATTATTCTATTCGACTAACTCTATTCGATTACAGGTACTCCCTTTTCTTTTTGTCAATATTTATTTCATATAATATTTCCTTTGTATAATTCCATTTATTTTATAAATAAATATCTCTTCTTCTGTTACTCTTTATTTATTTTCTAAATAAATATTTCTATTTAATCCATTCATAAATATTTTACAAATATTTCCTCTTTAAATTTTATTTGTAAATTGTTTTACAAATATTCCTCTTTCAAATCTCCATTTGTAAATGGTTGGCAAATGTTTGACTTTCTATTCTATTTGGAAATGTTTTACAAATACTTTGATTTTTATACAAATATTTTTACCGCAATACACATTTTGAAATTTCCTTCTTATTTAAAATTCTTGGATTTTATATAAATATTTTATTTCAAATCATAGTTTGAAATTTCTCTTTCACATCCCAGTTATTCTCTTTGGTGTTTAAAGTTACCAAATAACCACAATCAACACCCCAAATCACACTGGATTAGAATCACGTCATATATCACAATATACGAGAAACAGTAAAATAAATGTTGAGGAACCCAGTTGGGTCCCTCCGACCTGTTTCCCGGCATCCACAGATGTTAATCAACATAAGTAACATGAATATGCAATATTTCGATAACAGAATCAATATTCGATTAACGATTTATATATCGTTATCGATATTTTCAACCAGTTTAACTAGCAGTTCAACCGAACAGCCAACACACAGCAAACAACCATTATTTATCGATTCTAAAAATACGTTATAAAAATATAAGTTAAGTAGAGTTAGTGAGATTTACTCACATTGGACGGTTATCGTTAAATAACGATAATTGGTCATTGATTTGATTCAGGCGTTTAATTTCACCATAAATCCAAACGAGCTCAAATTCACTCTCGATCAGTTCCATGGTGTAGCCACCATCAATACAATCCCAACGGGTCTTGTTTTGTTCAATTCTGACATTGTATGCATACGTTATGAGGTTAATAAGTTAACACATTTTAAACTTTATATTAAACTTTATAAATAATAAAGTTAATGGGCCTCACACTTACGACCCGTCAAGCAACCTACCCGCCCCATATATCAGTGTGTTTCTTCCTAAATGAACCAATTTCCACTCCAGTATAAACATTCACTACCACTGAATGCTCCTGCTTTAATTTTCTCGGTCTCCTCTTTAACCGATACCCTAAGGCTTTCATCATTTAAATCCTCCTCCCGAGCTCTTGCTCCCCCACCCAATACCCACTAACTCGCCACCATCCTCCACGGCGTCGAACGCCACTTCACTTCGCTAGAAGGGGCCAGATCCGGAAACTTTTCACCCCCAAACCCCTCATCACGCATCTCTTAAATCGTATACAAACCGATGAGAACCTTCATGGGTTTCACATATAGGTTTTTGCGACCCTTAGTGAAGTACTGGGTTTTGGTTTAATAAATTTTTCTTTCTCTTTTTACCATTTTCGTTTCACTGTTTTGGTTCATTCATACGGGAAATAGAATGAACCCCTGTATTTATAATGTTATGACCCTTGGCAGGAACGTATTAAGCAATAGGGTAGGGGAGGTAGGTCTGATTGCGTTTTACATCCTGTGTCTGTGTTGATCTGTGCAAGAACATGGTTGTTCTGCGCTGAAAGGATTGTGACAATTCAGGCTTTGATTTTCACAAATAAACTGTAGGATAGGATTGTGTTTTCTAATTCCATTTGTTGTGCTGAAAGGACTGTTTTGCATTTGAGTTTTCATGTCATAGCCGTTGAACATTTTCTTAGATTAGGGTGGTTGATATTTCTGAAATGTATCTGTGGGATGTGAAGATACAGGTAATTAATTTATCAGCTTAGGTGATAGATCTGTGTGGACTTTGACAACGTAGCTTAGTTGTGACATCATGGTTGTCGTGCTTATTCGTTCAATGAGGTGAATTGGCTTCATGCTATAGTAATACTTTTGTACCGTTTATTTAATGGTTTTGGTACTTGGCGTTGAGTTTCGTAATGGCAATACATACACAGAGCTCTAAGTTAAATTGATTTTTATTTTATTTTACTCTCTTGTTTGTGGGTGTGGTACTTGCTTCATTTAGTACCATGCACTTCTCTAATACCTTTTGAGTATTTTCTTTTCATTTTTTAACTTAAGTTTTCCAATGTTTTAAAAGAC
Organism: Allium sativum; assembly: GCA_030737875.1. Classification (NCBI taxonomy): domain Eukaryota; kingdom Viridiplantae; phylum Streptophyta; class Magnoliopsida; order Asparagales; family Amaryllidaceae; genus Allium; species Allium sativum. The sequence goes on along the minus strand of CM060918.1, from coordinate 342,395,600 downwards.
CTATTAAATACAAAAGTTTAGTTTCAACAATATTGAAAACATAACACTTTGAAACGTCAGAGGGTAGGTAAAACCAAGAGACTCATATATGTATTGTAAATATTATATTATACATATACTAAGAGTACCCCGTTGTGTACAATTCCATTCGTGTTTGAGTCGCTACAGACAGAAGTAAAGATGCAGTTGTGTCCAGCGAGGTGCCATGGTCCCAAAAATATAATAATGTCCGTAGGTTAACTCATATTGTGAAACCCCAAAATATTGAGATAGGGTGCAAAATACTCCAAATAAAAAGTTGCATTTTTAATTATTTAAAAATTACAGTGAAATTCTAAAAATTAAGTTATCACTATGTCTCAAAAGAACCTTGTCTAAATTCGAACCCGATATCTAGTTATATCAAATAAACTGTTACGATCGATAAATGATTCTATAGCGATTATTTTAAAATTTGATTTAAATATAACTCAAAATCTACACGACGAAATCTCAAATTTTCTCTTCCATTAGAGAAATATAGTTTACCAGGCCTTAACGTTTCTTGTTTCACAGAAATCCGACTTAAAACGGCTTCTGTATATTTGTTTAATGTTCGAATCACCAAATTACGAACTGCCGCGCCATTTCGGGCTCGATTATAATTATAATATAAATTATACCTTCTAACGCCGTTCATTATATATATATATATATTCGTTATAATAATTCAGTTCTAAGCTAAACCAAATCACTTATACTATTCAATTCGCACAATATTGTGAATTCTATTATTTTCGACTATTTCGGGAATATATATATATATTATTCTATTATTTATATTAATTAAATATAAATATTATTTAATTCAAGTTATCGATATCGCCGAATCGATATTTAATAATTAAACAAATAAATTATTCAGCCATTAAAAATGCGGGACATTACATTCTTCCCCCTTAAAATAATTTTGTCCTCGAAATTGCTAAGGTAGAAGACAGACCCTATTAACCGGGTTGAAAATTATTCGTTTACTTATTACCTTCAGTTTCAACTGGACCAATTTAATTTCAATTAAAATATTAACTAATTTTAGTTAATGAAAATTTTCTAACATCCGAAATTTTCGAAAAAATTCACCAGCACCTCCCCTGTACCGATCAATAGTTCAAACCCCAACTCGCCTCTCTAGGCTCTTTCCTTTCAAAAAGAAAATCAAAAAGCCAAGCGGCTTGCCGATTCGGTGCATAAAACCTCATATGGAAATTTGAACATGTACCTTTTGTCGGGCATATCATTATATCATTCCATCTGCTACCCTGTCAGCATAAATGCATTACCAAACAAAATTCCAATTTTATCCCCAAAACCAAATCATTCACGTATCCAAGCCAAATTCCATTACAAACCAAAGTTACATCCGTGATTCCAACTCCTAACTCATCACTTCAACACCATTTCAGATTCCTGTCCCACCATTCAAAATCTGATTCTACTATATATATTATATTCCAATTCAATTTCCAATTAATTGGTTTCAATTCAATTCATATTAGCTTTCACAAATTTCTACTTTAATTTGTTTTAATTCAATAATCTCTCCTGGGAGTTTTTAAACCGTTTAGCTCTTTCAAAAATCGTATATTCCCTTTCCGAGATTCAAAACAACTTGTTTTCCTCAAACAATTCAACACAAAACTTTGGTAATAATCCGTCACTTAGGACTCGAAAATGAACACTAATGATGTGGCCAGTATCATCAGAGTTATTTCCCAGCTATCGAAGTGAGTTCAATACTATATCACTTATCAAAACCATACTTAAACACTTTTATTTTGAAATCTTTTTCAAAGTATCATTCACAATACTTGTAAACAATTTAAAATCTCCCAAGATCTTAAAATTTTCTTATACTTAACTCAAATCACTTTATGAACACCTTTCCCAGTTTTCAGCATTTTAATTCCAATTCTGACTTAGTTCAGATTTAATTAATCGACTTTTAAATATTACACTTATACGAATTCTGTTTGGTTATTTATATAACCATTTCAATTATAATCAACCAACACATCCAATATATGATAATAATTCCAAGAAACACCTTTCTTTTATATCAAAATATATTTTGGGTAAAATTATTTCATTTACCCTCTTTCAAAACATACTATGTCAGTTTATCGTACTTGAGTGTTTAGAAATCCCTATCGATACATTGGATCAAACTGATCGACCAGAACTTATAAACAACTCAACCAATAAATCTCCACAATATAAAAATCATTTTTATAAAATCTACAAATACGTTCACTCGTATATATACATTCAGACACAATCTAGGGTATTACTAACCCCTTCTCTACTGAGTCACGCCATAGAGCCAAGGTAATCACTTAACCTGGCTCTGATACCACTGTAACGACCCAGGATTTTCGACTCCGAAAATCAACACGCAACTGCCATGTTGACTATTCGAATATGGAAAATACCTGATCATTAATAGAAAGAAGTTTGAGGGTGAGAACAGATAAGGTAGAAAATTAGAATAGAAGAAGAAGAAAATCACCACAGAACAAAATTAGAGTAATACGAATCTCACAGCGGAACGAATAAAATATAATATATAACATACTTTAAAATAAAAACGGTATATATATATGCAACAACATTATCAGAGCACAACACTTACACACAGCGGAAATAACGATAGTTATATAATCCTGAAGCCTCCTGCTTCAAGCTCCTCCGAGTATATCTGTAAAGACCTGAACTACTTGACTGCCCGTACAAATTTGGGCACCCAAGAGTTTAGGGAAAACAAAACAAAATAAACTCTGGGTCAGTCATGGGACTGGTGTGAGTAAACTCAAATCATCGGTTTAACTTTTTCAAAATTTTTTTCAAAAGAAAAGATAATCGTAATACCGATCCACACATAAACACGGATGGTTTTTACCTTACGATAACCCAAAACAGTTTTTGAAATCAATACTTTTATGATATTATAATAATGTCTATTCACAAGTAATTAACAATCTAGTAGAACACTTGCATCTCACGTTCCACATATATGGTATACAAACAAAACCGCGGGCGCTTATTGTAGACTGAATTCCAACTATGACCAGGTATGGGACCACCTGCCGAAAGTGTATCTCTAGAGGCAAATACACTAGGTTCAACAAGAACATCTTGCAACCCAGCCCACACATGACCGACCACTCATTTCGCTTGAGTGTATCGAATGTATATCACCAACGGTTGGGAGCTACCCGCCGTCTTCCCGAAAGGGACAACATCGAAATAGACAATAGAATGAAATGGGTTTTCTCTAGATAGGTGATATACACCCTAATGGGAGCGACCCACATAGCCATGCTGCCTGCCCGATTTCTGTCATTTCCCGGTTGACGAGGCTTGAGGCCATTACGTATCTTTTGAAACACTTGACCACCATTCACTTTGAATGACACATCGTCATACCTGCCAAATCACAAATTGATTTCCTCAAAAATACCATGGGTATAAAGCTAAGAGAAACGAATTCCTCCGCCACCAAACGTAAGTACATTTGAAGAGATCAACTTACGCGATCCGTTAGATATACTCTGTCAAACACTCGTCCATTCACGTTTGTCCTGGGACTGGACAAACCGAAGGCACTATTCTGTAAAACAGGATAGCCATAGCATAACTCCGTCTTCAATATTTGATCGCGACGCCAACGTCCATACAGAGTGGTTTTCAGATAATAAATCTGATCCCGGTCTCTCCGTATCGACGACGATAAATGGTCAAAAACTTCGATAATCGATGATTTATCTATCAAAGAAAAACAGGTGTGCAAACAACGATATTATTTCCAGATGGAAATTTTATCGACCAATCATCATTCAAAGGTTTATTTCTTTAGATTAAATCATCTTTAATTTATCCATTTATATATATATACGTAAATTCTTATTTTCTACATTTAGAAAATATACTTTATTAACATTGGGACATTTCCAGATTTACTACTTTTGCTTATTTTCTATATTATAAAAAATTTCTGATCTTTATTTGGAAAAGGTTTCCAAACTCCTTCATTTGATTTAAACCGATGTTTAAATAAAACATCACTAAGCTAATTTAAACCATTTCACCCATTGGCTCAATTCACTAACGAACCTTACCCATCCTTTAGTTAAAAACGAAGCCAATCAAGTTGGGGTATAATTACCTCTCAGACCTTAACTGATCAACATCTCTAACTTTGAAATAGACAAAGTTCACCTTTAAATATTTTAAAACTTCCTTTCGAATAACTTTATTCGATTTACCTCTCTTACGAATAACTGAATTCGATAACCTCTCTTTCGAATAAACTATATTCGATAACTATCTCCTTCGAATAACTTGTATTTGATTTAACTCACCTCGAATGAATTATATTCGATTACTCTTCTCGAATAAACCATATTTGATAACTCTACTTCGAATAAGTGACATTCGATTTATTCCTTTTCACTAACTCTATTCAATTTACTAATACTCGACTAACTCGAACCTGATTAACTCTAACTGATTTACTCTAACTGATTTACTCTGATCGATTTATTCTAACTCGACTAACTCGATTTATTTAACTTGACTTAATTTCTCCTATCGATTATCTAATATTTGATTTAACTCCATTCGCTTGACTCAAGATCGCAGCGATCACAATGGTTACGCCTGATTCCCTCAGGAAACATCCGACCTCCGTAGGCTATCTGCAGCCATGCAAATTACGCTAACAGTCCTACGAAATGACAACTTATCCTGAATAATTATGTACAATTAACTTTATCTTGCAAACTCTTTATTCACATAACTAACATTCGAGTAACTCTAATTGAATAACTAATATTCGATTAATCAACTCGATTAATCTTATTTGAAAATAATCATATTTGATTATTCTATTCAACTAACTCTATTCGATTCCAAATACTCCCTTTTCTATTTGTCTATATTTATTTCATATAATATTTCCTTTATATAATTCCATTTATTTTCTAAATAAATATTTCTTCTTCTTTTACTCTTTATTTATTTATTTTCTAAATAAATATTTCTGTTTAATCCATTCATAAATATTTTACAAATATTTCCTCTTTAAATTTTATTTGTAAATTGTTTTACAAATATTCCTCTTTCAAATCTCCATTTGTAAATGGTTGGCAAATGTTTGGCTTTCTATTCTATTTGTAAATGTTTTACAAATACTTTGATTTTTATACGAATATTTTTACCGCAATACGCATTTTGAAATTTCCTTCTTATATAAAATTCTTGGATTTTATATAAATATTTTATTTCAAATCATAGTTTGAAATTTCTCTTTCACATCCCAGTTATTCTCTTTGGTGTTTAAAGTTACCAAATAACCACAATCAACACCCCAAATCACACTGGATTAGAATCACGTCATATATCACAATATACGAGAAACAGTAAAATAAATGTTGAGGAACCCAGTTGGGTCCCTCCGACCTGTTTCCCTGCATCCACAGATGTTAATCAACATAAGTAACATGAATATGCAATATTTCGATAACAGAATCAATATTCGATTAACGATTTATATATCATTATCGATATTTTCAACCAGTTTAACTAGCAGTTCAACCGAATAGCCAACACACAGCAAACAACCGTTATTTATCGATTCTAAAAATACGTTATAAAAATATAAGTTGAGCAGAGTTAGTGAGATTTACTCACATTGGACGGTTATCATTAAATAACGATAATTGGTCATTGATTTGATTCAGGCGTTTAATTTCACCAGAAATCCAGACGAGCTCAAATTCACTCTCGGTCAGTTCCATGGTGTAGCCACCGTCCATACGATCCCAACGGGTCTTGTTTTGTTCAATTCTGACATCGTATGCATACGTTATGAGGTTAATAAGTTAACACATTTTAAACTTTATATTAAACTTTATAAACATAAAGTTAATGGGCCTTACACTTACTTTGGTCGGCCCAACATCACTTTTACACATATGGACCCATCAAGCAACCTACCCGCCCCATATATCAGTGCATTTCTTCCTAAATGGACCAATTTCCACTCCAGTATAAACATTCACTACCACCGAATGCTCCTGCTTTAATTTTCTCGGTCTCATCTTTAACCGATACCTTAAGGATTTCATCATTTAAATCCTCCTCCCGAGCTCTTGCTCCCCCACCCAATACCCACTAACTCGCCCCCCCCCCCCCCCCCCATCCTCCACGGCGTCGAACGCCACTTCACTTCGCTGGAAGGGGCCAGATCCGGAAACTTTTCACCCCAAACCCGTCGTCACGCATCTCTTAAATCATATACAACCCGATGAGAACCTTCACGGGTTTCATATATAGGTTTTTGCGACCCTTAGTGAAGTACTGGGTTTTGGTTTAATAAAATTTTCTTTCTCTTTTCACCATTTTCGTTTCACTGTTTTGGTTCATTCATACGGGAAATAGAATGAACCGATGTATTTATAATGTTATGACCCCTTGGCAGGCACGTATTAAGCAATAGGGTAGGGGAGGTAGGTCTGATTGTGTTTTACATCCTGTGTCTGTGTTGATCTGTGCAAGAACATGGTTGTTCTGCGTTGAAAGGATTGTGACAATTCAGGCTTTGATTTTCACAAATAAACTGTAGGATAGGATTGTGTTTTCTAATCCATTTGTTGTGCTGAAAGGACTGTTTTGCATTTGAGTTTTCACGTCATAGCCGTTGAACATTTTCTTAGATTAGGGTGGTTGATATTTCTGAAATATATCTGTGGGATGTGAAGATACAGGGAATTAATTTATCAGCTTAGGTGATAGATTTGTGTGGACTTTGACAACGTAGCTTAGCTGTGACATCAGGGTTGTCGTGCTTATTCGTTCAATGAGGTGAATTGGCTTCATGCTATAGTAATACTTTTGTACCGTTTATTTAATGGTTTTGGTACTTGGCGTTGAGTTTCGTAATGGCAATACATACACAGAGCTCTAAGTTAAATTGATTTTTATTTTATTTTACTCTCTTGTCTGTGGGTATGGTACTTGCTTCATTTATTACCATGCACTTCTCTAATACCTTTTGAGTATTTTCTTTTCATTTTTTAACTTAAGTTTTCCAATGTTTTAAAAGACCTATTAAATATAAAAGTTTAGTTTCAACAATATTGAAAACATAACACTTTGAAACGTCAGAGGGTAGGTAAAACCAAGAGACTCATATATGTATTGTAAATATTATATTATACATATACTAAGAGTACCCCGTTGTGTACAATTCCATTCGTGTTTGAGTCGTAATGGATAGAAGTAAAGATACAGTTGTGTCCAGCGAGGTGCCACGATCCCAAAAATATAATAATGTCGGTAGGTTAACTCATATTGTGAAACCCTAAAATATTGAGATAGGGTGCAAAATACTCCAAATAAAAAGTTGCATTTTTAATTATTTAAAAATTACAGTAAAATTCTAAAAATTAAATTATCACTAAGTCTCAAAAGAACCTTGTCTAAATTCGAACCCGATATCTAGTTATATCAAATAAACTGTTACGGTCGATAAACGATTCTATAACGATTATTTTAAAATTTGATTCGAATATAACTCAAAATCTACATGACGAAATCTCAAATTTTCTCTTCCATTAGAGAAATATAGTTTACCAGGCCCTAACGTTTCTTGTTTCACAGAAATCCGACTTAAAACGGCTTCTGTATATTTGTTTAAAGTTCGAATCGCCAAATTACGAATTATCGTGCCATTTCGAGCTCGATTATAATTATAATATAAATTATACGTTCTAACGTCGTTCATTATATATATATATATATATTCGTTATAATAATTCAGTTCTAAGTTGAACCAAATCTCTTATACTATTTAATTCACACAATATTGTGAATTCTATTATTTCCGACTATTTCGGGAATATATATATTATTCTATTATTTATATTAATTAAATATAAATATTATTTAATTCAAGTTATCGATATCGCCGAATCGATATTTAATAATTAAACAAATAAATTATTCAGCCATTAAAAATGCGGGACATTACAGTGTTGCCCTTCTTTGACCTAAGCAAAGCACCGATGAAATCCATAGAGACGCTCTTCCACTTCCACTGTGGGACCTCTATAGGACGAAGAAAATCGCCAGCCTTTTTTTGTTCAGCTTTAACTTGTTGGCAAACTATGCATCGAGAGACAAACTCCGCTACATCTTTCTTCACCCCAGCCCAAATGAAAACCCTCTTCATATATCTATACATCTAATCACCTCGCGGATGGATAGTCATCCTAGAATGATGGGCTTCCTCAAGGATTGTCTTCAACAGACTCCCAACTCAGGGAACACAAAGCCTTTCATCCCGTCGCAACCACCCTCTATCATCCGTGGAATATCTACAAAAGTGATTAGAAGTCTCCCCTCTACTGAGCCTATCCAAGATATCTACTATCTGTGAGTCCCCTCGCTTCAAAGATCCTATCTGATCCGTAAGAGTAGGTCGCACCTCTAAGGATGCCAATAAACTAGGTGTAAGATCCGTAGATGGCCAAAAATCAAAGGTCGATATGTACTCCAAGCTCTGCCTCTCTACGAATAGAGGACTCAAAGTCATCCTCTGCCTACTCAATGTGTCCGCCACCACATTATCCTTACCAGAGGTATAAGCAATCTCAAAATTATAGGACGCTAGGAACTCCATCCATCTCTGTTGTCTCAAGTTGAGATCCCTTTGCGAGAACAAATACTTAAGAGATTCATGCACTACAACAAAATAACCATAATACAACTGTTCATTCACAACTTGCATAAAATAACGGTTGTGATAGATACTGTATAACAAAATTGAACATATTAAAATACGTTTTTAACAACTACATTTATGTAGCAGTTGTAACATAAATCTATAATAACTGCCAGTTCGTATACAGTTGTGAATATCCATCTATAATCACTGTTTTTTGGAGTTGTAATACTTACGTCAGTGTTTTTTGGTTTCCTAACTTTAAAAATTATAAAATATTAGAAGTAAGGCTCCAACACATTTTCAGGCTACACTTTCATGAAATTCCTCATATCCCTACCCTAATATTTCGCTCTATCTTTTTCATCCACAACCACTATCGCGTTCCCGAATCCCTAATCCAATGTCTTGATTTCCTTCGGATCCCCTTCAACAACCGTAGCAATCCTAGTCGAATCGTCAGATCTCCTTCAACAACCAGTCACTGCGATTGGAAAGGACGCATTTCTGGTTTCTTCGTGAGGAACTACCATAATTTTGAAGATCTTTTCTGGGTAAAATTAGTTTTCTCTTGTAGTGTTTTGAACAACATCTGCACTTTTAATTTCGTCGGTTGTGTTGATAGTTGGGGAAAGTCCGCGGTCAATTTTGATTTTAGGGTAAGCCGGGATCCTGTCCTTTATTTGTTACAATAGTTGTTACAGCAAGGATCCTTTCCTGCTGCTATTATTTGTAATGAAGTTGCGAATGAATAGTTCTAAAATTGCAAGAAACATGAGCACTTAGTGTAAGTTAGAATTAATGTCTATTTTCAAGGAATGAGCACTTAGTGTAAGTTAAAAGTCTATTATAGTCACTAAATGGTGAATGCATAAATAATTAATGCCTAAATTCTATTGGTAACCTTGATTTTTTTAACTTATTAATCGATCAAAACTGGTTTTGGAAGTGTTGTTGTAGGAATTGAATAACTTGGTTTCATGATTCATTATTTTATAAGGTAGTTCATTGATTAAATTTGATGTTTGTTTAAAAAATTAAAAGTTTATTCGCTGATTTATAAATTAGTTCACTAATTTATAAATTAGTGAATTGATTAGAAATTTATGAGTCAATTTATAACATAACCTGATTAACCAATATTTCCAAACTTAAACGTTATTCGAATGTTGTAGCCTATCAGGTTTTGCATGGGTTGCCTATCAGACTTGTTAACTACTACAACTATGGTTTCTTCTGTAAAGGGAAGTTTTTTTAATTGAAACTGAATAAAAACCATCTTTGAAGTAGAATGTCACAAAAAATATTGAATGGGCGGCTAGTAATGATCTCAGTAGGTAAATGAGCACACTTGAATTTTGTAATGCAAAACTGTGAGATTGTGAAGTCTGGAAACTTGTAATGCAAAATTGGTTTTTTTTTTTTTTTACTAAAAGAGCACTGAAATTTATAATTGAAGTCTGCAAACTGAATTTGAAATAATGCAAAACTGGAATTATAATGTAGTCTAAAGTATGGAAACCGTGAGACCGTGAGATTGTTACAGGAAATTTAAAAGTGGATTGATTTTTTTTCTGTATCTATTTTATTTCTAGATTGCAAACTAAAGTATGCAAACTAAAACTGGATTTATTTATGTATCTATTTTAAAATATTAGTTTATTATTGAGCTTTGCTAGTAATGATCTCAGTAGGTAAATGAGCACACTTGAATTTTGTAATGCAAAACTTTGAGATTGTGAAGTCCGGAAACTTGTAATGCAAAACTGGTTTTTTTAAACTAAAAAAACACTGAAATTTATAATTGAAGTTTGTAAACTGAATTTGAATTAATGCAAAACTGGAATTATAATGCAAACTAAAGTATGGAAACCGTGAGACTGTGATTGTAACAGGAAATTTAAAAGTGGAATGGTTTTTTTGTATCTATTTTATTTTTGGATTGCAAACTAAAGTATGCAAACTAAAACTGGATTTATTTTTGTATGTACTTTAAAATATTAATTGATTATTGAGCTTTGTTATATTTTTTGACTGCTTGATTATTCAATGGTCTAATATTGAACATATACAAAACTTAAAATGTAGGCTATTTAATTTTGCACTTCAAACAAATTTTCTTAATATATTCTTTCAAGTTGCGATAACAGATGTGCTATAATATTTTCCTTTTTAATTATTACTTCTAGTTGCGATAATAAATGTTCCTATATACGAAATTAGATTAGTGTAAACTGGTTTAGAACAAGCTAAGTGCACCGAAAATGTCACTAACTACTCTCCTAGCTTACAAGGATAAGCTTAGAGCTTGTAAGTGAAACAATTATATTGACCAAACTTGTACTCTATGTAATATATACAAGTGACCCCCTACGCCCAAGGCAACAAAAAAGCCAAACAAACAAAATAGATGCAATTAGTAAAAAAAACTAAATACAAAATAGGTGCAGCTCATTTCCTGTGCTCTCTCCTTCATCTGCTCTAGGCTGCGATTGAATCATCATTCAAAAGTTAGGATTGTGGCCCTCGCAGAAAATTAAAAAGCAGCGATGAACTAAAAAGTGATTGCTGCTACTAATCCTAAGCTCTAGACCTCCAGTGTTTTTCTCCATCTCCTCCTACAAGGCTGAGACTGCAACTATTGGTAACTGCAGTTGATTTCCAGAATTAAATTGGTCGACTATAGATTTAAATTCAGTTGATAACCTTGATTTTTTTAACTTATCGGTCAAAACTGGTTTTGGAATTGTTTTTGTAGGAATTGAATAACTTGGTTTCATGATTCATTGTTTTGTAAGGTAGTTCATTGATTAAATTTGATGTTTATCTAAAAAATTAAAAGTTTATTCGATGATTTATTAGTTAGTTCACTGATTTATAAATTAGTGAATTGATTAGAAATTTATGAGTCAATTTATAACATAACTTGATTAACCAATATTTCCAAACTTCAACCTTATTCGAATGTTGTAGCCTATCAGGTTTTGTATGGGTTGCCAATCTGATTTGTTAACTACTACAACTATGGTTTCTTCTATAAAGGGAAGTTTTTTAAATTGAAACTGAATAAAAACCATCTTTGAAGTAAAATGTCAGAAAAAATATTGAATGGGCGGCTAGTAATGATCTCAGTAGGTAAATGAGCACACTTGAATATTGTAATGCAAAACTGTGAGATTGTGAAGTCTAGAAACTTGTAATGCAAAACTGGTTTTTTTTTTTTTTTTACTAAAAGAGCACTAAAATTTATAATTGAAGTATGTAAACTGAATTTGAATTAATGCAAAACTGGAATTATAATGCAAACTAAAGTATGGAAACCTGAGACTGTGAGATTGTTACAGGAAGTTTAAAAGTGGATTGGTTTTTTTTCTGTATCTATTTTATTTCTGGCTTGCAAACTAAAGTTTGCAAACTAAAACTGGATTTATTTATGTATCTATTTTAAAATATTAATTGATTATTGTGCTTTGCTAGTAATGATCTCAGTTGGTAAATGAGCACACTTGAATTTTATAATGCAAAACTGTGAGATTGTGAAGTCCGGAAATTTGTAATGCAAAACTAGTTTTTTTTTTACTAAAAAAACACTGAAATTTATAATTAAAGTTTGTAAACTGAATTTGAATTAATGCAAAACAGGAATTATAATGAAAACTAAAGTATGGAAACCGTGAGATTGAGATTGTTACAGGAAATTTAAAAGTGGATTGATTTTTTTTCTGTATCTATGTTATTTCTGGATTGCAAACTAAAGTATGCAAACTAAAACTGGATTTATTTATGTATCTGTTTTAAAATATTAATTGATTATTGAGCTTTGCTACATTTTTCGACTGCTTGATTATTCAATGGTCTGATATTGAACATATACGAAACTTAAAATGTAGGCTATTTAATTTTGCACTTCAAACAAATTTTCTTAATAGATTCGTTCAAGTTGCGATAATAGATGTGCTCTGATATATTCTTTTTCATTTATTACTTCAAGTTGCGGTAATAAATGTTCCGATGTACGAAATTATATTAGTGTAAACTGGTTTGGAACAAGCTATGTGCACCGAAAATGTCACTAACTAGTAACTACTCTCCTAGCTTACAAGGATAAGCTTAGAGCTAGTAAGTGGAACAATTATATTGACCAAACTTATCCTCTATGTAATATGTACAAGTGACCCCCTAGGCCCAGGGAAACAAAAAAGCCAAGCAAAAAAAATAGTTGCAATTAGTAAAAAAAAAAACTAAAAACAAAATAGGTGCATCCCATTTCCTATGCTCTCTCCTTCATCTGCTCTAGGCTGCGATTGAATCATCATTCAAAAGTTAGGATTGTGGCCCTCGCCAAAAATTAAAATGCAGCGATGAACTAAAAAGTGACTACTGCTACTAATCCTAAGCTCTAGACCACCAGTGTTTTGCTCCATCTCCTCCTGCAAGGCTGAGACTGCAACTATGGGTAACTGCAGTTGATTTCCGGAATTAAATTGGTCGACTACAGATTTAAATTCAGTTGATAACCTTGAATTTTTTAACTTATTAATCGATTAAAACTGGTTTTGGAATTGTTTTTGTAGGAATTGAATAACTTGATTTCATTGTTCGTTGTTTTATAAGGTAGTTCATTGATTAAATTTGATGTTTGTCTAAAAAATTAAAAGTTTATTCATTGATTTATAAGTTAGTTCATTGATTTATAAATTAGTGAATTGATTAGAAATTTATGAGTCAATTTATAACATAACTTGATTAACCAATATTTCCAAACTTCAACCTTATTAGAATGTTGTAGCCTATCAGGTTTTGTATGGGTTGCCTATCAGATTTGTTAACTACTACAACTATGGTTTCTTTTGCAAAGGGAAGTTTTTTTAATTGAAACTGAATAAAAACCATCTTTGAAGTAGAATGTCACAAAAAATATTGAATGGGCAGCTAGTAATGATGTCAGTAGGTAAATGAGCACACTTGAATTTTGTAATGCAAAACTGTGAGATTGTGAAGTCTGGAAACTTGTAATGCAAAATTGGTTTTTATTTTATTTTATTTTATTTTTACTAAAAGAGCACTGAAATTTATAATTGAATTCTGTAAACTGAATTTGAATTAATGCAACATTGGAATTGTAATGCAGACTAAAGTATGGAAACTGTGAGACTGTGAGATTGTTACAGGAAATTTAAAAGTGGATTGGTTTTTTTTATAAAGAGAAATTCAAACGAGACAAATGCATAGACCAAAATGATGAAACTAAAGGGAATCAAGGAAAAAAATAACTGCAGCTCTTATAGCAGCAACAGAGAAAAGATGAAATGGACGTTTTTATTTAAAAGAACCCTGTATTAGACAAGTCTTAAGTATGTGATGTCATTAGGAATCTCGAGTGCGCGAAGCACATCTTAAAACACGGACTCATGATTATGCTTATTGCTGTAACAAAATAGCATCAAAAAGGATCCTTGCTGTAACAGATAATGCAACTTCGATTTACATTAACAAAGTCTGATGTAATACAATAATTGACTATAAAGTAAGCACCAAATGGACTTCAGCTCTAAAATTGCAAAAAACATGAATTAATTGTTGTAAACTTGGTGAAAACGTTTGTTGACACAAACTGCAGTAGCTGATTAATGCAGTTCTCTAATTTGAACGGTGTGATTGGCCTAGATAAATGGTAATACGGTAGAAAGGTGGCACTCTTGATGATATCTCTTATGTTAGAAGAATGCATTCTGTGTTAGCATATTAAGAATAGGGAAGGTAGATAAAAAGACAAAAAGGATGGGACTCAAAAAAGACAAAAATCAATAGTTCTATGGAAAGCAAATATTCTATTTGTTTCTCTCTTATAACATGAACTGAAGGACTTTTATTTACTAGTTTCTTTTGCATGTGTGTCCACTCGGATCCACAGAAGATATAGACAAAACATGGGTCTCTCTACCAAGGTTTCGTAAATTTTGGTTAATATTTATGTTTTTGTAACTATCCAGGTATGACTATAGACTGTATTATTTGCAGCATGACAAATGAATATCGGCAAGCTGCTCGAGATTTCATAAATAAGCATGTAGAAACTGAGGGTAATCCAGAAAAAAATATCTTTCCATGTCGTGATTGTAGGAATCATATTTGCATCCACTAAGAGATGTTGTGACACATTTGGTGTGTTTCGGAATGGATCCAATGTATAATGTATGGATTTTTCACAGAGAAGCACGTCATTCACGAAATGAAGTCGAGGATGTGGCAGATACATACAGAATGTACTTGGATGCAGAAATTGATGGCGAGGAGAATGATTATCATGTTAACGATAAACATAAGGAAGATACTAAGAAGATATTGGAGACATCTGAAATTCCTTTATATCCTGGTTGTAAAAGCCATACAAAGTTGTCTACTACAATGCTTCTTCACAAACATAAGTCTCAAAATGGTATAACCGATACGGCATTTACAGTGTTTCTTAAGGTCCTCAAGGATATGTTACCTAAGGAAAATGAGCTTCCTTCTTCCACATACGCAATGAAAAAGTTGACTAAATCATTTAGTTTAGGTTATCGGAACATGCATGCATGCGTAAACAATTGTTGTTTATTTAGAAAAGAGCTTGCAAATTGTATTTTTGTCCTAAATGTGACAAATCTCGTTGGAAAAAGAATAAGATAAGGGAATACGGAAAGCAATCTAAAATACCTATAAAGGTTTTATGATATTTTCCACTCATACCGAGGTTGAAAAGGATGTTCATGTCGTCTGATACATCTGAACAATTAAGATGACATAGCAATAACAAAAGGGAAGATGGTAAACTGCAACATCCCGTAGATTCCTCTCAATGGTCTACAATTGATAGAATGTACTCTTCCTTTGCATCTGATCCATAGAATTTGAGACTTGGCCTTGCAAGTGATGGCTTCAACCCATTTGATGATTAGAATTCTACATATAGTTGTTGGCCAGTGTTTCTTGTTGCTTACAACTTTCCTCCTTGGCTTTGCATGCATAAAAATAATATAATGCTATCTTTATTGATTCCTAGACCACGACAACCAGGAAATGATATCGATGTGTATCTACAACCACTTATCGAAGATTTGAACAAGTTACAGAATAAGGGGGTAAAGGTGTATGATGCATATGATCGTAGTGAATTTAGATTAAAAGCAATTCTGATGTGGACGATAAATGATTTTCCAGCTTATGAAAATTTAGCAGGTTGTAGTGTAAAAGGTAAGAGAGGTTGCCTTGTTTGTGGGATTAATACCTGTTCAATATGGCTACCATTTAGTAAAAAATGTTCATATTTGGGCCATAGACGATTTCTTGCACCCAATCATGAATATCATAAGAAAAAAAATTATTTGATGGAACCGTAGAAAGTAGGCAAATGCCTCGAATACATACTGCTACTCAAATCTTCGATGATGTAAAAGATATTGTTAATTAGTGGGGGAAAAACAAAGGAGGAAGAGAGAGAAAGTACGAAAAGAAAAAGAGGGGATGTGGAGAAAAAAGGAATTCAAATGTGGAAAAAGAAGTCCAATTTTTTTGATCTACCGTATTGGAAGGTAAAACATAGCTAAAAACAAAATGTTTTCTTTTCTATCTATGTCTAGCAATCGGTATTTTACTATCCATCCATTATTCTATTTTTTTTATTTTCGTAGGAACTTTCATTGCACCACAATCTTGACGTAATGCATGTAGAGAAAAATATTGTGATAGTATTCTTAGTACTTTGCTTGATATCAAGGGAAAATCAAAAGATGGACTCAATTCACGTCAAGATTTGGAAGCAATGCGTATAAGGAAGAAATTGCATTCTATAGCTATTGGAAAACTATTACATCCTGCTGCGCCATGCACCTTAACTGGCCAAGAAAAAGACATATTTTTGTGGATGAGGAATTTAACTGTGCCTGATGGGTATAACTCAAATATTGTAAAATGTTGTGCAAAACATGATAAAATTTCAAGTCTAAAGTCTCATGATCATCATGTTTTGTTGCAACAACTATTATGTATAGCATTGAGAGGACTTCTTCCTTTGGGTACGAGGAATGAATTATTTCGATTACGTTCATTTTACAATGAGATATGCCAAAGAGTGCTTAATAGAGATAAATTAGAATCCATCGAGAATCAAGTTGCATTAACCTTATGTGACCTTGAGAGATTCTTTCCTCCTTCATTTTTTGACATCGTGATTCACTTGACGATACATTTGGGAAGAGAAGCAAGAATTTGTGGACCGGTACAATACCGGTGGACGTATCCATTTGAGAGGTATTTTTTTTTATGAATACTTAAATGTAGTGAATAAAACATGTCCTCGTTAAAAAAATTTACGTGCATATCTTAATTATAGGTATATGAAAACATTGAAAGGTTATGTTAAAAATCAAGCCCGACCCGAAGGGTGCATAGCCGAGCACTATTCTTCTGAAGAATGCATTAAGTATTATGCTAGATTTATAAAAAATGAGATTAAATTTGGGGAGAGAAAAATCGTAATGAAGTGCATAATTAAAGTGATTCCATGCTCGATGGACGTCCTAAAAGGAACACCTATTGTAGTTTCAGAGGAGGTAATTGATGTTGCTCATTGGTATGTGTTGTTCATACCGATGAAGTCGATCCATACATAGAGTAAGTATTAGTTCAACTTGATTATTTTATACGAAGGAAATTAAATTTTAACTTGTACATTTGCATATTCAGAATGCATAAGGAGGAGTTGAAACGTTTACACCCTCATCTTTTATGAGATAATGTGGAGCTTTCAGAATTGCATTCAGCGACTTTTAGTTGTTGGTTTGAAAAAAAGGTTGAAACCACTATATTTTACTTTATTAGAACAATTAAGCATCTTATATGCACATTATTCTCAATGGTAATTGTGTACAATGTTATATATATCCAGGTTAAAGATTAAAGAAATATTTCAGATGTTAGCGAAATAATAAAATGGCTTTCATACGGACCTTGGTTGCAAGTGGTTTCTTACACTGGCTAGATTATTAATGGACGGCGTTTTCATACTAAGGACTATGAGAAGTCTACGCAAAATAGCGGTGTTTCCATTGAGGTAAATATTGTTCGTGAAGATGGGTCTGTTGAGAAAATTACTTATTATGGCATTTTGCATGATATTTTAATGTTGAATTATCGTCTATTTCAAGTTGTTTTGTTTAAGTGTGATTGGGCCAATATTTATCGTGGAGTTAAGGTTAAAGATGGGTTTACATTAGTAAATCTACGTCAGTTTCAGAATCAATTTGCAAGCGATCCTTTCATTTTAGCACACAAGCAGTACAAGTATTTTTCTCTAGAGAAAGTAGTTCTTCAAATTGGTATGTCGTTTTAAAAGCACCTCCTAGAGGTTTTCATGAACTCAAAAAATACGAGGAGGAGGAAAATTCGACTAGCAAACCATTGGATGAGTCACTACTTAGTGATAGAGATGTTGATAATGGGGATGAAAGTTACATAAGAGAGGACTGCGATGGCATTTTGGTATGAATAAGTATTCGTTGTTGATATCTTATTTCATATGTAGTCATATTTCTTAAAGTGTAGTTATATGTTCTTAGTTGTCTTAATCTGATTACAAAAACCACAATTAGAGAAATTCTTAGTTATCTTAATCTGCATGCCTTGTGGATTTCTATCTATTCCATGGGATGACAACGATAAAATATTTACCGCTAAAAAATTTATACGCTACCACCTTCGCTAAATCAAAACAACAAAGAACATGCTTTTTGTATGTTACAGGCACGAGAAGTGAGAATAGCTTTCTGTCATCTTGCACGATCGCCTTATATTTTATACATTAATGTTGATAATGAGACGCTAAATATAAAATCGTTTATCCAATGCAATTATTTGTTGTACTCATAGAGTCGTAACCAATGCTTTTACATTTGATTAAGCGCAGGTTTGATTTTGGAAAAACACATATGCTCCACGAATAATATTAAGAAGTGTTTCGTGCATTAAATTTTGAAATAAGGAACAGATCTTAGTTCCCACTTTAAATTTTGCAGTTCTGATCCGATACTAAAGGGCTACAGCATTACTTAAATCCACGTATATTAATGTAACGATATGTGTGTGTGTGTATATATATATATATATATATATATATATATATATATATATATATTGTTATGCTTCTGCTCTAAATCATCTGAATTGACAAGAAATGTAGAAGTTTAATTCAGCAATTCAGTGACATGCACCGATTATCAGTTGGCCTTTAAAAATTACCCCTCCTCCAAACTTGTTTACACCAAGAACTTTGGATTTGAGTCTCTCCCATTTTTATTTGAATAAATTTATAGTAGTTGCATTTTTTGGTTCCATTTGTTCTCTGTTCGTTGTTCTCTGTTTGATTCCCTGTTTCAATCTTAGTGTTGTTGTTCTCTATTTATTAAAAAAATGCAATTCCATTCTCTGTCTGTTTTTACAGACTATTTACATTGCATTTTCTTTGCATTTGTTGTGTTCAGTTTTTGTATCATCTGTGCATTTTTTTCTCTTGATTTGCTTTTGTATGTGTTTGTCTCTTTGATTCTTGTGTTAGTTCTTTAATTCTTGTGTTGCATGTTAAAACAGTACTATATTTGATATGTGGTTAGTTATTGACAAATTATGATTTTTTTTTCCAGGTTGATCAGTTAATAAAATTAGCTTGGAAGGTTTGCATCCATGGGTAGGAACGACCAACATCAAGCAGGGGTAATTGTCTTGACCCTTACTGTTAATGTAAGAAATCATATTTAACATGTTTTGCATGTACATTAACCATTTAAAGCCGCCCCCTTGACAATCTCACGCGCAAGAAATCATAATATTAAAAATATACACGGCAGCTCAACTCTTGATTAATAGGAACAGACCTAAAACTGCTTCCATTTGTTAGTAGTACACAAAAGGCACAAGAGCTTTGAGCTTCATTAATGCTTTGAGCTCATGTTTTCTTACCATCTCTCTTGATATATTCAGATTCCAGCTATTTCTCCTAATGTTCGATCACCTTTACCATCAAGTCCATATCTTTGTCGTATCACCAAGCTTTCTTTAGGCTTTAGAGAATCCAACTGTGTAGTGAATCGATTAATGAATTGTGTAGTGAATTGATAAATGATAATAACTCGTAAGTAATACAGTATTGCTGTGAAGTGGGAATTTTTATAAATATGCATATAGCTTAAACTGATCATGTACAATATATGTGCACTAGTAAATGCACAAACATTAGTTGCATGTACCCTTAAATGTGAAAGACAGAATAAAATAAACTGTGTATTCATAAGCATTGGAAAATAGAATATAATATGTACAAGTAAACTATGAAAGACAAAATAAAATAAACTGTAATATATGTTTGACTGGTAGATATTATTAAACATAACTTTTTGTGCTATACTTATTTTCCATTATCTTTCTGATGTTGGCTTAGGTATATATGTTTGTCTATTCACACTTTTAAATAGTGGTCATCATTTTGATCACATGACCCTATAGTATGTGTATACGTACTTAAAATAATACAGCCTTTATACCTGTTTTTCCTTCCATTTTCTTCTATTTTCCAAAGAAGACAACAATTAGAGCACTTAAGTAGCCTTAAAAAAAAGCAGCGTTAATCACTTCCAGCTCAACAAATCCTATCCCATGTGATCTCAGTGCTTTTTTTGTCAAGCACTTGCACATTACAGATAACAACTACACAAACAAAATTTGATGTTATATTTCATTTCTCAGATGAGATTCTTAGAAAAAGAAATGCTAACCATTAATAGAATTACAACATGTTTTGGTTTACAGTTCAAGATGAAAATTGGAAATAGACTTAATAAAAGAATGTTATTACTTTTATCTTAAATGCGTAGACAAAATGAATTAAATGCCCGACTATTTCCATGACAGTAAAATTTAATTATTTGATCCTTCTGTGTGGCGAAAAAATTTAATTACTTGATTCTTCTGTGTGGCGAAGATGCATGTCCGACTATTTCCATAACAGTAAAATTAACGACACATAAGCACGGCAAGGCGTTGATTGAAAGCAAAAAGCGGTAATACTGGGAAAAAAGTGTACTTTATAGGAGTGTCGCCAACAACTGCTGCTATGTTTTACCTCTGTTGATGCCTTTTGAAAATACATGATTCCAATGTATCCATAGTTAAAGCTGAAACCTGTATTTTACATGTAGAATGTGTCATAATGTGGGAACTACACTCCCAGTTTTATGATCTAGAACATGAGAAAACCTGAATTATTTAACATTTCAATGAGCAAAACCTGTATATTACAAATCTTGAATTAAGTTAGTACCAATCCATTCATGGATTAAGGGCTAGGGAGAAGGTAAAATAGAGGGACTGTGTATCATATATAACTTTCTTCATCTGTTTCCAAACTTCAAAAAGTGTCATTTTCTAACCTTCAAAACTGCTCTCTGTAATTGACTGCTGCTACATTCGTATTGTCATTCTTCTTCTTTTTTGATTGTGCAGAACACCTTGCTACCTTCTTTTATTTCAAGATATCCTTACTAATATTATATTTGTTCAAATACTTGCAGAGCTCGAAGCAAGCAACTAAAAAATCAAAGAAATAAAGTCTTGCTGCGCTTGCAACTGCGCGTGGTCTAACTGGGACTAATGGGGGTATTAGAATATCATGAATGAAAGACGTTGAAGTTGAAATTGCTTGTGCTCTTAAGGACGTGAATGCCAATGTTAGAAAATCTCCACGCAAACATGGTTTAATTCCTCCACCCATCATTCCTTGCCATAATTCAACCCCTCTACAAAATGTCACTGCCACACAATCGCTTAGTCCTCTTGCTTCAAATCCCCTCCAAAACGTTATTGTCACATGCTCATCCAATCACCATGATTCAACCCCCTTTCAAAATAAAGACATGAATGCCAATGTTAGAAAATCTCCACGCAAACATGGTGTAATTCCTCCACCAATCATTCCTTGCTATAATTCAACCCCTCTACAAAATGTCACTGCCACACAATTTCTTAGTCCTCTTGATTCAAATCCCCTCCAAAACATCAATGTCACACACTCATCCAATCATCATGATTCAACTCCCTTTCAAAATGTCACTACCACACAACCATCCAATCATCATGATTCAACTCTCCTTCAAAACATCGCTATCACATAACCAACCGATCATCATGAATCAACTCCTCTCCAAAATGTTGTTATCACACAACCGTCCAATCATCATGAGTCAGCTACGAACTTAGATTCTTCCTTTGAAGAGGCAAACAGGGTCAAAACTAAGAGAAACAGAGGAAAAACAATGATGAAATTATTTTCTTTGACACCAAATGAGAAGGTTGAAGTTGAGTTCAATGATTTAAATCAACCTATTGGTACAAATTCCAAATATTTATCATCATATCTTGGAAAGTTAGCGAGGGAGATGATACATGTGACCATTAGCAATTGGAAGAAAGTCGATGACAAATTAAAGGCTGATCTATGAACATGTATTCAGGTACATCTCTGCATTTGCGATTGCACGACATACATTCATAATGAATATTAAACGTACACTAAAACTTGAACTAACTTAGTTAGAAGCTTATGGCATCTTTTGGATGATTATATTTATGTAATCACAGTATTAAATTAAACCCATGTGGCATCTTTAGGTGGGATTTTTCAGTTGCATTTGCATTATATCATATGAATAGTTACGTGGGATTTTTCAGTTGCATTTGCATCTCACATAAAACATTAGTAATGAAACATCAGGCCCGTGGGAGGTTGTTCTTGTGTTTGTATTGTTTTTGTTTTGGTTCCATTTGTTCTTTGTTTGTTGTTCTCTATTTGATTCCCTGTTTCAATCTTAGTGTTTCTCTTTGTGTTGTTTTCTATTTATAAAAAAAAGCAATTCCATCCTCTGTCTGTTTTTATAGATTATTCACATTGCATTTTCTATGCATTTGTTGTGTTCAGTTTTTATATCATCTGTGCATTTTTTTTCTCTTGACTTGCTTTTGTGTGTGTTTGTCTCTTTAATTCTTGTGTTAGTTCCTTTTTTTTAAAGATCACTTGAACCTCTGAGTTCCCACATTTCGGCAATTCTTTTAATTTGTTATGAGTTCTGGAGTGCATCAAATTTTTTTTATTTCACTGTTTTGTTACATTGCATGTTGGGCACACATAGAGATATTTAGCTTCTATGTTGGAGTTTTGGTTGTTACTAAGATTTTCAATACAAACTGTTTTTACGAACTTTCCATTGTATTTCTTGCATCCAATTACATTTCAATACTTTGTTTTTACATTCACTATTTTTTCAAACTGTGCACGCCCTGCAAGTTCACCGTTTTGCTCTTCATTATGTTGCATCTACTTCTAATACTTCGGGTTTACATCCGTTTATGTGTGTTCATAGTTCACAATACAACTCTGTTTTTTCATTTCTATACTTCTGTTTCTCCACTTCAAGCTTCAAACAACCTCCCCACCATTCCAAGACATTACTAATGAAACATTATATCAAATAGAATGTGCAATTTTTAATGGGTCTACAGTTTGGTTAAACCATAAAAAGAAGCATTTTTTAATGGGTCTGCAGTTTTTTGTATTATGAACTCCAACCTGAACACAAGAGGAATGAATATTTACTTTTAATGCACAATCAAAGTTGCTTACCTTTTTTTGTTTGGCCATAACAATTTATTCTGTACAGGCAAGATTCAAGGTGGATGACATACATCGGGATATGTTCCTTCAAATGTTGGGACTACAATGGAAAGAATCAAAATCAAGGCTAGTTAAAGCCATAAAAGCTGCATCTAAAAGTCCTGATGGTTCCAGCAAAGTAGACATGTTAAAACCAAATAATATCAAGTGTGCTCAGGAGTGGAATGATTTTGTCAATGAAAAATTAACGGATGAGTTTGAGGTAGTTGGATTTTTTTGATGACTAAAATTAAAATGTTTTAATTGCATTTTATTTTACTTAATTTGAATAATTTTTGTTTATTCAGTTGACAAGCAATAAATACAAAGCTATACGAGCAAAAAATATAGTTCCGCACACTATGAGCCGAAAGGGGTACGCAAGACTAGCTGATGATATGGTAAGAAAAAATAACTTATATAATTCATTCATTATCGCTGTCTAGAGAAGTTATTTATCCAATATAGCAGTTTGTGATTTATTTCTAAGCTCTTTGTGCAGAAAAAAGAAAGTGGCTTGTCATCGAATATCAGCAGGGAGGATTTGTGGTGTAAAGGCCATACAAAGAAAAATGGAAAGCCATCGAATTCCACTGCCGCTGATTGCATAGTAAGGATATATATACATTAAATTATTTCTTCATTGTATGTTTTGATTTTATTTTATCCTTTCTTTAATTAAATTGTTTTTTTTTATTTCTTTGATTTCCATCAAACTGAATTTTGTATATTTTAGTTGGGATATGTTTTCGTAGTTGGCTCCAATATATGAACCTTACATTGAATTATGACATTTGAAAAATGTTTATTTGAATTTATAGGCCAAGATAAAAGAGCATAAAAACACCCAAAATTCTCAAGGAACAATATCATTGAATGAAGATGGTGTATCAAAGGTATTTGGTCGCGAACAATGAGGTAGAATAATAGGACTTGGTTTTGGGGTTGCACCAACTCAGTTCAGAGCTCGTATGAGTAGTTCCAAACAAGTATGTGAAATGGAAAATCAAATTTCTATCTTACAGACTCAAATGAAAGAGCTCTCTGATATGTTCATTGCTGTAAGTTATAACCGATTTAATGTATTAATGAGTAATTGCTAAGCGCTTAACAACTAATCAGTGCATTTTTTTAACAGGATATCAATGGTAAACAAAATGCAGTGGAAGAACCAATGACTCCACGCGGTAATACGCCACAGGTATTTCTTGTTATTATTTTTCCTTTTTTCGATGACCAACGTTTACCTACTCATTTTTACACCTTCCAAAGGGGTCTTGATTGAACCAGTTTTGATCGTTAGTGATCATAGCTAGTTAGTGTTTTTTCATAAACACATAGTATACTCGCCTATGGTGATACTGCAATATACACGAAGATTCTGGAAATCATAACAAGTTTTGATCGTTAATAACCAGTTTTGAAATATTAGAACTATAGTATACTCGCCTATAAACATATATAATGAAATTTTAATAGTGTTTTTTCACTATTCCTTATTTAGCATATATTTTTTGTCGAAAAATAGGGGAATGTGTTTTGTACAAAATTAAAATAAGAACTTAGGTTCGCTTTTGCTGTTAAAACGTATGCATCGCGATTTTTTCAGTGACAGCCTCCTTGAATGTGTAATGGAATAAACAAAAACTATGACCTTATTTGCAAACATGCATATAGATTTTGCAATTCCTGCAGCCATGCTCTTAGTCTTAATATTGTCCTCGATGATGTAAGGATACCGTTATACATTAAATAAATAAGTTGGACTATACAATTATCGAACCAATCGATACTAAGATTTTCAACTGTAGGCTTGAAAACCAAGTCGTGCAAAGCTTAGAAAGAAAAACCATATACTTAAAATGTCTGGTAAATCTCCCTTATTTAGCCGATTCTGTTCTTTCCTAAAATGTCATCTCCATATCTGTAATTTTAAACGTTCTGCAGTATATAATGTCTAATATTTAACTATGTAATGAAAGATTTTTTTCACGTAATCAAACAGTGGGTCAACTTCATCATTGGTTTGAAATAAACTACTTTGTCAAAGAAACGACAGTTTGGCAACTTCTGTTAGTTGGGATGGTAACACAGCTGGTGGCTATCATTAAGTAAAATGTGGGCTAGACACTGTGTTCCATAATGTCTAATACAAAACTTGTGACATAATATTTCACAAATTAACTAACTTAGAATTGAAGGTACAAATTTTAACAATATCAATTGTCCATGTGGCACTAGATTAACATTACAATTTTCCCACGCAATAACATAAAAACAACATTTTAGCTATTTAAAAGCAGCCAATTAACTATTGATTATCAGTAAGAATAACACTTAAACAAAGAGTATGGTAGCGGCCATCGTAAATTTAACTGGGGCATCGTAAATTCAACAAGTAAACCTGTTAGATTACATACATACATATATGGGGTCAGTGTAGCCAAGGCGCTCACCTAGGGACCAAAAAATCAGTGCAGTTTATGTTTATAAAAAAATCAGTGTAGTTTTTTTATAAAAAAAAATTAGTGCAGTTTTTTTAATAAAACAAGTGCAGTGCAGTTCTTTTAATAAAACAAGTGCAGTGCAGTTTTTTTATAAAACAAATGTTGTTAACATTTACTTGATACCTGAAACAAATGCAATTTTTTTTATAAAACAAATGTTGTTAACGTTAGGCGCCAAAAAGCGCTAAGTGCCAGCCTCAGACAATGTTGGCTAACTCTATGTCGGTTTAGCTGAAGGGTGTGTCGTGGTGGGATTATATTTGTGGCTCGCCCACCTTATTTGCATTGTCAAAGTGAATGGCCCAAAAATTGAGATTTTACAAATCCATTTAATGCATATTTTTGTGAAGCAAAACTAAGAGGATTAGATACAGTGAAGCACTGTAACACCCCTCTTGAAAAGCTAACACAAAAAGATCTTTTAGCACAGTGGTTAGTGCATGGTGTTGCTTTACGGGAGGTCGGGGGTTTGAATCCTGTGGTTGTCACATTTGGTATCAGAGCCTATACCCAGCCGGAATTGTGTGTGTAATGTTATGGATGTCAGTCGGTGTGGTACTGGTGCGAGTTACATGCACAACGCCTGGGTGTGAGTGATATAAGCCAACGAGGACGTTGGGCTCTTTAAGGGGGGTAGTCTATAACACCCCTCTCGAAAAGCTAACACAAAAAGATCTTTTAGCACAGTGGTTAGTGTGTGGTGTTGCTTTACGTGAGGTCGGGGGTTCGAATCCCGTGGTCATCACAAGCACCATATGCTCGGGTGCACAATTACCACAAGCATTAAAAACCAAACTTTAATACTTAGATAAATAAAGCTAATTCAAATAATTTAAATTTATGCTCGTGCTGTTATAATTTAAAAATGACCTAAAATAAATAAAGAACAGCCAAGAACCAACCATGAGTAACCGAAATAAATACAAATGCTAAAAAATGTGAACATCAAATTTTTAAGGTTGTTAATGTTATTTGACCTAAATCCACTATTTTTATTGGTTGATCATACTAGCCTTGATTACAGCAACTTCAAAATGCAACTGAATTTTTGAAATTTTAGCATTATCTTGGTCACTACCATTTCAGAAGGACCCTCTTTCTCTATTGCCTTTCATGTATTTACCGAAGTAGCTAAAATTATTTCACACATTCAAGTATGGGTTTTGAATAGGCCCCTCAACAGCTAGTTTTGTCCGATTTTGAATTTGATTTGGTCCAATTTATACCGCCCATTGGTTGTAATTATTAGAACATGGGTCCATCTCTCCATAAGCTACAAAAATCAAAGATAAATTATCAGTTTAGTTGAGTTAAATATTATATTGACAACGAAAAATCGATTTTAATAGCTAATGCAACATAATCAGTTTTAGTCTGATAAACGTTCAAATATATTCAATTGCTGATGAAATCAAAAACACACTGAAAATTCTAATGCTGACCATGTTTTGGCACTGGTGAATATAGATTGGATATTTGTGAAGGTTCAACGATGGCGAGGTCAGATTGGATCCATGTTTTGGCAAAAAAATTCCTCCAGTTCTTCTTTTTCTTTTTTTTTTACATGCACGTTATGTATCGACTCGGTTTTGGAATATAGAATTGGCTTTAAGAGTTGAATTTCTTGATGTGTCGCCAAGTATAATTCTACTATTTGTAGGAAGAAAAATCAGAGTCCAGAGGAATCTTTCTTCATGTCCCATAACAGCAGGGCAAGTAATTGATCATGACAGATTTTATGTTCATAACATGTATAACACATGGTGCAACCCTATTTCAAATGTTGTTTTGTTTTCGTTATATAGTTTATGGTGAGTGGTATTGTTCTGTCGTAGAAAGCACATGATACATGGATTGCAAATGCAGTGGAATCAAATCCTACTGAGCTAATAATGCTTTTATATTTAGAAGTTTTGGAGAATAAGAATGATCCTGGACAATGATCCACCTTTCATTGATCCCAATAATGATTTTTTTTCTGTTAGTATATTTCATATTTACATTTAACGTATGAATAAAAATTCATTGTAAATAGTTCAATGTCTAATGTTGACTTTATGCTTACTACAGATGTTGCTTATGTCTAATATTGACTTTATGCTTACTACATTCAATGAAAAGGAACTAAGTAGGAAAAAATGAGCTCTCTTCTATTAATATTTTTCTGAAATCAAAACAGCACTTATTGCTTTGATGACTGCCTCCATGTTTGTAAATGGGAAAGCTGCAAAATGAAATTTTGCAGATTATAATTTTAACCTATTACGTTGTTTGATAACTATATTTGCATTTAATTGTTTGTTATTCTTTTGCAGTCATATCAGAGTAGCAATAATCTCCCAAGTGGTGGTAATACACAAGTCATTTCTAGAAAGTGCAAACTATTGAAATGGCAAAGAAATGTTGTTGTAGAAGCAACAATTGCATCAACTGATCCGGCTGTTTTAGTGCACCATGTACCATTAGGAACCGATGCTTGGAAGGTTTGGGTTGATATGGTGGTGGATCCCCAAGCTATTTTATACAGGTCTACTTCAGATATTTATACTACTGGGCAAGCAATTGGGACGACTGTCGCTTGGCATAAGGAGTACATCTCTTTTGATTAGTATGTGTATGTACTTATATTTAGCTATGTTATGGATTTGGCTACGATTTGACTATGTTATGGATTTGGCTATGTTATGTAGTGAAGTTAAAAATTCAAAGATGGTGTAACTTGAATTTTTTTTTTATTATAAATGTTAACGGTTTGCGTTGTTATGAAATATTTGTTTTAATTGTAATGCTGTTAAATTTTATGTTTAATATCAACTTTGAAAGTATTGAGGGCAGTTTTCAGTTGTAGTAGATTATAATACAACTCTTATAACAGTTGTTGAAAAGTTAACTGCAATAGTTACCAACAGTTGTAAGTGAGTCTTTTGCAACTGCTACCAATTGTTGTTAAAGGAACTTATAACAACAGTTAGCCGATGTTGCAAAAAGCACTAGTACAAAACTGCTTATTTGCGACGCCTTATTTGCGACGGTTTAGCTAAAAACAGTAGCACGTACGGTTATGTGCGACTGTTTTAACTACAAACCGTAGCAGATTGTCAGGAAAATTATGTACAAGGCAAATTTGCGATGGTTTTGTTTGAAAACATTAGCAAATATTTATAATTTGCGACGGTTATATATAAATCCGTGGCATATAGAATGAGGTTGGAATTAGTGAAGTTTCATTTTCTGCGTCGGGAAAATTATAAATTAGTCGCACATACCTTTTATTTGGGACCGTTACTTGCACCAGCTTTCACATTTGCTTAACCTAATTATTTTTCCAATCAAATCGATCGAATAAAATTAAATCATCAGTTGCTTTAATCGATCAAAATTTAATCTCCTCCATATTTCGATCGAACAAAATCACGGCCTCCAAATCATCCACGTGGGATTTTAACGAAGAAGGGTAGGCCTAAGGCATGAATACGCCTGAGAGTAGTAGGATTAGAACCACGCCTAAATCTAGATTTGAGGTTTGGTTTCTTATTCTTTTGTTTCTGAAGGGTTTTTAACGAATCTTTTGACTCGCGATGTTTTCTTGTTTCATTTTTTAAATGATTAAAGTGCAGTTTTCTTATCTTTATTTTATGAATTTTGCCAACTGGAATAGTGCGGTTTTCATCAATAGATTTAGTCAATACATTGGGATTTTGGGGGATTTGTGGTTTTTTCCTTTTTTTTGGGTGTGTATGTACCAAAGTAATACCAATTTCTTTTTGGTATGTATATTTGTGAGCTTTTTGGTGTTAATAAATTCCAATTGTCATTATGCGATTAATATTTCCAATTAGGGCTTGGAAAATCTGAGGTGTAATTATTGTACCTGCAATTTAGGATGTTGTATTGATTTATATGAATTTCAATAATTATTATTCTGATGCATACAGTGGTCTAAGAGAGTGAATTTATCAGTCTGAGAAGCTAAATTTGATCAGTTGGCGATTAGCATTTCCAATTAGATATAGGATAGTCTGAGGTGTGATGAGTATAATGGTAATCTGTGATGCTTTGCTTTGATAAAATGGCGACAGAAAGATTTGCGGTCCTGCTATGTGCTGAAGACTCAGAATACGTGAAGGAAATGTACGGTGGATATTACAAGGTGTTTACAGAGTTTTTGAGGGAAGAAAGAAAGACGTGGGACATGTATCGAGTTGCAAAAGGTGAATTTCCACGTGCCGAGGAGGGGCAAGCGTATGATGGGTTTGTGATTACTGGTAGCTGTTATGATGCACATGGGGATGAGGAGTGGATTCATGAGCTGATTGATTTGTTGGATAGTTTGGATAGCTTGAAGAAGGTTCTTGGCACCTGTTTTGGACATCAGGTATCAATTTTTCTCTTTTAACTTGAACGTTGAGGAATGCGCAGCAAACCCATACGAGTTCCAACCCAGCTGGAGTAATTATGGACCCCACTCTGTCCAGTCATATATTTCTGTTATATAGGAGCTAATCGCTTGTTCTTTTCTCTTTCCGTCATCTTCCTTCCGTCGACTTTCGTTTCATGTAAGCGTCAGCCTATAATGTTAGATTTCATTACACCCTTTTTATTTGCTGATTTCTTTTCCCATTCTATCTATGTCATTTGATACTTGTCTTCCTTGCTCTTATTTTAGGTTCTCATTCCCCTTTTCGTCCAGTATAAAATTGTTTAATTATATTGCCTTCTGGTTTTCATTGTTATTCTACCTATTTATTTCTCTACATCACTTTTACTCTATTGTTATTTTGTTTGTGGTTTAAAATTGAATCAACCATTCAAACAAAAAGTGTTGTTTCATTTATCAATAATATTCAAGGAAATTTTGACCTGTTTTCTTAATAGGTCTTGGATACAAATGTAAATTGACCGTTGAATTTTTATCCCATTCTTGCTAATCCTATTGAAGAAAAGTCACTACATTGGTATACTGTAATTTTTAAATGTACTGTAATGTATAAAAAAATTAGTGTTGCACGTAGTTCTTCCTTCCTATGTATTGCATTGACTTTTTATGTGATGTTTAGCTGCACTAATGAAGCTTTTGCATCATCTAATTTTGTTTTCTAATTGCATAATTAGTTATGGAAGCAAGCTCGTGAATGGTGGACTTCAAGCATCCTCCATTGTCTTTTGAAGACTTCAAGAATACATCGGATAATACCGGTAAAAGCTTTGAAGAATACGACCGGATAGCATTTAAATTTAGTTATGCCACATCTTTAGTGTAATGTTGCTTGGCTTTCTTTTCTGAAGCAGACAATTCATAATTAGGGATAACAGAGTCTTTGTCAAGAGCAGTTTTGTTCTATCGAATTAGAATCTGGAGGCTAGAATAGATAATCCCATGCAACTCGGGCTCTAGAAGGAAGATTATGGCATAAAATTTTACATAGATCTTTGATCTGAGATGCAGTATCAACAAGGTATTCACAAAAGGCGAGCAACAATGGCCACAACTGATATGTAAGTCCTTATGCATTTCGTGCTGAAAAGTCCCTTCCCTTAGCTTTAAATTTTTGGGATGATTCCCCTAGGATATTGACAGTATTGAATATATTTTCTAAGAAATATTTCAGTTGAGCATCTACAATATATCGCTTTAAAATAGGAAGGAGTTAGGTGTTGGATTCAGATGTTTCTTCCATACCCAGATTAAGAGGTAGAATACTCAGGAATATCTCAGGCCCCATAGCAGCAACAGCTGAACCAACAAATTCATGAAGCTGCTTTCTGAAAGGAAGGTTTTCATCTGGTAAATTCTGCAAATTTGCCAAACTTCAAACTGATTCCACCATAAGAAAAGATGAAGATTTTCCAAGCTTAGAGAACACCACTAAAAGAATCTGAAATGACATATCCCACACTGCATTGTACCGATTACCGAGAAGACCTTCAAAAGTAAAACATATCTTTTCAATGATGGTTGGAGCAGATTTTCTACTGCCCCCCTCGGCATTGAGTTTGATTTGCTCAACCCCCTGTGCCACCATGCTTTCTTCGATGCAGTATGATATTAACCCTTTCATTGCCGCAGTTGAAGCAAATGCAGCCTTTTCATGCACACTTACTAAAATATCACTTAGAGTATTGAATACAAGAGGAAGTTTGATAATACATGTTTTTCTGTTAAAATCATAAGCCTTTCTCATGCCATTATGTAACAGCCTTGCAATATATGCCATCTCATCTACTGAGCAGCCTTTTGAAGAAATGCATATCGATAGTGAGCACCGGAGATCTAACAATGCCTTTGAGGCAACCTCTGAAGAAGATCTGCAGCAAAAGTTTTGCAGCATTTCCATTATTGTCATTGCGACTACCGGTTGCCTGACTTCCGTCGGTGCCTTGCAGTTCTTCAAGACAGTGGTTGTGTATTTTGCTGTTAAGAGAGTGAGAGAAATTTTTAGAGCATTGGTTGCGCCTTTTGGTCCTTCAAACTATGAGTAATTTTTGCTGTGTTTCTTCTAAGTCTCAAAGAACTGCAATCGGAAGAAAATCATTTACAGGTAACCTACATATTTGTGTTTTTCTTGCAATGTTTTTTCCCTCTATTTATTATATGTCCTAGTTCACTTATGATTTTATGTTAGCTTATATTATACATGCACTAGCTGAACTAATTTATTAATTATCTCTCATTTTCACTGTTTGTTCTGTTTATTTAGTGACTAAATGATATTAAATATGTTGTTCTTAAAAACAATTATTGGGACCAGCACTAGTGTCCTTGGTTAGGTGCATCGACTTTGGTATGAAATGTCACCGGTTCGATACTTATGTAGTGTGATTTGAACATATATTGACATACAATATATTGTATACTATATAAGACTTGGACTAATATGCACTTCCATCTAAGTACCAAGTTTCAAATAGAAACAAGTATTGACTTGTTGAAGTTTTTCACTTCAGAAATAAATATTTTGAGCTTTGCAGATTCGGTTCCCTACCAGTTTTGACTTGCTAACAAGGTTAATATTCAAGTATAGAATGGTGAAGATGTAATCACAACATTACGAAATGGTACGGTAGCTGAAAATGCAGTTGCTTTGATGAACGAAAGGGGCTACTTAAATCGACGAAGATCGTGCCATTGGTTGACTCCTAGGACCATGAAATTTGTGGCATTTCAAGTTCTCTCTTGAAGGAAGCAAAGGATTAACAATTTTGGAAGTTGCTGACAAAATTCAGGTGCCATTGGCTATATTTTCTGATCATCATTTGTCATCAGTCAGCCACGTGCTAAAAGAACTTCTATAGCAATACTGCATAACAAATCATTAATCTATGCAGTAGATAATATAATACATACAGTTCTCTCAAAAGGTCCATTTTTAGTTGATGGAGAAGAATCGTGCTTGAATAATTGTATACTATTTGTTCTGTTGTTATATTTCTTCTCATTAAAAAGGTTATCAAGATTTCTCCTTACCGTGTTTACATATTGGTCAAATATTACGTTTCACCTTTGTTAAGTTAATATCACTTGATTCTTTAATATCACCGACCTATCTTAACGTTTTGACTTTTACTTACATGCATCAAAACCTTTTATGTGAGTGTGGACTTTGATGCACCATGTTTCAGCTGTAGTATGCTCTAACATAAAAATCGGTAGATAAACAAAGAGTAAC
Source organism: Allium sativum (assembly GCA_030737875.1). Lineage (NCBI taxonomy): Eukaryota > Viridiplantae > Streptophyta > Magnoliopsida > Asparagales > Amaryllidaceae > Allium > Allium sativum. The sequence continues at coordinate 342,361,928 of CM060918.1, read as the reverse complement.
AAGTGTTATTCATTAGGCCTTTATTAACAAGCTTTAACCACTAACAAATTATTTCCTCAGTCTTTGTGCTAATTTTCAGGAAATATTGAACTGGCGAGATTTTTTTCCAAACACCAGATGATAACATGCAACAATTATCAATGATTTCACATAAACTGTCATGACCTATGCAGACTATTATATTACGGTTCAGATTCAGTCAAGCAAATTGCTTCACGATGCTTGCTGGAATTGCTAACTGGGATCTCAGATCAGACAAGCACGCTAACTGAAAACAATTTTAAATGCTCAGTAAACCATTTAGAATCAATGATGGTAGTAACTGAAGGCTTTGTCTTCCATGATGATAACATAGTAGCAATGAATTGTGCCATGTGCATGTGTAAACTATTAAGCTGGGAGGAAAGCATTGCTTCAAAGTGGTTAAGGTTAATTCTCAAAGAGCTTGGAATGTCTTTAGCAGTTCCGAGTTTGGCACCAAAAGTTCATGGTAATCAGCTTAAGCCCTTGGCTTGCATGGTTGCTGCAGTGCTGAGCTTGGAGCAGATACCTAATTCGGTGGAATCTATTTTTGATCAATCCAGTGTTTCAGGGATAATTGAAAATATTTCTGCAATTAATGTGAGTAAAGAGATGGTACGGCTTTTGAGAATGCTTATGACAAAGAAATTTCTTAACCGAGAACAGGTTGCTCGCTTACATCACTTGTTTCAGGTTTGAATAGGGCTATCAACGGATGCTTTCGGATACGGATAGTGCCATATCCGTATCCAAAATTATTTTCGGATATCGGATATCCGTATCCGTTTAATTTTCGGATATCGGATATCCGTATCCGCTTAATTTTCGGATACGGACGGATATCGGATATTTATCCGCTCCGCCAGTAATAATAAATTTAAGAGTATAAATAAAAAAAATAGATTAACATAAAATAATCTTTATACTAATGTTTATAAAAAATTAAGAAATAAAGAAATGTGATGATGGAACATTGTTTTATACTAATATCCATAGTCATATCAAAAAATATTCCAAAATTAAATACTATAATTACCATTTTTCACTAAAAATGGACAAAAAATTTATATTATAGTAACTTCCAATAGTTACAAAATAATTATTAACTCTAGTTTTCTTGTTTGAATTATATATATTACATCAATTAGTCGGACGGATATTTTTCGGATACAGATACCACTACAACCATATCCGTATCCGTAAAGCTTTTCGAATATCGGATATCCGTATCTGCTTTTCGGATAATGTCGGATAACAGATATTTCAGATACGGATTCAGACGGATATCGGATTTTTTGGGTATTCATTGGCAGCCCTAGGTTTGAATGCATTAACTTGTTTACCTTTTCTAGAGTACAGTCAAAATTCCTTTACAGTCCTAGTCTATGCACTGCCATATGCGCAATTGATTTACTGCAATATGTGATAATACAAGTGCTTTGTTAATATCATAGAACCTCGAACATGGAGCGATTTTGTTGCAAATCTCATATTTAACGAAGAGTAAGTCAATTTTTACTATCTACCCAGTTTCCTTTAACTACATACGGTCTTTATTATATATTGGTTTACCATGTTGGATGTCGATGGTTTAAGTCATTTTTACATCTCTCACATATTTACATTGCAATCATTTCTGCAACCAAGGTGCTATGGTTCCCCTTTGGTCAATATACTATAATTTTTTCTTTTGCCATATTATGTAGTTTTCAAGAATAACTGAATAAGTAAATTGATTTCTACTACTTAGCGGTGTTTCTTTTATAGTTGTCATTCTAAATGTGAATTTGTACCTTTTAGGTCTATTACAATTTTGTACATTGTCAGTTAACTAATTTCATTGAATCATTTTCATGATTTTGTAAGCACGCATCATTGCTCCATGTACATATCAGATAATATACCAGACTGTACTTTTTTCCTTTCCAGTTTTAGTTATATATTTTCATACGAAGCTCACCGATGATAGCATGTGATCTTGAAAAGTCATCCTTGAATATCTAAAATTCTTATGTCAATGTTTTATCGGTATATATATTGATCACGTTAGCATTTGTACATCTGCAGTCCATTTCCTAAATTTTAAATTTATTGATTATGCACGTACTTGCTGGCATTTTGTATTATAGATTTGAGCTAAGAATATTGAACTTCTATGGGTTTTATGCCATGCTTCTGGAAAAAGGAGATGACCTAGTATCAGTGGCATCTTTCAGGTACTTAGCTGTTGCGTTTTGTTGTACATCTTATATCTGCACTGCGTATTATTTCTTTTACCCGACTGTAGGTATCTGTTTAGATATTCTTACTGGAATTCTATATTTGTTTTATCAGATTCTACGGAAAGAAAGTTGCTGAGTTACCTCTTATATGAACACGTGTGGAATATAGACACCAAGGAATGTGTCGCCTTCTTGTGAATGAACTGGATAAGGTAATTCAAACATGTTAATTATATTGTAAAATCAATTTTATAAAAGGGTAATGTGGGAAATGGTTAAAAATATGGCATACCTCCGTTGGGAAAGGAAAAAAATCAAACTTAGAAACTGTCAGTTCATGTACATATGCACCAAAATTTATTTTCCAAATGTTGTTTCATTACTACAAGTTGTTTCTTAAGTTAATATAATCTCCTGTAGCATAGCCAAGTTGTCTAGTACCCAGTTGCTAAGGAGTTTGAGATTTTTCCACAAGTGTATCTATTCATGTCAAAGCTTTTTTGACTTGGATCAGAATTAGATGGTTATGGTTAGGCTCCATAAGAAACAGAACCGCAAAATTAACATGGTTGTGCTTCATTGATTTTCCACATATTATTTTCTTGGAACCAATTCCCAATTTTTTCTTTCTTGTTTCTCTGTACAGAGTAGATTGTTGATACCGTTTCTCCACTTGAGAAATTAAACTCATCAAAAAGAATGTCCAGCAATCCGGACAATTAAAGTGGCACAGCAGATACCAATGTATACTGCACAAAACAGATGCAGACATATTAATCGTCAATCAAGGAAAAATGATATTTGTTTTATAAAAATGTAGGATTACCTTTCTTCTTTAAAATTAAATGGTGTGATTTATATTATTAGGGATGACGAATAGTTATAAGAAAATATGACTTCTACAAATGAATATTTCGTGTGTACACAACTTTTATCAGTGTAAAACTAATAAAATTTATGATTTCGGGATGACAATGATTTTTAATCTGTTTCCGTGAAGAAATTAGTGGACTTTGAAGTTGGGAAGAAATGTGATAAAGAGTGTTGGATTAGTTGATAGATGGATACTCATGTGCATTTGTTCTTATTGAGTTGATATGCAGCAGGAGCTGAGATAAATCAATCTTAATTAGCTAGATATGAAATTGATATGCCGATTATCATGTACGAATTTTGTTTACATTTCCTGCAGAATTCATTATGATTCTCAATGGAAACCGTTTCACTTCGACATTACAAAGATATAGTTAAACCTGTTATCAATAAATGTATGTGCACACACATGTTTGATCATTTTTTTTATGTTGTTGGATGCAGGTTATCGAACAACAGTTAAAGTTCCAGTGTAGGAGTGGATCGGTCTCTTTTCTCTAATTAACTTGATAAGTTATACTGAATCAAATATAGTAATTTTCACATTTTGTTTATATATACTAGAAGATACATTCTTGATATAAAAACATTGGATACTGTTTATGAATTGTCTATTTGCCTTCCTGTAATTTTTGTTTCTTTCCCATAAATTTATTTGTATTATTGTTTTAGAACATAGCAAACAAGGATCAGCTTCTTTACTGATTTCAGTGCTAACTTCTACTCTGAATTTGCTTGCAGTGTGATAGTGATGACAGCTTGATGGTCGTTCGCTGTGTGTTGAATTGAAATTAACAATCTAATGGAGGAAACCGGGTGAAGCCAAGGATAAGAGTCAGTGGTCGTATTATGTAAGCCTTGTTACTGAAATTAACAATTTGAATGTATTATGAAGTTAAGGGTGAATTATGTATGAATTTGTGTTAAATATGGTAAATTTGACAATTATTATTATTTTGATTCATACATATAGCCTTGTTTGTGTTAAATTTTGATTGTTGGTAGTGCATTTGATGAATGTTCATATGTATAGTCTATGCCGAGTTATGCAGATTGTTGTCTAAGTTTATCTATATATTAATTGTATGATATTAGTTTTTTGTGGCTTTGAAATTCAGGGCTGTGTAAAATCAGTGAAAAATTGTTATTTGCGACGATTAACGTAAAATCCGTAGCAAAAAGGTACATTGTTAAAATCACCCACAAGTTTACTACGATGGCTATCTATAAAACAGTCGCAAAATAAACCCTTTTTGCGACAGTTTTTAACAAACCCGTAGCAAAATTGCACATCAAACAACATCAATTTGCTACGGTTCTTTATAAAAGTTGTCGCAAAACGATGTATTATGCGACGGTTTTTTAACCGTCGCAACAGATTTTCTTTATTTGCGACGTCTGCAGTTGCTACGGTTCATAAACCGTCGCAAATAACGTTAAACAACCGTCGCAAATGACATGTTTTGTAGTAGTGAAGCCTCCACAGTTAGTGCAAACGTTTTTTTACAACAGCCATTAGCTGTTGCGAAAAGAATTTTTATAACAGTATCTGACAGTTGTCAATAACTCTGTTACAACTGTCACTAATTGTTGTAATAACTCTTTTTACAATAGACCAAAACAGTCGTAAAAGAGACTCGCTATTACAACTCCAGATATAAAGACTGCTATTGGCTGTTGTTATAGATGTATTACAACTGTTATTAATGGTTGTAATAAACATTTTTACAACTCTCACAAACAGTTGTAAAATAAACCCGCTACTACAACTCTGGATATTAGGACTGTTGGACGCAAGTTGTAATAAACCTATTACAACTGTTTTTGGCAGTTGCAAAAGGGTATTTCTGTTGTAGTAATGAACTGTGTACAACTCGAACCTCTCTCCAAGTAGACAATGTCTCCAAGTCTTAAGAGCAAATACTATAACAGGCAACTCCAAATCATGGGTAAGGTAGTTCTTCTCATGGACTCTGAACTGTCTACTACCATAGCACACTACCCTTCCCACATGCATCAAGACAGCACCAAGCCCTGTAAGGCTATACCACATGCATACGTGTATACTGTGAGCACTTTGTCCCCATTAGGCAAAGTCAAGACTGGGGTTGTTTTCAGAGCTCTCTTCAACTGATGAAAAGAATTCCCACAGTCAACGCTCCAAGAAAAGGGCAGATTCTTCTTCGACAGTCTAGTGAGTGGGGTAGATTCCTTTGTGAAGTCCTTAATAAACTTCGTATAGTAGCCCGCTATACCAAGAAAACTTCTTACCTCCGTTACATTCTTTGGAATTTTCCAATCTTGAACTGCAACTACTTTCGCAGGATCCACTGCTATCCCATCTTTAGAGGCCACATGCCCTAGAAATCTCACCTCCTTTCTCCCAAAGTGACACTTGGAGAATTTCGCCTTAAGATGGTGTGCTCTGAGAGTCCTCAAGACCTCCCCTAAATGTAGGGCATGCTCTTCTTTGCTTTTCAAGAAAATCAGAATGTCATCCACAAAGACCACAATGAACTTATTTAGAAACTCCCTAAACACTCTTCTCATCAGATCCACAAAATATGCGGGTGCATTCGTCAAACCGAAAGGCATGACTAACCACTCAAAGAAGCCATCTGGAGTTCTGAAAGCGGCCTTATCTATACGGTCCTCGGCCACCCACAACTGATGAAATCCAATGGACAAATTTAACTGTGAGAAAACAAATGCACCAATAAGCAGGTAAAACAGATCATCAATTCTTAGAAGTGGGAGCCTATTCTTCTTAGTGAGTTTATTCAACTCCCTATAATCCACATACAAACAAAGCGAGCCATCCTCCTTGGTTTCAAAGATGACTGGAGCACCCCATTCTGATATGCTTCGCCTAATAAACCCCTTCTCAAGTAGCTCCCCTACTTGCTTGCTAAGATCCCCCTTTTCCCTAGGAGCCATGTGGTGCACAGGCAATGCGACTGGCTTCGCATTATCCACCAAGTATTCCTGAAAATCAATCTCGCGCCTCGGAGGTAAGCCCCTAACCTCTTCCAAAACTTCTGGATACTCACAGACAACAGGTACAAATTGCAAATCATCGATAAAAGCATCAAGTGATTCTAAAAAACTAATCATAACAAACCCCTTTGGGTCACATGAAATCTCGAGAGTCCTCCCTCGGTAAGTCAAAAATTTAACGACCCTCCTCTCACAATCCAGAACGGCACCATAGATGACTAGCCAGTCCATCCTTAGAATCAGACCATAGCCCATAAAACTAAGCACATATGTTTTGCACTCAAACTCGACGCTCAACACAGATATCCTTAAACCCCGAAAAATCACAGACAAATGAGCCATGCCCCCAATGGGGTTTGAGATGATAACGGGATCAGAAACAATACTAGTACTAAGGTGTAGAGACTCAACCACAGAATCAGATATAAAAGAGTGAGAAGCGCCAGAATAAAAAAGAGTCCTAACAGGATGATCGAAAAGAGAAATCAAACCTTCAACAAAAACTTTCCCACCTTTGTCTGGTACACTGGCCTCGAGAGCATGCACGTGCACTCCAGAAACTCCTGCCCTTTGGCCCTGTCCTTGTTTCTTCGGGCACTCCCTAGTATAGTGTCCGACCTCACCATATTGGAAGTAAGCATTCTTCCTTTTCCTACAATCTTTGACAAAATGACCCAAGCTTCCACAACATGATAACTCTTCTTTCCTTGAGCTTTGTCGTTCTTTCCGCCCTTTTTTGTTGTTCTTTCTTGGGCTACACTTTCTTGTTTTGTGTCTCATTAGTCTTAGCCTCCTTTTTCTCATCCTTACCATCTTCATGCATCAATTCCATATCAACCAGTCTCTCAAAAGTATCCCCCATCGAAATGTGAGATAATGCTAATGCTTGAAGAGGCCGATTTAATCCTCTTACAAACCTTAAAGCTTTCTTGTTCGGAATATTCACCAGTTCCAGACCAAACCTCGCCAATTGGTTGAACTTATTGACATACTCTTTAATAAACATACCTCCTGGTTTAAATGCCCGAAACCTCACCATCTGCATACTCTCTTCTGCCTGAGAAAGAAACTTCGTCTCGAACATCTATCGGAAATCATCCCAAGTTTCCATAAGACACCATACTTGTGTCACTTCCTACTAGAATGTAGCCTCGTCCTTAACCTGCTATGCAGCCAACTATATCTTTCTGCAATCATCAACCTTGAAATGCCAAAATAATTCTCCGTCTCTTTTATCCAATTCCGTGCTTCCACAAAGTTCTCAACTCGGAATGGCTTTCCTCCCATAGAACAGAAATCCTTGCATATCTTAGAGAAATTATCCGCTCGCGAAGGGGGAGGAACAATGGCTGCAGCTGAGGGAGGGGCGTCTGCGCGGCCTCCGGCAGGCACCGTAGCCTCAAGATACCTATGGAACCAAGCCGGTATCTAAACGCCCTCAGGAAGATTCGGTTTCCCAGTCATGCTAAAAAGAAAAGGAAAAGGGATTTAAACAAAGAGTCAAAAGATATTTTACATGGCTTTAGGGAATATGTTTTTCAAAAATAGACTTATCTTTGGCATACTTTCTTTTTGAAACCTTTTGAAAACAATTTTCAAAACCTATTATCTGATCTTGTAACCTCCAACTCTGATACCAAATGTGACAGACCTTAGAAGACATGTTTAGGACGCTATAGACCTCAAAAGACATGTTGGAGAAGCCCAGACGTTTTAGTATTTATTCCGTTGTGTGTTATATATGAGGACAAGATATTATAATTATCAAGATGTAATGAGTGATTGTTGTACTCTGATGAATGTAAGTATTTATACCAGTTCTTTATAAGGAGTTATTTCTGTATTATATTTGTTTCGCTGCGATGTGAAATTCTGTGTTGTTGGTCTTCTTCTTCTTCTATTCTAATATTTATTTATTTTTTTCTCACCCTCTAATTTCTTTATATCAACTATCTGGTTTTGTTCGATACTTGGGTTTTGGCGAGTAATACGCAATTATGTATTATTGTCGAAATTCAAGCGTCGATTTTCTTCGTTGGGTCGTTACAGTTGTATTAGAAAAAAGGTTTAATAATAACCTTAGTTCTGTTGAGCAACCCTATTTTTATTAAGTAATTTGGGTTAGTAATGCCTTAATTGAGATTGAGTGTGTATATATATGAGAACGCGTTTTTGTAATTGAAAATAATATTATTTTTAATTTATTTTGTAAAGATGGTAAATGAAATAATTTTACCCAAACCAGATTTTTATATAAAAATAAGAAATAATTCTCTTAAATCATTGATTTGATTGTTTGGAGCTTATATTGGCTTGATTGATTGATTTGAATGGAATGGTTTTATATATAATAAACAGAAGAAGATTTCAAATAAAATTTGTGGATGAGAATTTTAAAAGAAAAGTTAACTGGAGCTAAATAAGTCAAATTGGTAGAGGAAATTGTTTGGATTAAAGATTTAACTAAGAAAAGTTAAATAGAAATGTCTGAATCAGAGTTTAACTCAGAGCTAAGTTAAATGAAAACAGAATGAATTAGAATGGATGATTCTTGAAATAAAATCAGAATTTGGATTGTGGAAAGAAAATGAACTAATTAAAAGATTAATTAGTAATTGAATATGTGAATGGAACCTAACTTGGTAAAGTAAACGAAGTTGATAATAAAATCAATGATTGAATATATATTTTGAGTAAAATGGGAATGAAATTGTGGCCATTAGTGAATATAAGTGCTAAATTCTTAAAAGTGATTAAAAATGTGAAATATCAACTAGACGTTAATTAGATAATAACCGATTAATATTAAGGCATGTTGAACCAAAGTAAAGGAAAGAAGTGAATATTAATATTGAATAAAAAATTAAATTAATTTGATTTAGTTGGTTGTGCCTCGTTTGTTTGTTAAATGATAGATTGGTTGAATACAACCCATCAACGATTTAATAAAGAATTGAGTGAATTGAAATTAAAGAAATGAATTCCAGTATAATGAATTTGAGTGAAACTACTTATGGAATTAAAACTAAATAATTCAACCCATGTTTGGTTTTGAAAATTTGTATAGTTACGCTAGCTGATCATTGATGTGTTATCTAGAATTTCATGAAATTGTTACTTATATGGTAAAATTGAGTTAAGTACGTGTACCAGTGGCTTTCAGGATTGATTTTTGATGCATAAATTGCGTGTAAGTTAAGCCAGTATGTGTAATGATGCTCGTATAATGTACGCTTATGCGAAAATATGAATTTTGGTACATGGTTCGGGTTTTTTTCTTCTTCCGACCGCGTGGGTCAATATATATATATATATATATATATATATATATATATATATATATATATATATATATATATATATATATATATATATTGGTTGTTCCTCCAATATTGGAGAACTCCCTCCGCACAAGAGAGACTCTACCAAAAAAATTCGTAAATTTAAAGCGTTAAAATATCTTTAAGATTTTTGTTAATAGAAATGATTTATTTTTCTATCAAAACTAATTGGTTTTGTTAAATACTAAAAGTTTAGAAGATTTTAACTGAATAGATTTTTCAAAAGTTTATAGCATTTTCTCCTGCTTTAGTAACTTCGGGGAAGAAATTTTTTTTAAGGGGAGAGGAATGTAAGTACCCCGATTTTTAACCATTTTGTTAGAACATTTAAATTTGGTTTCAAATATTAATTTGGAAACATAAATGGATTTTTATTTATTTATAAAACGAAGTACGTATAATTTCTATTTAATTAAAACGAGCTCGTAACGTCGCGGTAGTGTATAATATTATGTTTTGAACTTCAATGGAATATATAGAATCCATTTTAAGTCGGAACTTTTTGAAACAAGAATCATCTCGATCTATTTAATATAATTTTCTAATGAAAGAGAAAAATCAAGATTTCATTTAATAGACTTTGGGACGTTATGTCCAAATCAAATTTTCAAATAGTCGCTATAGAATCGCTTATAAATTATAACGTTTTATACAATAATATAAATAGATTTTAATAAATTAAATATCATTTTAACCATAATTTAATTAAAATGGTTTCTGAATGGTTATATATGCTATTGGAATATAATGGAAGTTAACAGAGTTTCTAAATATGTAGTTTAATATTGATTTGGCAGGAAGTGAGAATTTTATATTAATATAAGTGAAAATAAGGGACATCCCTAAAAACTTTCAAAATTTGAACAGCATCCAAGCAAAGCTTGAAATATAAAGCGGGTCCCTTTTTTTAGGGTTACATGTTTTTCAAAAAAAAAATGCGCTGTACAGTAAAAAAATTGAAAAATTGCAAATATTCCCAGAAGATCTCGGAAAAAAATGCATACATGTATGCAATTAAACTCAATAGTTTTATATATGTATGCAACTATTCTTGAAGCAGTTTACAAAGAAAATCTGCATAAATTCTTACATACATGTATGCAACTATTGAAAATACATGCATGCAACAATTCACGCAGACTTTACATTGAAAAATCTACATGAATACTTGCATACAATTATGCAAGTATTCTTTTTTATAGCATATATGTATGCAAATAAACATAAACTAAAATTTATGCCTACCGATTGTTGCATACATGTATGTATTAATTCTGAATACATGCATACATGTACGTAAATATATATGAACTGATATGCATGGGCACGAATATACGCATTCATGTATGCATTTATTCTGCAATACATGCATACAAATATGCATAAAAGTTAACACATATGCATCACTGAAATAGTTGTATGCATGCATGCAATAATTTCAAATATATGCATGATTTGATGCAGAATACTGCAATTTCGTTGTTTTTTTGTTTTTGATGGTTTTTCATTTGAATTTTTTTATGTTTATGTGATTAATTTAAACAGGAATTTACGTAATTTTTTATATTTTTTTAATATTTTTTTAATGAATTTTTGAAAAATAGGGATCTAATTTATAATAAGTTTAGGACCGGATGTGACATGAATTTTGAAATTTAATAGGGACCTAAGCCAAACGCACCCTTAATTTATTCAAGGTAAAAATAAACAATTTTGAAACAGCCACGGATTTCAATAAAATTAGTTTTATTGGATCAGTAACACTTAATTATTATATGAAAATAAATTTCGTGGTGATCCGATATCATATGTGACCTCGGTAGCCATAAATACACAGCTATTTTGCATAGCGTTTAATTAAATAATTTAATTTGATTTGAAAGGAGTTTCTTATAACTTGTGATAACGATTGAATTAAGACGCGAGACCAGTACTGGTGAATTCGTATCGACGTTTAGAGTTAGGCTATGTATAGTTCGTTATTTTTGGAGACCATGGAATTGGGTGTCAAATAGCATTTTTGTGTGTGTAAAATATCATTCCAAGAGAATAGTCTTTGAATGCGATGAAACTTATGCAATTGGATCTGTATTAGTAAGTTATTATAAGATACCTATTTTCGTATCGATCGGACTTACCGTTTGATCATGCGAATGATAAACGCTTAGATTTTTATTTAATTATTTTATCAATTTAATATGAAACTTAAGAACAAGAAATTTTCAAAAAACTTTAGTTTTCAACAAAAATAATTTTATTAAATCCATAATGATTAATTATTGTAAGTTTCAAGTTTCAAGCCAATTGGATTTATTTTGTGATCATACGCAATTTAAACGCGTATTGATTTATGTTGTGCAATTATAAAGGAAATTTTACAAATGACCTCAGAATTCGATGAAACCTGTTTCATTATGTCCGGAATATTCAAATATGTTAGGATTTCAATATTCTTTTCAATCGGAGGTCGTATGAGGTGGTTTTTTTACATGAAACTTATGGTGTAAGTTTTCATTTATAATTAAATAATAATAGTTTTCAGTTATATATATCCATACCCCTACGAAACCCTAATTTCAGAGTCAACACGGTACGCGTGGTCAATGAATAATGCACCTCCACCTTATTAGAAATGAACGACCTGAAAAGTTCTCTTCTTCCTCAATTTTTGTTCTATCCAAGCCTCTATTTGAAGAACTTTCTTTTGCAAACTTGTTCAAGCCATCAAGCTCTCTGATTTCAACGGTGGTGATTGGGTCTCGAACTCGCTGGTAGCCAGGATTTGATTAGAAAGCCATCGCGGTTGTAGGCTTTCTTGTAGTAAAAGGTTGCATCAAGATGATCGTGGTTCCTGGTGTGGGTGAAGGAAGATCAGGCACGCCGGCCAACGTCTCCTAATCGAGGTCCAATGTACGATTAATGGTGCGGTGATGATTTTTTCTGGGTCAAGCATGGGTTATGTATAATGAGAAACAAAAGAAAGGGACAGAAGCACGAAGCATGGGAGAAGGATCAGTTGCGGCCTATATAATCTTAAATCCATTAATCAATTAAGCTAATTAATTGATTTACTATCTATTTAGAATTGTTTATACATATTATAGTATCTTGTGTTATGGCGTAGTGCAGGGAACGAGATACAGCAGTGAAGGGTTGTGGAGAAAGGGGATCAAACCTAATTTTTGAACAAACAAAGTAATTAGTTTGGGTAATTATTCAGTAAGGAAGTTAATGATTAAATTAAAATTGAGTTACTAAAATGTTGATAACTTTTTAATACATAATCAGAATTGGACCAAACTAGTTGCATCGGGATCGTGCTGATGAACACTATATTTTGGAACTGACTTGGACAGAACTAGAGACAGTTCGAAGTTTTAATTAAATTAAACGCTTATTTAATTTAATTAAATCGAATCGCTTTAGCGATAAATGGAATCAAGGCAAGTATAACTCACTTAGTTTGTCCCACTTATATTTTATATAAGTCGGGTTTAATATTTGTGTGTTATGGTTGTTTATTATTGGATGATTACTGAATATATTTATGTATATTGACTGAACTGATTAAATTAAACATTTATTTGATTAAATTGAAATCAACCGTTATTTTTAACAATTGTAACCAAATGAGGTACTTACCTTGTAGGTCACGTTTGCAATAATATAAACGTATAAAATGAAAAGTTGGATGCTTGGATTACTATTATTGGTTGACTATTGAAATTGTTAATTGAACTGTTTGTTTCCATATGTCAGGATGGATAGTGAAAAATAAATTGTAGTACTTAATGGATGATTTTATTTGAGGTAACCTATTTGGATGCAGGGAAAGACATGTTGGAGGGATCAAACAGGATTCCTCGCTTATATTGATAATGTTTATCATATATATATGTTGACTATGTTTGGTTGGATGTGAAATTGGATGAAATAGACCCTTATTTACAGTTGGATATTTTAGTAGCCATATAAAATAAGAAATGGATGAATCGGTTTCAAATCGGATCTGAAATGGTTTCAGTTATATACCTTTTTGGAGACGTTGATCTACCATCAAGCGAATTAACGAAGTTTTAAGTTATAAAATATATTTTTATAACTGGATCGAAGCTGTCAAGTTTATTTTGTGAAAGTTATTTAAAATAGAAATTTTATAAATATCTTTTTAATTATAATCAATTTTTACAAAAGGAATTATTAAACATTTATATAGCAAATTTTTTTGTCTTTAATAATTTTTTTAATGAACAGAAAGCCAGAAATTAACCTACAAGCTAATAATTGAATAATTGTTCTTCATAAAAATTAAGTGGGATAATATTAAATTAATTATATTAGTAATTAATTTAATAGGAAGGAATATAGAAAGTCAGTTAATAGACTAACTGATGTTCGCAAGTTGACTAAGTCAACTGTTTTAATTGGAAGTGGATATTAGATTAAATTGTATGCAATTAATCTAATAGTAACAGTTTTCGAACAATCGTTAAACTTAACGAATGTTCCTTAGAAGTTAATTAATCATTAATTAACTATGTTTAAAAGTGATTATTGATTATTTTTTACTTGTTTTTGCAAGGCAAGCGAGGTTGAGTGGTCCCCTACCACTTTTATTATAAAAAGAAACAACACAGATAAAATACACATTAGGAAGGTGAAACAAACAGACACACAGAAAAGTAGAAAATAAAATTACAAAAAAAATTCTAGCTAACCAGCCACAAAGTTACTGGCAAAAGGGTGAGAGGAAACAGAGAGCTCCTTCCTTATGTCATACTTGAGAAATTGCCACAATTGATCATTACTTCTACTCTTGTGCATGATAACTCTGCAGTTTCTTTCAACCCACACCAACTTGGTGAGTTTTTTGATGCAAAGCAGGATAAGGTTGCATAGATCGTTTCGCCACCTAGTTGACTTAAGAATTACAAGCCACTGAAGATGTGAGAAGGTGGGCAGAACATCTATTCAAAAAAATTGCAATAACCTACACCATAAGTAGTAGATGTTGCTGCACTCAAAAAATAGATGGGCAACAGTCTCGTCATTCACGTTACAAAAAAGACTGCTTGTAGGGGTATTCATTCCAAATGAAAAATGCTTTTACCATGTTAGAAGAGCACCCTTTATGGCTTTCCAAAATGTGAAGTTGTCCTTTGGTGGAGATGCCTTATTCCAAACAAGCTTTGACCATTGACACTCAGGTAATGCAGCTGACCCCTAAAGCAACACATACACGTGCTTGATTGAATGCTCAGTACCAACCCATTTGATGCTTTGATGATCACTTAGGCAAACATAATGAATAAGACTGTTCCAAAGATTGCCAAGAAAAAATTTGGACGTGTAAGGTAAGCATACAGAACCGGAATGTATGAAGTAAGAAACCCTTGCATTCCTGTGAATGTCTGATTGCAAAATGTGATCATGTGGTACAATTTGGGACAGTATAATGCTTTGCTTGATCCACGGCTCATCCCAAAAACTCACCCGCCCCGTAGTGCAAATGCCGTACTGAATTAGGGGTAAGAACTTGTAACGCAGCTGCAAGAAACAACGCCACAACCAACTACTGTTTGCTGGAACATCCATAACCCAGAAAATTTTGCTTCTCACATTGTACATCTAAAACCAGCGAACCCATAGGCAAGCCTTTCTAGCAATGAAAGAATGAAATAGTGAACTTATCGCAGCATGATTTCAATGTGGCAAGGGGAATAAACCTAACCCACCATATCTTTTCGGTTTCAACATGGATGAGAAGTAACATGGAAATGGTTTTCTATTATGGATGTTACCAGTCCATAAAAAGCGAAGCAACACTGTATTAATCAAGGATAAAAGCTTCCATGGTAGCTCATATGCTCTCGCCCAATACACCGACATAGAGAAGCTGATACTCTTAACAAGAACCAAACACCCTGCTTGAGTTAGGAATTTATTAGCCCATCCATTCCAAAACAGTTGTGATTTTTTTATACAAAGGCATACAATCTGCCTTAGTTAGTCTGGCAGTACAAAGCGGTAATCCTAGATAAGTAGCTCCTCTGTCCATAAGTTGCATTCCCAACATATTGGAAAGTGAAGCAGAAACAGTATCATTTATACCCACGAATATGACACTAGACTTCGAGTAATTCAGTTTCAATCTAGTCATAGAGTGAAAAGAATCCAAAGTTTCACGAATATGCATTAAAGATGAACCCACAGGTCTTGTAAATACCATGATATTATCCGCGAAAAGAAGTGAGGAAATGGATAGATCTTGGGTGTATTTTTTACAGGTCCCTATTAAGTTTCAAAATTAGGCTCACATCCGGTCATAAACTTATTGTAAATTTAGTCCCTATTTTTCGAAAATTCAGTAAAAAATATATGAAAAAATCACGTAAATTCTTGTTTAAATAAAATATGTTAACGCAAAAAAAAAAGCAGATCAAAACAACATTAAACAATGCATCAAAAACAAAAAAATACCAGAAATCAACGAAAATGCAGTCAAATGCATACATCTCTGCGAGTATTGCAAATTTCTTGCATACAAATGTGCAAAAAATCACTCTCATGCAAATCAGTTAACATTTGTTTGCATTCATGCGTGTAGTAAAACATAAAAGGTGCACACATGCATGCAACAATTTGCAGGCATAAAATCAGTTAAGTTTTCTCCATGCAATACTTGCATACATATATGCAAGTATTTCAAAATATTGCACACATGTATGCAAGTTTCTGTCCATATTTTCAGTAGAAAAAGCATATGCAATAGTTGCATATATGTGTGCAACTATTTGTAAAAGTTGCATACATGTATGCAACTTTTTTTTTATGTGGACTTCCGATAATATTTCCAGAATTTAGATTTTTTTTTAATCAGATAGCGCATTTTTTTTGGCATGAAAACATAAAAGGCGAAAAAAATAGGGGGCGGGTTTATATATTAAACAGGGAAGGGATGTGAGCCTAATTAAGTTACAAAATAGGGATGTGAGCTTGATTTTCACATAGATCTTTACACTTGGGATGGTACTGTATTATGCCATTTTCATAATTATCTCTAAACATCACTGAGAGAAGTTCCATTACCAAAATGAACAGATAAGAAGAGATCATGTCACCCTGTCGGATTCCTTGGTTACTCTTAAAATATCCTGAAGCTTTGCCATTAAAACCAAAGAGAAATGAGGGGTTGAAATGCAACAATATATCCAAGCTACAAATATTTTTGGGAAATTCATTTTTGCCATGATTCTCACAATGGACGTCCGTTGGATAGTGTCATACGCTTTACGTATATCAAGCTTCAATAGGCTGCAGTAGGAGCACTGTTTCTGGAGTATCTTTTGATAAGTTCATGCGTGGGGACTATATTATCAAGGGTGCTACGATCAGGAAGGAACATAGCCTGGTTATTTGATATCAAAAAAGGCAGGACAGCAAGAGGCAATTCGAGATAATCTTAGAGATACACTTGCAAGTAACGTTACAACAGGAAATCGGCCTAAAGGAGGAAACATAGGTAGGAAGTTTGTTTTTAGGAATTAGAACTAGATTCGTGGCGTTCACCTCTGAGAGAATCTTGCATTTCTCAAAGAAATTGTGTATCTCCTTATAAAAGTCTGTTGCAACAATCTCCCAAGAAGAAAGAAAGAAATTGACATTGAAGCCGTTAGGCCTTCCGCTCGATTTCTTGTTCATTGAAAATAAGGCTTTTTTGATTCCCGCATCAGTGACTTTAGCAGTAAGGGATTCAAATTGGGTTGCAGTAAGAAAAGGCAAGTTCACGTTGTCAATTAACTTAAGTTCAGGGACAAAGGCATCCCCATTACCAAGAAAATCCGAGAAGTAATTAAGAAAGGCAGCTTCAACACCATCGGGAGTATTAAAAAGCATAACCACTTCATCAGTATACTATGAATAAATTCCTTGGACTGCTTAACTTTTACCGCAGCATGATAAAACTGCGTGTTCCTATCACCTTCCTGCATCCACTTAAGATTGAGCTGCTGCTTTTTCATACTAACTTCAGTCTCAAGAGCACTATTTAATTCGTTATAAATTTTTAATTCCTCCATGGCATAATCCGGATCGTCAATGTTGTTATGCATATTGATTTGTGCTTGCTGCAAAGTAATCTTTAGTTGATCAGAAAATTTAGACCCATTTCCAAACTTCAAACTAGCCCAACGCCTAAGAGTATGCTTGTTTCTTTTAACTTCTTGCGTAGAATGAACATTGAATTACCAAGGAAATGAAGAGACCAAGAGAATGATATTTTACCAGAGCACTCAGAAACATGGATCCATGAGTTAAAAATTTTGAATTCTTTTTTCTCCACTCAAAGGCATTCCTGCGGAAACAAGGATCAGAGAGTGATCGGAAAGGATAGGGTTAGGTAATTTGGCATTGATATTAAGCCAGGTTAACAGGGCTTTATAATTGGTGTAAGCATGATCAATATTAGTGAAAGTTCTCACTCCACTCCTACTTCGATTATTCCAGGAGAAACGAACTCTAGAAGTACTCATTTGGAATAGACCAGAATCTCTGATGGCATTATTAAGAGGCAAGATATCCCTAGGAAGAAGAGGGACACTGAAACACCCCCACCTCTATTAAGGTCACTCACAAAGGGAATGCTTTTACTTTGGTGGAGGGTTATAGGTACAAGACACAGAAAAATTTACAAGACAGATAAATGCAAGTAGCGAAATTCAAATGTTTATTTCATACGTGGTTCAATACAAAAGCATTACAGAAAATTGTCTCAAAATAACTTCCAAAACATTACACCATAATTTCTGTCTTGATTATTTAATAAAGAAGCATAAACCATAGATGAAACTGCACAAATCCCCAAGTGTAGTGTTCAAAAGCCATAGCCAAGGTGAGAGAGTCCCAATCATACATCTACCTTCTTTAAGCTTGCAAAGAGTCTGACTAAGCTGAAGTATTCCCTCCCTGTGGACCTGGGAGGGAACGGAAGAAAAGAGGATGAAAGAAAACGGGTCAAAAAATAAGTCTGGTAAGTTCAGTGATTTCTAGTATTTAAACAAGGAAAGGGATCATGGCAGTAATAACAGAACATATAACAATACCCTAATATAAGATAAGATGAACATGTGAACGCACCCATTACTATAGTCTCTGTACCTACTTAACCATTGGTTCAACCAGCCCCACGTGTTCATAACAAACGATCCCCTTAATGATCGGCTCCTACTCGCATGCATTCATATCTTGTGTCATTCGGCCCCGCTTGATTGTAGATACCTGTGTTGGTCCCACCATAGGGTGTACCAGTCCCTCTAGTGGCAACCAGACACGATTCAAGATGCACAGTGTATACTACTGATGCCCAGTGCCTGCTTTTTCCACTCTGGAGTACGTGCACGTCCATACTCCGTTAGAAACTACACTGATGCACCAACCGCCGACGTTTTGAACGCTTATAATCAGCCCAGTAATCGTGCCCCACCCTGCCTAGTTCAAGGTACCATGATACATCTATGTGGGTTATTGCTGAAATGGTTCCGCGTTACTAGGGTTTTCTAATCAACATGTTTATTTGGTTAAGTGTCCAAGTTTACCTAACCCCACCCATCCGTTTAGTTAACATGTTGAATCGGTTAAGTGTTTTCCTAATGACTTAACCCTACCAATCCTGACTTAGCTTTAATTTATTCATTAAAGCACCAACCACTCACATTAGATATGTCTTGTTATGGTCACTGGATATGCCGGTCGGTTCCGAGCAGTTTTACACCACAACTCGGCCTAACCTCAGGTTCTTTTTGGGCTTGATGCACTAACCACTCACACTAGACAGGTCTTATTGTGGTCACTAGATATGCCGGTCGGTTCCGGGCAGTTTTACACCACAACTCAGTCTAACCTTGGGTTAGGCATATTCGTCTTTTCTAAATCCATATATTTTCTATATATGTCTAATTCTATATGTAAATTAATCTTAATTTAATCATGCCATAATTATCCTTTGATTATGCTCACAATAAATGTTATATCAAATATACCATTTTATGAACAAATCTGTGCCATGAAATTTTCATATTTTCCCATCGCTATCCCCGTGGAGCGTACGCATGAATCACATAAAATGTTGGGATAGTAAATTAGCCCAAACCCAAAAACAAAAAAGGGTAATAAACAAGGGACATGAAATAAACATAAAATAGCATACATTTAACTTATCACGGGTAACTTGGCATAGAAGTATCATTAACTTAATGAAACGGGTAAAGGTGAACTTGTGACTAAGTTGGTTCTAACTATCATGTAAACTTGATATAGGTCTAGCATGGAGGTTTAACATATAAACACAATTTTAAACCACAACTTAGCATATTAACTTATGTATGTCAAAACATAAGAAAGCTTCTATAAACATATTTAAATCACAACTTAGCATGATAACTTATGTGTGTTAAACATAAGAGAGCCATTATAAACATATTTAAATCACAACTTAGCATGATAACTTATGTGTGTTAAACATAAGAGAGCTATTATAAACATATTTAAATCACAACTTAGCATGATAACTTATTTGTTAAAACATAAGAGAGCTACAAATCCAATCTTGCAACATAAATAGATTCAACTTAACATGGTTCTAAATATACATGAATGTTGATCTAACATGTAAGCATGTGCTTTGGATCATAAACTTGCAAGTAACCACCAACTTATAACATGACATGTTTCACCATTCAGTTGGCATAATACGTTCATTTCCCAATCATAATAGATCCCAATATATAATATATGGTATGTTCGTCACCATAAGCATATAGACATGATCAATCGTAACGATAGTTTAAGATAAATGAGAATCAAACTTTATTTATCCTATACATAAGCATCATTCTATATTCGAATTACAACATGTCATGATTCATTTGAAAGAACGTATAAGTCTATGTAATAACCAACTTACAAACTGAAAAGGAATTCTTGATTTCTGAATTCTGAAGTTGGTATGCTCGCCTTTGATGTAGATCGTTGAATTAGATTACTTTAATTTGATTTTGATTCAGGTTTTTATCTTGTCTTTGAATTGAAAGCGGTGATGGCTACTCCAAGTTCTCTATTGATGGCATGATAGTTCCAGGATTATTTTTGTGTGATTTTAGGTTGAGCATTTGATTTTTTTATATATAATTTCAATTTAATTAGAGCCGTATGATGATCCTAGAGTTAACCACAACCATTCAGTCAGGATAAGGTGACACCTTAGCCCTAATGACTCAGCAAGGAGTCAGAAAGGACTCAGCAATGACTCACAATATGGATCAGAACACACCAGAAAGTTGTGCAGGCTCTCAGCCCGGCCTGGGCGCACTTGGTAGGTGCGCCAGTGCATTTTTTGTACTGGCGCACTTCCCAAGTGCGCCAATGCATTTATATTTTTTTCTTTCTTCTGGTTTTCTACTTAACTTCGTTAGTCCATGTCTCCTTTATACGGTGTCCGTTTTACGCAAACTCGGACTCTATCTCAAGCAGAATTTCGAGATGAACGAAATGGCGTAACCTGTATCCCTTAATTCTCACATTTGAAATTAATTATTCTTTGGTTCGTTACTACAACGTTAACAGAAAATACGGGGTGTTACATTCTCCCCTCCTTTTAGGATTTCGTCCCCAAAATCTTCAAGTTGAGAAGAACTTATATCCCACCATCTACTCAACCATCAAACACAGACGTCCATTGTCCTTAAAAGATTTCTAATGCATCATGATCATATGCATAGTGTGTGTACATGTCCTTATCTAATGCAAAATCAGGCGGTCTACTGATTTAGTTGATCTCCTTAATGCAAATTATGTCAGTGCCATGAGTCCATTGTGAATGTAATTTTTTTTCCTACTCAAAATTTCCTATATGAGTGCACAATCATTCATACAAATGCAACGTCCATACGGTAACACATCAAGTTTCAATACATATACAAATACATATATGCATATGCAATATGAAAGTGACTGAGCCGATCTAATACCTAATGTGCGTGTATATGCATCCACTTGCAACCACTTGCAACCATCAACCATAACATGTTTCAATTACATATTTTCATCGAAATGGATTTCTACCTAAAGATAAAGGATAGGATCGAGGAGATATATCTAAAAAGGTAGATACGAGCATAAACTTAAGGAAAAAGAGATCAAGGATGTACCCTCAAAAAGAAAAGGGTAGGCTGCATGTATTCTGCCCTCAGTTTCCCAAGTCGAGTCTTCCTCGGCGTTGCTCCATTGAACTTTGACGAGCTTAACTTCACGGTTTTTGACTTCTGTTCCCAAGATACAGGTTGGAACTCTCCTCACAGTTGCTTCTCGTTCAACTTCTACTTCCTCTAGCATGCTTGGTTCTACCACTTCCGCAGAATCGTGTAAGCACTTCCGCAGGTGAGAGACATGAAAGACATTCTGAACCCTGGCCAATCTTTCGGGCAGTTGTACCCTATAAGCCATCTTCCCAATCTTCTCGATGATAGGGAACGGCCCTACAAATCTTGGTGCTAACTTTCCTGCGGATCCAAAGCGAACGACGTTCCTCAAAGGAGGTACTTTAAGGAACACCTTATCTCCAACTTCGAACTCAAGGTCAGTTCTTCTTTTGTCTGCGTAGGACTTCTGTCTATTTTGGGCAGTCTTCATTCTTCTTCGTATCAAGTCTACTTTCTCTGAAGTTTCCCTAATCATGTCTGGTCCAAGTATGAGCTTGTCTGTGGACTCCCACCAGCAAGATGGTGACTTGCACGGTCTTCCTTATAAAGCTTCGAAAGGCGCCATGCCTATAGTGGCTTGGTAGCTGTTGTTGTAAGCAAATTCCACCAAAGGTAGATGATCCCCCCATGTACCTCCGAAGTCAATAATGCATAATCTCAAGAGGTCTTCTAATACTCTGTTGACTCTTTCCGTTTTGCCATCGGTTTGAGGGTGATAGGCCGTGCTTAAGTATAACTATGTGCCTACAGCCTCTTGTAAACTCTTCCAAAACTTGCTCGTGAAGATAGGGTCCCGTTCACTCACTATGCTGAGGGTATCCCATGGAGCAGAACTATCTCTTTAAGATATATGGATGCTAGAGATGAGGCAGTCCTTCTACTTTTGACAGGTATAAAGTGAGCGCTTTTAGTAAGCCTGTCCACTATTACCCAAATGCTCGTATTGCCCCTTCTTGACCTAGGCAACCCATCTATAAAGTCCATCGAGATGTTATCCCATTTCCATTGTGGGACCTCTAGAGGATGGACCAGACTACCAGGCTTCTTCTACTCCTCCTTGACTTCTTGGCATATTAAACACTTAGAAACAAATTCAGCTACGTCTTGCTTCATGCCATTGCAAAAGAAAACTCATTTGATGTCTTTATACATTTTGTCTCCACCTGGCTGTATGGTCAGCTTGGAATGGTGTGCCCCTTCTAGAACCGTCTTTACCAAACCCCTTGCTTGTGGAACACATAGTCTTCCATCTCGTCTCAAGCAGCCCTTGGCATTAATGGAGTATCTATTGAGGTTACGAGAAGTCTCATCCCTAATTAACTAGTCCATCACATCGGCTAGCTGAGGGTCTTCTCTTTGCGCGGCTCCAATTGAGTCTAATAGAGTTGGCCGCACTTCTAACGTTGCTAGCAAGTTAGGTACAAATTCAGAGGAGGGCCTAAAGTCAAAGTTGGCTATGTACTCCAAGCTTTTCCTTTCTACAAAGAGAGGGCTTAAGGTCAATTTCTTTCTACTCAAGGCGTCTGCTACTGCATTGCCTTTGCTAAGAGTGTAGGAAATCTCAAAATCGTACGAGGCAAGAAACTCCATCCATCTTTGCTACCTCAAGTTGAGATCTTTCTGCGAGAAAAGGTATTTCAACGATTTATGGTTAGTATACAATTTAAATTTCTCACCTAGAAGATAATGGCGCTAAGACTTAAGCGCAAAAATGATGGCTGCCAACTCTAGGTCGTGGGTTGGGTAGTTTTTCTCATGTACTTTCAACTGTCTTCCACTATAAGCCACTACCTTCCCTTCTTGCATCAGAACAACGCCTAGTCCCATTCCGCATGCATCTGTGTATACTGTAATCATCTTGCTTCCATCATGCAATGTCAGAACTGGGGTTGTTGTTAAAGCCTTTTTCAACCGTTGGAAAGCAATATTGCAATCCAAATCCCAATTGAAAGCTAGGTTCTTCTTTGTCAACCTTGTAAGTGGAGCCGATATTTTTGCAAAATCTTTGATGAACTTTCGATAAAAGCCTGCTAGCCCGAGAAAGCTCCGGACTTCGGTTGCATTTCGAGGAATCTTCCAATCTTGCACAGCAACCACTTTCGTGGGGTCCACAGCTATCCCCTCTTTGGACACCACATGTCCAAGGAACCTTACTTCTTCTCTACAGAAATGGAATTTGGAGAATTTAGCTTTCAACTGATGTGCAAGGAGAGTATCCATGACTTCCTTTAGATGTTGAGCATGCTCTTCCTCAATCTTTGAGAAGATCAAAATATCGTCTATGAAGACCACCACAAACTTATTGAGGAACTCTCGGAACACCCTGCTCATTAAATCAACGAAGTAAGAGGGTGCATTTGTCAAGCCGAAAGGCATGACAAGCCACTCGAAGAAACCATCTGGAGTTCTGAACACGGTCTTATCAATACTGTCTTCAGCCACTCTTAGCTGATGAAATCCGGTAGCTAAATCTAATTGGGAGAAAACAGATGCACCTACAAGCTGATCGAACAAATCATCTATTCTCGGGAGTGGGTGCCTATTCTTCTTGGTCAGCTTGTTTAGCTCCCTATAATCAACGCACAGGCAAAGCGAACCGTCTACTTTAGTTGCGAATACTACTGGAGCACCCCATTCAGAAATACTCCGCCTTATAAACCCCTTCTCAAGCAATTCTTTAACTTGCTTGTTGAGTTCTTTCCTCTCCCTTGGAGCCATGTGTCTAACGGGTAAAGAAACGGGTTTTGCGTTGTCAACGAGGTATATGCGGAAGTCTATCTCCCGCTTCGAAGGTAACCCTTTACCTCTTCAAACACATCTGAGTATTCACGGACTACCCTTACAGACTGCAAGTTCTCAACAGACGCATCAAGAGATTCTAGATAACTAAGCATAACGGAGTTCATGGGATTACAAGAAATTTCGAGAGTGTTACAGAGGCGAGTCATGTGTCTAACCACTCTCTTTTCACAATCGAGGACGGCACCATTACTGTATATCCAGTCCATGCCTAGAATCAACCCATAGCCCGTGAAACCCAAAACAAAGGCATTACATCTAAACCCAACGTTTAGTATAGATATTTTCAAATCCAAACAAACCATTGACAAATAAGCTGAGCCCCCAATTGGATTTGAAACAACTAAGGGATCCTTTACTATACTGGTGTCTAGGTGCAGAGATTCCACTAACGCAGTAGATATAAAAGAGTGCGATGCGCCAGAATCAAATAGTGTACAAACAGGATGATAAAAAAGATAGACTAAACTTTCAACAAAAATATTTCTACCTCGTTCTTGCAGAGGTGCCGTGAGAGCGTGAACTTGTCCTCCAGAAGAAGGTCCAGCTCTCTGCCATTGCTTCCTTGGGCAGTCCTTAGCCATGTGTCCTGTCTCACCACAGTGGAGACAGCCACCCATCTTCCGTTTCTTCTTCTTGTAGTCTTTGACTAGATGTCCAGGAATGCCACAGAAATTACACTTTCTCTTGTCACGGGGTTTGTTGTTCTTCCTGCCTTTCTTTGAATCAGCCTTCTTGTTCTGTGACCCTCCTTCTTATCTTGAGGCATTTCCGCTTTTGCCTCTTTCTTGCCCTTGTCTTCCTCATGTAAGAGTGCCATGTCCACTAACCTCTCGTAAGTAGCCCCCATAGGTACATGGGTCATGGCCAGGTTTTGAAGTGGCTCATTCAATCCCTTGACAAAACGGAGAGCCTTCTTATTAGGAGTATTCACTAAGTCCAGTCCAAATCGGGGCAACTGATTGAACTAGTTGACGTATTCCTTGACCGTCATACTTCCTTGCTTAAGAGATAAGAACTTTTCTAGCTGTAAACTTCGTTCATATTGTGAGAGAAATTTCATATCAAACCTCATTCTGAAATCCATCCATGTTTCAACTGGTCTTTCAGCATTGGTGACTTCCTACCAGTAGGAAGCTTCATCTTTGAGCAACCATACAGCCAACTGTATCTTCTGCCTATCGTCCACCTCGAAGATAACGAACAGATCCTCAGTTTCTTTGAGCCAGTTCCTTGCTTCTACGAATGATTCGATTCCCTTGAAATCCTTTCCACCCATGGCCCTAAAGTCTCTACAAATCTTTTAGAAAGCATTTGCACGAGGAGGAGGAGGAACCGCTGCAGCTGGAGAAGGAGGAACATCTGCTGGGCATGCGTCATTGGCCCTAACCTCTAAGTACCTTCTGAACCAGCCAGGTATCGGTACACCCTCTGGAAGGTTAAGATTCCCAGACATGCTGAAACGAAAAAGAAAAGATTCAAAACGAAGGATAGAAAGATAGTGCATATGGCTTTGGGGATTATGCCTTTTTAAATTTAAAACAACACTTTTTCTTGTAAAATGCTTCTTTATATTTCTTTCTGAAAATAGTTTTCAAAAACTCTTATCTGATCTGGTAAACCTTTGCTCTGATACCAAATGAAACACCCCCCTCCGTTAAGGTCACTCACAAAGGGAATGCCTTAACTTTGGTGGACGGTTATAGGTACAAGACACAGAAAAATTTACAAGACAGATAAATGTAAGCAGTGAAATTCAAATATTTATTTCATACGTGGTTCAATACAAAAGCATTACAGCAAATTGTCTCAAAATAACTTCCAAAACATTACACCATAATTTCTGTCATGATTATTTAATAAAGAAGCATAAACCATAGATAAAACTGCATAAATCCCCAAGTGTAGTGTTCAAAAGCCATAGCCAAGGTGAGAGAGTCCCAATCATACATCTACTTTCTTGAAGCTTGCAAAGAGTCTGACTAAGCTGGAGTATTCCCTCCCTGTGGACCTAGGGTGGGGGAAAACGGAAGAAAAGAGGACAAAAGAAAACGGGGCAGACAATAAGTCTGGTAAGTTCAGTGATTACTAGTATTTAAACAAGGAAAGGTATCATGACAGTAATAACAGAACATATGACAATACCCTAATATAAGATAAGATGAACATGTGATCGCACTTATTATTATAGTCTATGTACCTACTTAACCATTGGTTCAACCAGCCCCACGTGTTCATAACAAACGATCCCCTTAATGATCGGATCCTACTCGCATGCATTCATATCTTGTGTCATTCGGCCCCACTTGACTGTAGATACCAGTGCTGGTCCCACCATGGGGTGTATCAGTCCCTCTGGTGGCAACCCGACACGATTCAAGATGCACAGTGTATACTACTTATGCCCAGTGCCTGCTTTTTCCACTCCAGAGTACGTGCACGTCCATACTCTGTTGGAACCTACACTGACGCACCAACCACCGACGTTTTGACCGCTTATAATCAACCCAGTAATCGTACCCCACCCTGCCTAGTTCAGGGTACTGCTGAAATGAGTCCCCGTTACTAGGGTTTTCTAATCAACATGTTTATTTGGTTAAGTGTCCAAGTTTATCTAAGCCCACCCATCCGTTTAGTTAACATGTTGAATCGGTTAAGTGTTTCCCTAATTGACTTAATCCTACCAACCTGACTTAGCTTTAATTTATTCATTAAAGCACCAACCACTCGCATTAGACAGGTCTTGTTGTGGTCACTGGATAAGTCGGTCGGTTCCGAGCAGTTTTACACCACAACTCAGTCTAACCTCGGGTTCTTTTTGGGCTTGATGCACTAACCACCCACATTAGACAGGTCTTGTTGTGGTCACTGGATATGCCAGTCGGTTCCAAGCAATTTTACACCATAACTCAGTCTAACCTCGGGTTAGGCATATTTGTCTTTTCCAAATCCATATATTTTCTATATATGTCTAATTCTATATGTAAATTAATCTTAATTTAATCATGCCATAATTATCCTTTGATTATGCTCACAATAAATGTTATATCAAATATACCATTTTATGAACAAATCTATGCCATGAAATTTTCATATTTTCCCATCGCTATCCCCGTGGAGCGTGCGCATGAATCACATAAAATGTTGGGCTAGTAAATTAGCCAAAACCCATAAACAAAAAGGGGTAATAAACAAGGGACATGAAATATACATTTAACTTATCACAGGTAACTTGGCATAAAAGTATCATTAACTTAATGAAACGGGTAAAGGTGAACTTGTGACTAAGTTGGATCTAATTGTCATGTAAACTTGATATAGGTCTAGCATGGAGATTTAACATATAAACACAATTTTAAACCACAACCTAGCATATTAACTTATGTATAGAAAGCTACTGTAAACATATTTAAATCACAACTTAGCATGATAACTTATGTGTGTTAAACATAAGAGAGCTATTATAAACATATTTAAATCACAACTTAGCATGATAACTTATGTGTGTTAAACATAAGAGAGCTATTATAAACATATTTAAGTCACAACTTAGCATGATAACTTATTGTTAAAACATAAGAGAGCTACAAATCCAATCTTGCAACATAAATAAATTCAAATTAACATGGTTCTAAATATACATGAATGTTGATCTAACATGTAAGCATGTGCTTTATATCATAAACTTGCAAGTAACCACCAAATTATAACATGACATGTTTCACCATTCAGTTGGCATAATACGTTCATTTCCCAATCATAATAGATCCCAATATATAAAATATGGTATGTTCATCACCACAAGCATATAGACATGATCAATCGTAACTGTAGTTTAAGATAAATGAGAATCAAACTTTATTTATCCTATACATAAGCATCATTCTATATTCGAATTACAACATGTCATGATTCATTTGAAAGAACGCATAAATCTACGGTATAACCAACTTACAAACTGAAAAGGAATTCTTGATTTCTGAAATATGAATTCTAAAGTTGGTATGCTCGGCTTTGATGTAGATCGTTGAATTAGATTACTTTAATTTGATTTTGATTCAGGTTTTTATCTTGTCTTTGAATTGAAAGGGGTGACGGCTACTCCAAGTTCTCTATTGACGGCATGATAGTTCCAGGATTATTTTTATGTGATTTTAGGTTGAGCATTGGGTTGTTTATATAGAATTTCAGTTTAATAGAGCCGTCGGATGATCCTAGAGTTAACCACAACCATTCAGTCAGGATAAGGTGACACCTCAGCCCTAATGACTCAACAAGGAGTCAGAAAGGACTCAGCAATGACTCATAGTATGAATCAGAACATACCAGAAAGCTGTGCAGGCTCTCAGTCCGGCCTGGGCGCACTTGGCAAGTGCGCTAGTGCAATTTTTGTGCTGGCGCACTTCCCAACTGCGCCAGTGCATTTCTATTTTTTTCTTTCTATTGGTTTTCTGCTTAACTTCGTTCGTCCGTATCTCCTTCATACGGTGTCCGTTTTACGCAAACTCAGACTCTATCTCAAGTAGAATTCCGAGACAAACGAAATGTGTAACCCGTATCCCTTAATTCTCACATTTGAAATTAATTATTCTTTGATTCGTTACTATAACGTTAACAGAAAATACGGGGTGTTACATACACCACCATGCTTATCATCGAGGTTGAGACAGCAATTGAAATCGCCTAGAACTATCCATGGATGAGAACTTCAGTGAAGCGGTATAGGTAAAAGATGCAGATAAATTACATGACAGATAAATAAAGCAGCGGAAAATAAAAATAAAACTTTACTTCATTGATAATACAGCTTGTACAAAGATTGTTTTCCAACACCAAAACACCAATACCTAGTACAAAAAAGTATCTATCTAGTTTAACAAAATAAAGAAGTATATAATGACAATGATATTCCCCAAATAAAGCATGAGCCAGCCATAGCAGTGGAAAAGAGGGTCCAAAGCAATACATCAAAGAATCTTCAAGCTTGGAAAGTGAAATGGTCCAAACTAAACTGAGTTATTCCCTTTCTGTCTACCGGGGGAAACGGAAGAAGAGAGGCGAAACAAAACTAGGTCAGACATAAGTCTGGTAAGTCCAGCGATTTTCAGTATATTAACAGATAATAGTAACATGACATGAATAAACTGAATCTAAGACAATACCATGATAACAGGGATAACAAGATAACATACGGTTAGCATAAGATATGATAAGGCAAGATAAGTAGAATGTGCTTTGGTTCTTTCTCTGATTTCCTATTTTCCCTGCACCACTAACCAGTATCCTAACCAGTGTCTTTTATAGAATGATTTGTATCCCCTACTAGTGTCCCAACTAGTATCCTGTGAAAAAGGATATGTATCCCATACTAGTGTCCCAACTAGTATCCTGTGTTATATAATAAGGTGATCCCAACCCCGCAATTGTGGTAGTCTTCAGGTCTACATCTAGTATGAGGATCTGACCTCAATCAGCCTAATTGCCATGAAGATGTTAGATGTACCCTTACTACCCTATCGATCGGCTCCTTACTTGTATTAATTTTCCTTGTGTTTGTGTCAATCAGACCTCTCTTGCGTGTAGATACCCTGTGTTGGTCCCACCATAAGGTGTATCATTCCCTATGATAGCAACCCAACACGATTCAAGATGCACAGTGTATACTGCTAATGCCCAGTGCCTGCTTTTCCACTTCGGAGCACGTGCACGCCCATACTCTGTCGGAACTACATTGCTGCACCCCCTGCCGCTATTTTGACTGCTTATAATCAGCCCAGTAATCGTGCCCCATCCTGCCTAGTTCAGGGTACCGCGATACATATATGTGAGTTACTACTGAAATGGGTCCCCGTTATTAGGGTTTCCTACTGGTTAAGTTTGTGGGCCTATATATACAAATATTACCCACCTACACGAGATGTACTTAACCCTTCTACTGATTCAAACATGTTTATTTAACGGTTATGTTTGTGGGCCTATATATACTAATATTACCCACCTACCCAAAGTTTACTTAACCCTCCTACTTATCAAGTCAATCTGTATTATTGGTTAAGCTTGCCTTAACCCTATCCACTTTGTTCATGTAATATTGGTTAAGTGTTGTCTATTCATGTTAACTTAACCTCCCCACACATCATGTTGTATTTGTTAAGTGTTTCCTATTAACTTAACCATGTTCATTCATCATGTTATATTGGTTAAGTGTTTCCCCTTAACTTAACCCCACTCGTTCAACATGTTATAACGGTTAAGTGTTCTAAATTTACTTAACCCCACCTTCTTGTCCAATTAACATGTTATAACGGTTAAGTATTCTAAATTTACTTAACCCCACCTTCTTGTCTGATTAACATGTTATAACGGTTAAGTGTTCTAAATTTAATTAACCCCACCTTCTTGTCTAATTAACATGTTATAACGATTAAGTGTTCTAAATTTACTTAACCCCACCTTCTTGTATAATTAACATGTTATAACGGTTAAGTGTTCTAAATTTACTTAACCCCACCTTCTTGTCTAATTAACATGTTATAACGGTTAAGTGTTCTAAATTTACTTAACCCCACCTTCTTGTCTAATTAACATGTTGTATTAGTTAACTATTCATATGTTACTTAACCTTACCATTCTTAGCATGTATGTTTATTGGCATTAATTAATTTAATAATGCCCCAACCTCTCACATTAGGACTGTTGTTTGCGGTTGTTGGATGTGCCGGGCGGTTCCGGACAGACTTCTACCGCAAACTCATTATAACCTCGGGTTTTGGGCTAAATGCGCTAACCTCTCACATTAGATCTGTGTTGTTGCGGTTACTGGATGTGACGGGCAATTCCGGGCAGTTTTACACTGCAAGTCAATCTAACCTCGGGTTAGGCATGTTCATCTTTTAGCCACTTTACATATTTACAATTTATGTTCATATGTAAATTATCCACAAGTGTTGTCAATTCAAGTCATGCCCCATTTACCCTTTAAATTATGTCCATAATTCTAGGTGTACAAATTCTACCATTTCATGCTACTAATCATTTACATGATTATAAGTCAATTTGTGCCAATAGCATGTAGTTTAATATTTTTTCCCGATGTCTCCCCCCGTTATTCGTTCGCATAATTCACATAGAATGTTAGGCTCGCAAATTAGCCTAACTTATAAACAAAAGGGAAAAGGAAGGGACATGTAACATTCCAACAGGCATAAACAATATAGATCAACATGCATAGTATAAATTTGGGATAGAACGACATAGACTTAATTAAGCATATTGGCGTGATCTTGCATTTAAATTAGATCCAATTAACATGCGAACTAGCATAAGTTTGATTGTATAAACATGAACTTATATATATCTCAAACATGGGTACTAGCTTGGATCTAACATATAACATGTATGAACATAACTTAGCATGTAACTTACATACATAAAAGAACCACAAACAACATGATAGGTTCAATGGTATCAGTCCCCAATAGTCTTATAGGCCTAATAGGTTTTACTATGTCAGTCACAACAGTCCAATAGGCATGATAGGTTTTACTATGTTAGTCACAATAGTCCAATAGGCATGATAGGTTTTACTATGTCAGTCATAATAGACCAATAGCCATAAGCAATTCAGAATTGATAAAATGATAGGCACGAATAGAATTAGGCATAGTTCTAGATCCAGTTATTACAGTCATGATTTCTTATTAGGTGTTCACATCTAAACAATAACTATACTTACAGAAAAAAGGACGGATCTTGATTTCTGGGATCTGATTTCTGAATTTGAAAAGCTATCCTTTGATGTAGACATTTGATTCTCTAGTTCTTCTAATTGATTCCTAGTTTGAATTTGATTCTCTAGTTTGGGGTAGATGAATGGAGGCTAGGCCAGTTTGTAGACGAACAACATGACGACTTCATAGAATGAGTTCTAAGGTTAAGATTTGGGGTGATTATACAGAAGTCTAGGTTTAATTCTAGCCTTTAGATTAGTCTAGGAGAAAGCAAAGCCATCAAACCAAAGAGATTTGTCATCCATCTAACCGTAGCATGACACATATGCCCTAATATCTCAGAAATCAATCATTGGCCAATCAGAGAAGGCCACGTTCAAAAAAACAATCCTTGACCAATAAAAATGCACCAGGTACGCCACATGATGCGCACACGTCATATATATATATATATATATATATATATATATATATATATATATTATATCTATCTTCCCAATTAACCATTTTCACACTAAACCATTTTTTGAACTGCGTTCACACTAAGCCACTTTTTAGCCATTCCCCTAAAACAAAAATATGGCGCTAGCGGGGATCGAACTCTATACCCCTTCTATGCAAGTCACATGTTCTAACCAAATGAGCTACTAAGTCTTTTTCTTACAAACTTTAGGACAATGCTAAACATTATTCTTTTCTCATTCCTTTTTTTTCATGTTTTGCTGCAATAATTAATTTAAAGATATTTTCTTCATTTTTAATCGGTTTTCTGCAAACCATAGGTCTAAATTGACTAGAAAATCGCCACGAACGCAATGACACTAATTTCGTGACCAAATTCCTGAAACTCTTCAAAATTTTCTTTTTAATTGTTCGCATGCGTTTCTTCCCATTTCATGTATTGCACTTATTTAACTTATTGCATGAAATAAGTATTGTCATTATTTAATTTTTCTCTTAAATATATCTATGTATATAATATATATGCATATTTTCACTTTTAAAATTAATCATTCTTTAATTCGTTACTCTAACATTCACAGTAAATACGGGGTGTTACATTCTACCCTCCTTTAAAGGATTTCATCCCCGAAATCTCTAAGAATGTATCCTAACATTCAACATCGATCTACTCAACCATCAATCACAGGCATCCATTATCCTTAAAAAGATTTCTAATGCTTTCATAATCATATGCATAGTGCGTGTACATGCCCTTATCTAATGCAAAATCAGGCGGTCTACTGATTCAGTTGACCCCCTTAATGCAAATTATGTCAGTGCTATGAGTCCATCATGTATGCAATTATTCCTAATCGTACTTTATAACTTCTACATGAGTGCTCAATCATTCATACAAATGCAACATCCATATGATAACACATCAAGTTTAAATCCACATAAATACACATATATGCATATGCAATATGAAAGTGACTGAGCGATCTAGTACCTAGTGTGTGTGTGTGTATGCATCCACGAGCAACCACTGGCAACAACTTTCAACCACTTACAACCATCAATCATAACATGTTTCAAATACATGTTTACATCCATTGGTTTCAACCTAAGGATCGAGGATTGGACCGAGAGGATATACTTAAGAGATAAAGACTAGCAAATAAACTTTACAGAAAAGTGAGATCAAGGGTATACCCTCAAAAAGGGTATGATGCGCGTATCTAGTCTTCAGTCTTCGAAGTCTCATCTTCTTGAGCTTCCCTCCATTGTGCTCTGACTGTCTTAATTTCACGATTGTGTAGCTTCTTAATTTATGTTTCCCAAATATAAGTTAAGACTCATTTCATTGTCGCCTCTTGTTCCACCTCTTCTCCTTCTAGTATACTCGGCACTACAACTTCTGTTGTGTCATGCTAACATTCCCAGAACTATCTCTTGAATATGTTACCAAGTGTATATACTAAGATGATTAGATTCTTCTTCGTCAATCTAGTAAGTGGGGTCGATACCTTCATAAAGTCCTTAATTAACTTCCTATATTAGCTCGCTAGTCCAAGAAAGCTTCTTACTTCTGTTGCATTCCTTGGGAACTTCCAGTCTTGCACCGCAACTACTTTTGCGGGATCTACTGCTATCCCTTCTTTAGGCGCCACATGTCCTAGAAACCTTGCTTCTTCTCTCCAAAAATGACATTTTTGGAGAACTTCGCCTTAAGTTGATGCGCTTGGAGGGTACCCGAGATTTCCCTTAGATGCAAAGCATGTTCTTCCTCATTCTTAGAGAAAACCAAAATATCATCTATGCACAAGCGAAGTGAACCATCCGCCTTTGTAGCGAGAACGACTGGAGCACCCCATTCAGAAATACTTCGCCTTATGATCCTTTTTCAAGTAACTCTTTTACTTGTTTACTGAGCCCTTCCTTTCCCTTGGATTCATGTGTCGTACAGGTAATGCAACTGGTTTTGCATTTTCAACTAGATATATGCATAAGTCTACGTCGCGTTTTACGGGACAAACCCCTAACCTAATCAAAAAATCTGCGTACTCATGGACTACTCCAACAGATCGCAAATCATCGATAGATGCATCAAGTGATTCTAGGTAGCTAAGACAAACTGATCCCTTAGGATCGCACGAAATCTTGAGGGTATTCCCGAGGTAAGTCGAAAGTCTAACTACCCTCCTTTCATAATTACTAGATAACCAATCCATGCCTAGAATCTACCCATAGCCCATGAAACCAAAAACATAAGCATTACACTTATACTCAATACTTAATATAGTTATTCTCAAATCCTCACAAACCAAAGATAAATGAGCCAAACCACAAATTGGAATTGAGACAATAATGCGATCTTCTACTGTATGAGTACTAAGGTGCAGAGACTCAACTATGGAAGCAGATATAAACGAATGTGAAGCACTAAAATCAAAAAGAGTACTGATAGGATGATAAAAAAAAGAACTAAACTTTTTCAACAGAGACTCTACTACCTCTCTCTCAGGTATGCTGGCAGTGAGAGCATGCACTTGCCCTCCTGAAAATCCCGTCCTTTATTATACCCTTGTCCTTAACTATATGACCCGTTATACCATAATAACGACACTTCCTCTTGTCTTAGATTTTTCTATTCTTTCCTTCTTTGTGAACCAAGTCCATATCCATGAGTTTCTCATCCTTAGGTTGTGCTCCTTAGCCAAACTCCCTCATTCTCATCTTTGTGTAACTTGTTGACAAGTCTCTTGAAAGGTGCCTCCATCGCACGGAAAAACCCTACAAAGCCTAAAAGAAAATTAGCTGTGGGTGAAACTACTGCGGCTATATATGGAAGTTGGGCACTTCTTTGCCCTTTGACAGGTGTCGTAGTCTCATCAAGCCTACGGAACCATGCCGCGATGAGGTTACCTCCAAGAAAGCCAGGAGCCCCGGAGACTCGGTAAAGAAGGAAAATAAGGATTCAAATAGAGGATCAAAAGATAGTGCATATGGCTTTGGGAAATATGCCTTTAAACAAAACTTTTCTTTAGAAAATGCCTCTTTTAAAACCGTCATGAAAATAATTTTTCAAATCTTTTATTCAATCCGGTAACCTTCAGCTTTGATACCAATTGTAACACCCCACCTCCATTAATGTCACTCACAAAGAGAATGCATTAACTTCAGTGAAGCGTTATAGGTAAAAGATGCAGATAAATTACAAGACAGACAAATAAGCAGCGGAGAAAAATTAAAACTTTACTTCATTGATAAAACAGCTTGTACAAAGATTGTTTTCCAACACCAAAACACCAATACCCAGTACAACAAAGTTTCTATCGAGTTTAACAAAATAAAGAAGCATAAAATGACAATGATATTCCCCAAATAAAGCATGAGTCAGCCATAGCAGTGGAAAAGAGAGTCCAAAGCAATACATCAAAGAATCTTCAAGCTTAGAAAATGAAACGGTCCAAACTAAGCTGAGTTATTCCCTCCTTGTCTACCTGGGGGGTGGAACGGAAGAAGAGAGGCGAAACAAAACTAGGTCAGACATAAGTCCGGTAAGTCCATTGATTTTCAGTATGTAAACAGGTAATAGTAACATGACATGAATAAACTGAATCTAAGACAATACCGTGATAACAGGGATAACAAGATAACATAAGATTAGCATAAGATATGATAAGGCAAGATAAGCAGAATAGCTTCAGTTCTTTCTCTGATTTCCTATTTTCCCAGCACCAACTAACCAGTATCCTAACTAGTGTCTTTTATAGAATGATCCGTATCCCCTACCAGTGTCCCAACTAGTATCATGTGAAAAAGGATTTGTATCCCCTACTAGTGTCCCAACTAGTATCCTGTGTTATATAATAAGGTGATCGCAACCCCGCAATTGTGGTAGCCTGCAGATGTACATCTAGTATGAGGATCTTACCTCAATCAACCTAATTACCATGAAGATGTTAGATGTACCCTTACTACCCTATCGATCGGCTCCCTACTTGTATTAATTTTCCTTGTGTTTGTGTCAATCAGCCCTCTCTTGCGTGTAGATACCCTGTGTTGGTCCCACCATAAGGTGTATCAATCCCTACGATCGCAACCCAACACGATTCAGGATGCACAGTGTATACTACTGATGCCTAGTGCCTGCTTTTCCACTCTGGAGCACGTGCACGCCCATACTCCATCGAAACTACATTGATGCACCCATTGCCACTATTTTGACCACTTATAATCAGCCCAGTAATCGTGCCCCACCCTTCCTAGTTCAGGGTACCGTGATACATCTATGTGGGTTACTGCTGAAATGGGTCCTCGCTACTAGGGTTTCCTACTGGTTAAGTTTGTGGGCCTATATATACAAATATTACCCACCTACACGAGATGTACTTAACCCTCCCACTGATTCAAACATGTTTATTTAACGGTTATGTTTGTGGGCCTATATATACTAATATTACCCACCTACCCAAAGTTTACTTAACCCTCCTACTTATCAAGTCAATATGTATTATTGGTTAAGCTTGCCTTAACACTATCCACTTTGTTCATGTAATATTGGTTAAGTGCTGTCCATTCATGTTAACTTAACCTCCCCACACATTATGTTGTATTGGTTAAGTGTTTCCTATTAACTTAACCCTGTTCATTCATCATGTTATGGTTAAGTGTTTCCCCTTAACTTAAACCCACTCGTTCATCATGTTATAACGGTTAAGTTTTCTAAATTTACTTAACCCCACCTTCTTGTCTAATTAACACGTTATAAAGGTTAAGTGTTCTAAATTTACTTAATCCCACCTTCTTATCTAATTAACATGTTATAACAGTTAAGTTTTCTGAATTTACTTAACCCCACCTTCTTGTCTAATTTACATGTTATAACGGTTAAGCGTTCTAAATTTACTTAACCTCACCTTCTTGTCTAATTAACATGTTGTTTTAGTCAAGTGTCGCCTATTCGTATGTTACTTAACCTTACCATTCTTAGCATATCTGTTTATTAGCATTAATTAACTTATTAATGTCCCAACCTCTCACATTAGAACTGTTGTTTGCAGTTGCTGGATGTGTCGGGTGGTTCCGGGCAAACTTCTACCGAAAAGTCATTCTAACCTCGGGTTTTGGGCTAAATGTGCTAACCTCTCACATTAAATCTGTGTTGTTGCGGATACTGGATGTGGCGGGCAGTTCCGGGCAGTTTTACACCGCAACTCAATCTAACCTCGGGTTAGGCATGTTCATCTTTTAGCCACTTTACATATTTACAATTTATGTTCATATGTAAATTATCTACAAGTGTTGTCAATTCAATTCATGCCCCATTTACCCTTTAAATTATGTCCATAATTTTAGGTATACAAATTCTACCATTTCATGCTACTATTCACTCACATGATTATGAGCCAATTTATGCCAATAGCACGTAGTTTAATATTTTCCCCCGACGTCTCCCCCATTATTCATTTGCATAATTCACATAGATCGTTAGGCTCGCAAATTAGCCTAACGTACAAACAAAAGGGAAAAGAAAGGGACATGTAACATTCCAACAGGCATAAAAAATATAGATCAACATGCGTAGCGTAAATTTGGGATAGAACGGCATAGACTTAATTAAGAATATAGGCGTGATCTTGCATTTAAATTAGATCCAATTAACATGCGAACTAGCATGAGTTTGATTATATACACATGAACTTATATTGATCTCAAACATGGGTACTAGCTTGGATCTAACATATAACATGTATGAACATAACTTAGCATGTAACTTACATACATAAAAGAACCATAAATTTAATACAACATGATAGGTTCAATGGTATCAGTCCCCAATAGTCTTATAGGCATAATAGGTTTTACTATGTTAGTCGCAACAGTCCAATAGGCATGATAGGTTTTACTATGTCAGTCACAA
The DNA here is from genome assembly GCA_030737875.1 of Allium sativum. Classification (NCBI taxonomy): domain Eukaryota; kingdom Viridiplantae; phylum Streptophyta; class Magnoliopsida; order Asparagales; family Amaryllidaceae; genus Allium; species Allium sativum. The sequence goes on along the minus strand of CM060918.1, from coordinate 342,323,321 downwards.
CAGTCCAATAGGCATGATTGGTTTTACTATGTCAGTCATAACAGTCCAATAGGCATAAGCAATTCAGAATTGAAAAAAGGATAGGCACGAATAGAATTAGGCATAGTTCTCGATCCAGTTATTACAGTCATGATTTCTTATTAGGTGTTCACATTTAAACAATAAATGTACTTACAGAAAAAGGACGGATCTTGATTTCTGGGATCTGATTTCTGAATTTGAAAAGCTATCCTTTGATGTAGACGTTTGATTCTCTAGTTCTTCTAATTGATTCCTAGTTTGAATTTGATTCTCTAGTTTGGGGTAGATGAATGGAGGCTACGCCAGTTTGTAGACGAACAGCATGACGACTTCATAGAATGAGTTCTAGGGTTGAGGTTTGGGGTGATTATATAGAAGTCTCGGTTTAATTCTAGCCTTTAGATTAGTCTAGGAGAAATCAGAGCCATCAAACCAAAGAGATTTGTCATCTAGCCAACCGTAGCATGGCATATATGCCCTAATACCTCAGAAATCAATCATTGGCCAATCAGAGAAGGCCACGTTCAAAAAAACAATCCTTAACCAACAAAAATGCGCCACGTGCACCACAAGATGCGTACACGTCATATATATATACATATATATATATATATATATATATATTATATATATATACACTATCTATCTTCCCACTAAACCATTTTTTGAACTGTGTTCACACTAAGCCACTTTTTAGCCATTCCCCTAAAACAAATATATGGCGCTGGCGGGGATTGAACTCTGTACCCCTTGTATACATGTCACATGTTCTAACCAAATGAGCTACTAAGTCTTTTGCTTACAAACCTTAGGACAATGCTAAACATTATTCTTTTCTCATTCCTCTTTTTTCATGTTTTGTTGCAATATTTAATTTAAAGATATCTTTTTCATTTTAAATCGGTTTTCTGCAAACCATAGGTCTAAATTGACTAGAAAATCGCCACGAACGCAATGACGCTAATTCGTGACCAAATTCCTGAAGCTCTTCAAAATTTTCTTTTTAATTGTTCGCATGCGTTTCTTCCCATTTCATGTATTGCACTTAATTAACTTATTACATGAAATAAGTATTGTCATCATTTAATTTTTCTCTTAAATATATCTATGTATATGTTATATATGCATATTTCCACTTTTAAAATTAAGTATTCTTTGATTCGTTACTTTAACATTCACAGTAAACACGGGGTGTTACAAAAGTGCATAAACTGTTTAGAAGCTAGCATGAGATTGAGGGAGAGAAAGGTGGGGTTATAAAGAACTACGATACGACCATAAGCAGCATGCTCCAAATTATGATAAGGAATCCAAATGGGATTAATGTAAGTAGGAGCAGCTAAAGAAAGAGAGAGATTTAGTTTGGTTTTGAGAATGGCAAATAGATGAAGATTGTGATAGTTGATAAGGAGTTTTACTTGATCAAGCTTTAAAGGGTTAGGCGCCCCTCTGATATTCCATGACGCTAAGTTGTGGCACATTAATTAGACTGATGGGTTAGGGATTCAGTATGTGCCATGCTCCTAGTACGAGCAGATTTAAAGCCATTCACTTTAGTGATAGGGGGAATTTTCTTAGTTGGGGTAGAAGCAATAGTAGAAAAAGAGGAGGATGGACAAGTGGAAAAAATAATAGGAGAAGGAGGCCAACCAGGGACATTGACTGGGAAGTTGTAAGGTGGTTTGGGTGGCACAATGATAGAAGGAGTCGAGGAGCTTGAAGGTAAAACTACAGACGTAGAAGAAGATTGCAAAGTGGTTGAGGAAAGGTCAACTTGAGGATAAATGATAGGTAGAATTTGAGGAGAAGGGAGTAATGGTAACATAGGGTCAGCATTAATGATACAAAGTTGAAGGATTTCATTGTGAAAAAGCACATTCATGCGAAGATTCATCAAAGGACATAACATAATTAGGTTTTGGTAAAGGAACATGGGGTGAAACTGAGGAAATTAATTAAGAAGTGGAAACAATTTGAATTGAAGTGGCATGAGGTACACTGAAAAGGGACGGTGAATCATTGTGCACACGCACAGCAGTTTGCATGCCCTTTTCTTGGATGTTTACATCAACTAAATCAATGTCATAACCAACTCCTTCCATAGCATCATTTGTGGCATCATGTATTTCTCCATCCTTACAATCATCCGAGTTAACCATCGTCACCTTCCATGGCAAGAATATCAAAGCTGTTATTTGTGGGAATTTGTTGCACTGATTTGTCAGGTTTGCTAATTTGCATATTATGTAATTCTTTTTGGTTAATCCTATTGAGCCCACTTTGCTTTGCACAAGACTCACCACATTCATTATTATTTTTTGTGACTTTGCAATTACCTCCAGATACACCGTTCACATTTTGACCATTGGCAGCTGGCAATTTATTACCTACATTGACTTGCACTTCCCTATTATTAAACTTGCTTTTTAGAACCATAATGTCTTCCCACATTTCTTGTAACTTTGGTCCATGCTGATCTGCTTGGCTGATTAGAATTCACTTGCTTGCCAAAATTCTTACTTCCATCAGCTGCTAAACTAGTTGATGGCACCGCCTTTGGAGCCGCTTCTTTTTCTATGTCTAGTTGCTGAGAAACATTAGCTTTCTTCTTGTCAGTAGAAATCTTACAGCAATTACTCAAAGAATGACCAAATGCGTTATAAGAAGAGCATATTTAAGGTCTCCATACATACTCTACCCTGATGAATTGTATTGTACCATCAGGTAACTCCATAGGAAAATCCTCCGGCAATTCCGAGGTAGGCGTTATTTCTACTAAACATTTTAGAAAATTCAGTCCTATGAATCTTCTCAGTTGACTCATCCATGCACAAGAATTTGCCAATCCTAGTTGCCAGCCAACTAATACCAATCAAAGACCAGTGATACATAGGAATATTGTACAATCTGATCCATACAGGAACTGCTTTAATAGCACTGCTCGAATTACCAAGCGACGAATCCCAACGTTTGATTATGAATAATTTGTTCCGCATAACAACTGGGCCAGCTTTAGGAATTCTCCTTCTATCTTCAGCAGAGGACAGACTGAAAAGGAACAAAAAACCATTAAACTTTACATTAACCTGACCTTTGAGTTTCCAGAGTTTTTGCAGATGATAAAGAGTTACGGAGTAAGGTAGAGGTTGATCTAAGAAGAATCCAACCACCGTTTGTTGCCAATTTTGGTCTCTAGCTTTAATAATCTCATCTAATGGGACAATGGCAACACCTTAGAAAATGAGAGGGATAACCGGTGGAAGGAAAGAGCCAGCGTTGCGAGGTTTGTTTTGGAAGAGGGAGCTGAATTGTGGTTTCGGACCTAACAAGGAAGAAGAAGGAGAGGAAGGTCAGGGGTGGCGGAGGGTCAGGTGATGGAGGGACAGGCGGCGGGATTGGGACAGAAGGTGGCGCAACAAGATCGAGGGTCATGGGAGAGGGGACGACGAGTAGATTGGGCTGTAAGGTATAAGGGAGACAGGGTATGGGTACGGGAATGGCAGAGGAGGCCATCGAGAGAAAAAGTTCTAGTTTGAATTATTTATTATTAATTAATTAAGTAAATTACTACTTAATACCATTTAAAATGATTAATTATTTTATTTTTAGTTATTAATGAAATAAAACTACTTTTATTGGGGTAATGTGAAGTAAATTATTATTTTGATGAATAATAATTAAAGTGATTGTTTTTTATTGGAATCTCTTTTAAAAGGTAACTGAGTGGTAATAAGACCTTAATTGAAGAGTTATGAAAGTGATTTGGTTGTAAATCGAAGTTTTATAAATAGAATTTTATAAAAGAAATCCCCAGCTAAGGCGATATCTTAAGATAAGCAATTACTTAATAAACTGAATTAAGTAAAGGTGATGTATAAGAGAAGAAGAGGGGATTTCCAAAATAAAAGATATGAAATGGATTAATGTAAAGGACTTAATAAATAAATTATTGGAATAAATGCAAATGGATAACCGGGTCTATAAAGGGATTTTAAGCAAAAGAAGTGATTGTAATTAGACGTTTACTTAATATTTTAAATTAAGTAAAGACGATCAAACGGGAATAGATATCCAAAGTGTAAAGAATTGTCGTTTAAATGAAGTTTGAAAGAGATTAGGAAATGGATTGTTGGAATTAAATCCAAGTTGAATTATTTGAAATGCTAAAATGAATTAGTATAAAAGGATTTGAAAACAAACCAAAAAAAGTTGTAAAGAGGTTTTAAACCAAGATGATAATTTTAAATATAAACGCTTACTTAAGAACTGAGTTAAGTAAAACGTTATAATTGATATAAGGATTTGTAATGCAAAGGAAAAGATATATTTTGGGTAAGCAAGTTCGCAGGAATAAAAATCCAAATCAAAGATACTTAATGTAAAGAATTTGGTAAACAGGCTTTAGTAATAAAATCCAAGATAAAATTTTTTATAAGAATTCTTAAATGGATTGGAACAAATTATTTGTTGAGGGATTTTTATAATAAATCCAAGGTTGTAAACAAAATTATGTCAAGACAGTTTAAGGCAAAAAGACCTATTTTGGTGGATATTTACTTAATAAAACGAATTAAGTAAAAAGAGATTATAATTGAAAGGATATTTCAAACGTAAGGAATGGTTTATAAAGCCATATTTAAAATCAAATGGCAAATAAGATTTTTACGATGGTTCAATATCAGTTTTTTAGTTACAAGCTTTTATCTATCCTAAGTCAAGAATGTTGTCGATCAAAGTATGAGAGGTAATTAGAATACCCCAACTTGAATGACTTCACAATAATCATGAGATGGTATTAGTTTGTAATGGTTAAAGATGTTGGAATTTTTTTATTATTTCCATAAGTGGAATATTGCAACATATTTGCAAGACTTTGAAATATAATTGGAATTATTAGATTTTAGGGTAAACAGGTATAATTTAACATTGTTTGGCCAAGTATGAAGTGTGACTATACTTATACCAATCAATTAAGTATATAGCATTATTTTCTAAGTAATGAAAATAATACGTTTTCTTTTCCGAAAGTAAAGTTAAATGGAAATGCATATATAAGTTGAATCTTATAGAAATGGTAATAAATTGGTTTTCCTATAATAAAAGGGATTGTTAAACGGAAGTTTACAATAGCGCAAATTGGTTAAAGAACATTTGGCCTACTCGAATGACATTTGTCCTCAATAATTAGCTATTGACGAATGTGGTATGTAAAAATATATATTCTGGTCGGAGGAAGTAAGTACCGCAATAGACCATCCATATAATCCATCTAGATTCTCATCTCACAGAGTGCAAACCTTTAAGTGGACCAAGATAAATCATGCAAAATTAGGAGTGCAAATGGTTGGCTTATGGTTCGACCAAATCAATAGCTTCTCCACGTGTAAAATCCTTAGATGATGGTGCAGCCTATAATCTATGCATAAACCAAAGATAATCCAAGTGGGGAATAACGAAATAGCTCGCTTTCCGCGAGCCATTAGCTACTGCAAGTTGTAAGGTATACATGAGAAAAAGTGTACTAGGATGCAGATCATCGTGAACCTTATCTTCTTCGTATATTTAACATCAAACGTTGCTCACCATGATACTACATATAACCATCCATCATAGGAGATGATAACAATAGAAACCATCAAACCGACAGAAAAATGTATGTAAAGTACTATAATTTGTCATATATAGATATGACTACAAATAATGTTAAAATGTATACATCATAACTCTATCTGGTTGCTTGCAATTGTAAAAATTATAACCAGCCATAACGTCGTGTACTCTTTACTTATTTCATGGTGATTATGCACGAATCCTTAGAAAGAACGATGATAACTTGCGATCTTCAGCGGTGAGCCAGATTATGGTCACATTTATACTAGTAAATATTGTAAAACCTCATAAAAGCCACATAATGATATACCATGACTGTCACCATATACTTTATGCTCAACGCTTATACAAGTAAATCGTGATAGTTGCACCCCAATCGTAAACAATATGAGAAGAAAAATCAAATGTCGCAACCGCTACGGTTTGTCCTAATGACATCATATTGAAAATACTAGAAAAGAAAAGGTTTCTCATTATGTACATGACAAATAACCTGACTATCTTCAAGTCATTGACAAAGTCATACCACTAAAGCATTTTTGTAATAGCATCCTTAAGGAAACCAACTCTAATCTATGCATTATATGATAAGCATGACGAAATAAGAGCACTAAGGAAAACATGTTAGAAATCTGCTAGAAACTGCAATAAAATGTTTCATTTACCTTTAATGTTATGCGGTTTCTAATTTTAATGTGACCCTACTAATTAATTGGGTCATGAATAGAATGTTCCATTCTCCATTATGCATTGTCTAATCTTAATGTGACCCGATTAATTAGGACATCAATAGACCATTCATATTTAGAACGTTAGGCCTGTGATTAATTTTAAGCGTTAAATTGGTATATGATGGACGTTCCAGATTTAGAGTTAAATGCTATACAAAGGATTGGGTCCTTTCTCTCCCGAAATCAAGAGTTGTATTCTTCTCCATCTATAAACATAAGGAAATAGGGTAAGAAAGAGAAACCAAATTCAAAGAAGAAGAGTAAATATTAGAATTTTTAAAAAGAAGATGACAACCATTACATATTTCGCTGCAAATCAAGGTACGTCATCTTAAACAATAGATCATATTAAATTTCTCCCTTTTCGTTTGTGAAATATTCGGTATTGGTGATCCTAGGGCTATTCAATTGAATTGTACATCATTAATCATGAAAGATCGAATAATAAAGAAAACTCTAACATGTGGTATCAGAGCGAATCAATAATTGAATATTTCCTATGATTACAATTGATCCATTCCATGCTTTACTCATGATGTTTAGCCGAGTATGTGTAATAAGTCATATATGCACATGAGATTTATGATTTTGTTAATCACCCAAGTGGTCAAAATCAGAATAATCATTTAGTGCATAAGTGATATAATGATAATTGATAGAAATTGCCAGCTATAATTATACCAAAAAAAGCTGGTGTCACTAATGATAGAACCTGAGAACTTACCCAAAGGAAAGTCTTGTTCTGTAACTAGTTGACACGATGAGGTCTAATAGATATTTTGATTAAATAAATATTGATCATCCAAAGATTTTAGTTCTATTTAATTGAATATATTTATTACTCACTTATGTTTTGGTACTTAATTATGTTAAGTATAAGATAGTATCTACCCAAAGGAGTGCTATATTATACTGTTATATATGTACATATCTGAATACCGCTAGTTATGAGCTTATAGTTATTCCAATTTTTATTTGCATTAGTTCCCATGAATACACATGCTTCATCTGTTACATTGTTCACTGGTGTTAATTTTTCTGAATGGAGAGAACAAGTCAATTTTCATTTAGGTGTTCGAGATCTTGACTTGGCACTCCTTAAGGATAAATCTGTATCTCTTACAGCAGCTAGTACTGAGACAGAAAAATCACACCAAAAAGCATGGGAACATAGTAACAGATTGAAAATCATGTTTATCAAGATGACTGTTGCTAACAACATCAAGTCAACAATTCCACAAACAGAAAGTGCTAAGGAATATATGCAGTTTGTTGAAGAGTGTTTTCATTTAGTTGATAAGTCACTCGCTGGTACTCTTATGGCAGATCTCACGACCATGAAGTTTGATGGGTCGCGAACTATGCAAGAGCACATTATAGAGGAGACTAATCTTGCAGCAAGGTTAAACTCCCTTGGGCTTACAGTTGAGGATTATTTTCTTGTCCAGTTTATTCTGAACTCGCTACCTTCTGATTATGGACCTTTCCAAATTAACTATACCAATGTAAAGGGTATGTGGAATGTTAATGAATTAGCCAGTAGACTTGTTCAGGAAGAAGAACGTTTGAAAAGTCAAGTGAATAACTCAGTTAGTTTTGTGAGTAATAAAGTTGGCAAAGAAAAGAATGGAAAATCAAGTCATTTCATGAAGAAAAAGGCACCTACTAAGAATGGGAAAGATAAGGAAAAGATGCAACTAAGAGACGTTCGATGTCATTTCTATAAAAAGAAAGGACATTATCAAAATAACTGTCCACAAAGGATAGCTTGGTTCAAAAAGAAAGGTAATCATCTATCTTTCGTATGTTTTAAATCAAATTTAGTTGAAGTTCCTATTAACACATGGTGGCTTGATACTGGTGCTACAACACATGTTTCTAATAATGTGCAAGGATTTCTTATGATTCGAACGATAAATCCAAATGAAGGGCGTTTTATCTTTATAGGAAACAGAATGAAATCCACAACAGAAGATATTGGGACTTATCGTCTAGTTCTAGAAAGTGGATATGTATTAGACTTATATGGTACCTTTTATGTACCTTCATTATCTAGAAACCTTATTTACATAAGTAAATTGGATATTTCTGGTTTGAGATGTATGTTTGGATCTGGTTGTTTTGACTTATATAAGAACACTGATAATGTTGGTTCTGGTTTTCTAATTGATGGTCTATATAAATTGAAACTGAATGACAATTATGCGAATTCCTTGCTGAATGTAGTAAATAATGTTAGATGCAAGCATAGCATGTTGAATGAAAATTCTTCTTTCTTATGGCATAAAAAACTAGGTCACATATCCAAAGAAAGAATGGATTAGTAATTAATGAAATTTTGTCAAAATTGAACTTTAGTGATGTACAATTATGTGTGGGTTGTATTAAAGGCAAAAAAACTAAACATAACAAGTAAGGAGCCACTAGAAGCAACCGACTCCTTGAAGTAACTCAATTGATGTTTGTGGACCTATGGACACTCCATCTTTTAATGGAGAAAAGTATTTCATCACTTTTACTGATGATAATTCTCGTTATGGTTATGTCTATTTGCTTCATGAAAAATCTCAGTCCATGAATGTCCTTGAGACTTTTATAAAGGAGTTGAGAGATAATTAAATAAAAGGGTGAAAATCATAAGGTTTGATAGAGGTGGTGAATATTATGGCAAACATAATGAGTAAGGCCAGTGCCCAGGTCCATTTGCAAAATTCCTCGAAAGTCATGGCATATATGCAATACACGATGCCAAGTACACCACAGCAAAATGGTGTAGCAGAAAGGCGCAATAGGAAGTTAATAGATATGATTAGGAGTATGATGTCAGATTCTACACTACCTAAGAATTTGTGGTCGTATGCTCTCAAAACCGCTAATTATTTGTTGAACAGGGTTCCTAGTAAAGATGTTCAAAAGACTCCTTTTGAATTATGGACTAACAAGAAACCTAGCTTAAGACACCTGCTTGTTTGGGGTTGTCCAACAGAAGCGAGAATTTATGATCCACATGAAAAGAAATTAGATTCTCGGACGATTAGTGGGTACTTCTTAGGTTACCCTGAAAAATCTAATTGGTATATGTTTTACTGTCCTAATCATAGTCCAAGAATTGTAGAAACTGGTAATTCCAAATTCATTGAGATTGGTGAAATCAGTGGGAGTACTAGAAGAGAAATAATAGAAATAAAAGAAGCATGGGTAAATGTTACACTGCCTAGAAAAGTTCCTCCATCTGCTATTACTCCAAATGTTGTTCCAACCGTTAAAGAACAACATGAAGATGAACAACATATAAATGAAGAAGTACTTCCTGAACAAAGTGACTTACATAATGCTAACGCGCATGAACCAGAACAAGTAGCATTAAGAAGATCTCAAAAAGATCGTAGGTCAACTATTTCTAATGATTATGTGGTTTATATGCAAGGATCAGATTATGATAAAGGAATCAATAAGGACCTAGTTTCGTTTTCACATGCTATAGAAAATTATGAGTCAAAGGAATGCATTAATGCCATGAAAGAAGAACTGAAATCCATGCAACAAAATGAAGTTTGGAATCTCGTTGAGTTACCACATGAGTGTAAAAGAGTCGAATGCAAGTGGGTTTTTAAAACCAAACACAATCTAGTGGTAATATCGAACGGTATAAAGCTAGACTTGTTGCTAAGGGTTACACTCAGAAAGATGGTGTTGACTACAAGGAGACGTTTTCTCCTGTATCGAAAACGGACTCACTAAGAATCATAATTGCATTAGTAGCTCATTATGATTTAGAATTGCATCAAATGGATGTGAAAACGTCCTTTATGAATGAAGATCTTGGTGTGGAAGTTTATATTGATCAACCTAAGGATTTTTCGGTAGAAGGTAAGCAACAACTGATGTGTAAACTTAAGAAGTCAATATATGGACTTAAACAAGCATCCCGACAATGATATATTAAGTTCAATACCATTATTATGTCTTTTTGTTGATCACTGTTTATACCAAAAGATCAGTGGGAGAATGTTTATTTATTTAGTCCTTTATGTTGATGACATCTTGATTGCTGCAGATAATTTAAGCATATTGAATGAGACTAAGAAATTTCTCTCAGCGAACTTTGAAATGAAAGATATGGGAGAGGCAACCTATGTGATTGGAATAGAAATACTTCGTGATCGATCACAAAAGAATATTGGGATGGTCTCAGAGAGGATATATCGAAAGGATTTTAGAGAGATGTGGAATGAGTAAATGTTCACCTTGGAAAGATCCTATATAGAAAGGTGACATATTCAATCTCGTGCAATGTCCTAAGAATGATGTTGAACGAAAGGAAATGGAATCAATTCCATATGCATCTGTAGTTGGTTGCCTAATATATGCTCAAACATGTATTAGACCGAATATCAGCTTTACGGTCGGTATGTTAGGGAGGTATCAAAGTAATCCAGGAAGGGAACATTGGCAAGCTGCAAAGAAAGTTTTGAGGTACTTACAAGGCACAAAAGATTACATGCGCATGTATAGCAGATCCATTGAATTGGAGATAATTGGATATAGCGATTCAGATTTTGCTGGATGCATCGATACTAGAAAATCGACTTCCGATTACCTGCTTATGTTTTCTCAAGGTGCCATATCATGGAAAAGTGCGGAACAAACTATCGTTGCTTCATCTACTATGGAGGTAGAATTTGTGGCATGCTATGAAGCCACAATTCATGCATTATGATTGCGGAACCTTATTTCAGGACTTGCGGTTGTCGACACCATTAGCAAGCCGCTGAAAATTTATTGTGATAACTCTATAATAGTATTTTTATCAAAGAACAACAAGTACTTTAAAGGTGCCAAACATATAAAACTAAAGTATCTTGTTGTGAAAGATGAGGTTTAGAAACAAAGAGTGTCAATCATGCACATCAGGATAGAACTTATGATTGCAGACCCTTTGACGAAAGGGTAACAACCAAAATAATTTGCAGAACACGTTCAAACAACGGGTCTTAGTTGTATTAATAATGATTTATGTGTGTGACATTCTGAGCCCTTTTATGCGTTTCTGATATACAATTATGAGTCTCTTGTTTTAATGTGATAATACGTAATTTATGTAATTTTAAACCAGAAAGAGTCTTATAAAAATATTATGGTTAATCATTATGATATAAGACATTATGCGGACCATTGTGTTGTTTATATATTATGAATGTAAATTGATGGATTGCTGGTATAGCAGTATATGGAAGGGAATGCATTGAATTAACAATGCATAACCGCCATAACTCTCAGCAATTTAGCATAGTATGATGTTCAACGCTTGATATAATGTGACACCCCATGTCTGTTAATGTCACTCTTTATTAGAATACCTTAAGTTCTGTAAAGCATTATAAGTAAACAGAACAGAATCTCACAAGACAAATATATAAAATAGCAGCGGAAATTTAAAATTTATTTTTCAACAGAAAACATCATGGTCTCAAAATCCAGTTACAACATCAGACTGAAATACTAGAACAAAATACATCAATTAAAACATCTGTCCTATGCTAAAAACCATCAGAGTATAGAAATGTAAAATATAATCCCCAGTAATAGCCATAATAAAGTAGACAAGTAGTCAAAGCGATACATCGAAGCAGATCCAAATCCAAGCAGAACAGAAGAGAGAGTCATAACCAAGCCTGAGCGTTCCCACCCTGAGAATCTGAGGGGGAGTGGGGGAGGGAGGAAGAGAGAGAAAAGGAAACAAAATGGATCAGACATAAAGTCTGGCGAATCCAGTGACTTTTAGCATATAAAGAAGTAAAAGTATCATGACAGACATATAAACTAGATGAGAGATAATAGCAGCATAAAAAGCGTGTAAATAGGATGGACATGATAAACAGAATAAATAGGATAAACCATGCTTCTAAATTACTTTTCTCTGCACCCATAATAGTATAGCGCATTAAGTGTTTTCCAATTACTTAACGGAAACAAAATGATCCCAACAGAAACATAATGGTAGACTTAGGTGCACTTCTAGTAACGGGTTTTACCCCAAACAGGAATAACAGGTACCAAAACAGAAATAACGGGTGTTACCCTAAATGGAAATAACATGTACCTAAACAGGACTAGATGTACCCCAATTACTACCCCATGCGATCAACTCTCTAACTCGTAAATACCCTGTGTTGGCCCACAGTAGGGTGTATTACTTCCAAAAGTGGCAACCTACAGAAGGACACTGACCTATTTACTGGTGTTATAACGGCTTATTTTCCCAAGCAAGCCGGACTCATGCACGCACATGACTCCATTGGAACGTGCCATCAGAACACCTCCACCCAAATGAACCTCTTATAATCAGTTCAGTAAGCGTGCTCTGACCCCTACCTAGTGCAGGGTCTCCCTTTAATACCAGAATGAGTTACTGACTTACATGGGCTCCACACAACAGAAAACACAAACCACCCCTTAGGCATCCCCAACCAACTAGGATTTTGACAGGTTATGCCTAATAAATTAATAAGCCCACATAACCCCAACAGATCGAACAGGTTAAGTTTAACGGGTTCGCATAACCCCCCACATATTTAACATATTTACTTAACCCCACAGATTCAACATGTTTACTTAGCCCCCACCCACATATTAAACAAGCCACAGATTCACTACGCCATAAAAGACTTTTGGTAGCATTGGAAAAACGCTACCATACGACATGCAACTAAAAGTCTGAAACTTTTTGTTGCGTTGCAGAAAACGCTACCTAAAAATAGTTTCAGTAGGATTTATAAAACGCTACCAAAATTAATATTTTTCACTTGCGTTTTAACCTGAATATTTTTTTTATTTTTTGTAGCATTTTTAAAACGCTACTAAAAGTTGTTGGTTGGTTTTGCAACATATTTTAAATGTTTTTATTTACCGTCAATAGCCTATATAATTTGCAACAATCACTTACATAACATTTATATAAAAACGAATGATCAATAGCATGCTTGTCACATTCAAACAAACAATGAATCACATAATTATTCTATTCAAACAAACAAGTCTACATAAATAAGTTTTTGGGAAAAATAATTCACATCATTCAAAGACAAGTTTACACAAATAGTACTAACAAAATACCATAGTATATATGACAATTAAAACCATATTCGTTTCGCTGCTTGATTACCCATAATTCTTTGTTGTCGCTAGTCTTCACTTCGAAGAAAGTAATTACCTGTAGATGAATTTAACAATCAACAAAAAAAATTGACATGAATCACATATGAACAGAGTCAAGTAATTAACAATGAAATTAATTACATAGTAAACCAACAGAGTCAAGTGATTATTTACCCCAATAGATTATAAACAATAAATTCAACCTTTAGCTCCCCTTTTTGTTTTGAAATAAAAATTGAATGCGACTCCTTGACCATTGTCTTTATGATATACAAGTTATGGAAAAAGCTCTACCTTGGTTCAAAGTTGTAGCGATTCAGGGCATAGTGCTTAGAAGTTATCCATAATGTATGTTAATGATGGATGTCGAAATGTCTGCTAGTGTAATGTGCAAAAAAGTAGCTGCATATTTTAACAGCCAAACCTTCAGTTTTAACAATGAAATTGTTTAAATTAACAAATGTCTAACCAATTGGTTATTGCCATATGATATTGGAAAGGGTGGAGGTGATATGTGTTTCAGATATATTTTTTCTGAAAGAAAATGAAGTGAAGATGGATTACAGTGCACGTATGCAGACTTATAAACATTAATTATTTTATAACATCAACTTAAAATTTCATAATGGGTACCAAAGGATTGTATTCCTGACCAAAGGAAGGTGATCTCAAATAGCTGGAGCAAAAGGGTAAACTGTAGGTTCCAAAGACTATACAAGTAGTAAACTTGATTTTAACAAAATTAGTAAACAATAGGTCGTCCATTTTTGCTAAATTATTTGTGTAATTCGACGTTCTGATGTGTCAAAGAGGAAAAAATATGCTTGGTTTCATGTCAACCTACAAAAAATATATGATCAGGCTATGATTTAACTCATTGCTATTTTAATAATATTAAAACAAAGACAAACAAAGAAGTGTAGAAATATTACCGTTAGAGATTTTAATGGCCGTTTAATGTGGGATGTTGAATTCAATATGAACACATCACTAAAACATCACTCAAATCAGTACATGAAGGGCAAATCACATCAACGCAAACTAGCTCCACCACCAAAGCAAAGCTCGAAGGCCAGAACCAGAATGGCAATCATTACATAGCAGCACACAGATTGCAGGAAGCTCAACCACATCAAAGATGAGAAGCAAAACATTAACACTGCATAGTCAGATTATCACCCAGCTGCACAGCAACCCATCAGGGCAGGAAAACAAAACTAGGGAAGCAACTCCAACTTAGCAAACAAAAATAGTTTTTGATGTTGCTTAAATACTAGAGGCATATTATAGATCAGGGAAGCAAGCCTTTCTAACATAAAAAGTGAACTGAGTAATCAGTTAAAGCTAAAATCTTAAATACGCATGAGTCGGTTCATATATATTTAGTTGGAACAAGGGAGCTAACAAAAGTTTACCTTTCTATCAGCTCCAGCAAATCCAAAATAATGTATAACTACAGTGATATTTTTAGCAGACGCTCTTCGACATGCATTAATCATCACTAAGAGTTATACGAGATTTTCATTTACTGGTGACATGTTGGTTACACTAGAAACACATCACACCCTCTTAAACTTTCTAGCAATTGAACACAAATTCCGCCTTCAGCGAATCATTTAATTTTGATTTTTCCAATTTCTATACCTACACAAGTTATAAATTGTACAACTTATAGCATACTTAAGTAATTTGTTAATGTCCCTTTATATTTTCATAAACAGTGTAGTATATTAATGTGACATAGAATTTCATATATTAATGTGAATTATCATTAATAACTAATTTGGTTGACCAACTAGCAAGCATAAGAGGCTGATTAATATCCATAAATTTTCACCCTTGTGATGTGGATTTATTCTTTTATTATGGGTATGTCACAAAACCAAACAAACCTTTTTTCTTTTTTATGCTCGCTGCTTTCTTTTTTTCCCCTCATTCTTAAAATTTTCTTCTGTGAATTTTATATTTAATCTATATTACTTTAATTTTCCAGCTAAAATCTCAATTAAATGGATGTTAATCAGTAGTATACTTGGAAAAAGCACTTTCAAAAATAAGAATAGCACTTATATTAGTTTGTATATAATTTCAGAATGGAAATGAATAGCAAGCTTGTTTAAATGAGAATATGTTCAGATAAAAAAAATAAAAAAATAGCTCGAGACAGTAGCAATGATAGTAATCATCTAACTGCATGGTGCCAAAAATCCCTATCCTTTATACTGAGTTATAGCAGTTGTTCTAAATTCTTTATACTTAAAAAGACACTTAAGTTTCAGTTTCTTAATCAACGATATTAATATAGTTGCTCCCTATTAACATGAAATGAATTAAGTTTACCCACCATTATAATATTTATTTTTTGTAAATGTGAAGCATGCTTATAAGAACCAGGTGGTGCCAGCACTCTTAAGTGAAATTTGCACATGATGAGGCTGCAGTATAAAGATCTACAGTGGATAATATTAACAGGTTCTTATGTTTCTTGGTATTTTTAGGGAGGTGAAAAAGGGACGCAAAATAGTGAATCAAAACATCGAGAGAAGTTTGTGAATACCACATCCTCAGACTAGCATTTACTGCCTAAAAGGATATGAATGATGTTCCTAATGGGGCTGCTACTTTTAAACAGATGTACTGGTTTAGGAATTTGGAAGGGACTAACAAGCCTATTGTTGAGGATTCTTCTAATAATGTCATATTTGACCATCCATATCATAACATGTAGACTAGCATTATGTGATCAAACAACTATCCATATATGTATGTCTAAGATGAAAAATAAATTGGACTATTAATAACAAATCCTAAGGAAAAAAACAAATTGATATTATGAGATATATATATATATGTGTGTGTGTGTGTGTGTGTGTGTGTGTGTGTATATATATATATATATATATATATATATATATATATATATATATATATATATATATATATTTGTATGTGTGTGTGTGTGAAGTGTTTGTGTTCAGGAACCATTTCTTATATTATTTTTCTCTAATTAACTACTGCCATTGATTCATGAACCATTTTTTATTTTTGAAATTTCAATAGTTTTTTATTCCTTTTTTTTCTTTTCCTTATGATTAGAGATATTTTAAATGCTTATTTTGATAACTGCAATATCTATTACCTTAAAATAATAATAAGATTTCCCTAAAACGTTGTTAAGAAAAAATATGGTGGAATAGATACCTGAATGGACAAAAAAGCACATATATACAAATGGTAAGGGTCAATGTAATCTTTTATAGATGTGTCAAATACAAATCCTTGCACTGGTTAAAAAAAAGATATATCAAATTTTCCTAGGAATAATTATTCTTTAATTGAATTTCATCTTTTTTCAGCACTTTTCTAGATGAATTTACAGTGTATTTGATGGATTTCCATGATATTTTATCACTATTAAAAGTAGTGTGCATATACCATCAAGATACACAAGCTTCTGAACCTACTTATTTAAAAAGTGAATTATACCAAAAAAAAACTGCTAGTCTTGGGTAAGTCTTTAAACTACATGTGCTGATGATGCTAATCATCGATGTGTTAGCTAAGTGCATACATAATTGTAAGGAAATGGTGCAACACAGTTGTTGAAGAATTAGTGAAACAAGGCAATGCACTTGATCTGCCTCTTAATATGTCTGATGCCCACATTATCAATGGAAAACCAGGGCCCTTTTTCCTATGCTCTAAAAAACATATGGCATTCATTTAATTTATATGTTAATAGCAGGCCACATGTACCTTTATGACTAAACATAATTATGCCTATTCTATTTTTTTTATTCAAATACATTTTTAACCCAAGTAGAATCAGGAATGACATACCTGCTAAGGATAGTCAATGCTGCTTTGAACGACGAGCTCTTCTTCATAATTGTAAGGCATGTCAGGGATGTAGTAGAAATGATGCAGTTTAGCGCAAACCATTCACCGCATGTTCACTCCTTATAACTCTAGACATTCTTTGTATAGCTAATCAATATCTAGGTAGATATTTCACGGCAGCCTCACCGTTCATGGACACTCTAGTTCTAGTTGATAACAAAACCGCTGCAGCATTAAACAGTACAAAGGCGTTCCTGATACAGTCATGTCCATACTTCGCTAAATATCCCTTTCAAACGACTCAACAACTACAGAGAGTTATCTGAATAAACTCAAAATTCTGAACAGTGCTCAATGCCCACAGCCTTCCAGCAGCCCCAATTCTTGTATGCAGCAGTGTTGAATAGTTTTTCCTCTAAGTTGGTTGATTTGGCAGAAGAAACAGGACTAGCATCATGAAAAAACACTGACACGGCCTTCAATAGCCACAACTAACTATTTATACTAAAGAAAGTCCTCTTTAGAAAGCTTCAGGTTTTCTGATGCATATTCAAACAGAAACTTCATCAAATAAGCATTTTTTTCATTATCTACAATCAATTTGTAATAATATAAATATTACGAGAAAGCAATACTTATTATCATATACAATATATAGACATATTTTCACCCTTTTATGAGTTGTTAAAGTGTTTCACCCGACACAGACCCTACTGCATCAGATTTATTCCCACTAGCTCCACACATCCAAATGTCTAAATCCAAACCAAAACCATTCCATATTACACAAATATGTTTATACAAGTAAATTTTGCTTGATTTTCTTTTTGTTTATATTTGTGTGATCCGAATAAATAAAAAATCAACTGAGTTACATATTTGACAATATTACCGTTGACCGCTAATGGAGACATTAGTAAATATTTTGGGTTTGACGTTGTAGCTATGCATGCTAGGAAAACTCTTTTTTTGGTCCTAAAAAAATGAGTTGTTGAATTTAAAGTAATTTTCCAAAATAATGTCTTACGCGTAATTTCTTTATTTTAGTTATATCTCATTAAAGTTATACTAATCAATATATACTTATATATGAATTCAAAATTAAAATTCATAATCTTTTTTTCATAGAATATGTATTAAACATAAAAAATTTGTAAAACTGAAAAGTATTACCTACCTAAATTACTATAGTGTTTCCCATTCAAGGACCATTCTTTGATCTTAGAAACATAGTTGCAATATCTGTTGCTAACTGAAATTACTTTGTAGGAGAATTTACCATTTAAAATGGAGGCTGCAGGTTTTCTTTAAGTAACGGGTCAAAAACTGTGTCCACTTTACGTTACTCTTCAGAAAGCTTGAAACAGTCAAAAAGATTCTGTGAAACTAAGCTATCAATTATGGAGTTAGCATTAGAATCAATCCTCGCACCAGCATTGACCCTTATAACCAAATATTATGTGCAAATCCTCAATGCCTTTTTGGAAAGATAGCTTATAATTTTTGTTTATATGAGTCACCATCGTTGAAAAAAATACAGCATATATTTTTCATTCTTCAACAGAAATGAGTCATACACTGTTTTTTAAGATTAACGTGTTCTTGTTGAACAAAACTCAAATCTATTTCTGAATGTTATATTTTAAAATCATTGAACTTTAAGGAAATAAATAGGTGTTTCAGATACATATTACTGATTAAAATTAGTTGAATATGCTGCACCTCAAACTAATCACGGAAGCAATACGAATCTTTATTTATTATGTGGGCCGTAAATGATGACCCACGTTTGCAATACTGATGGAGAGTGTAGCGATTTAGGGTTTTTAAAACTAATGTAGATGAATGCGATTTAATGTCTATAAAATTTCACAGAGAAGTAAAAATTTAGGATTTGTGCTTAAATCCATACATAACCATATAAAATTCATATAGGAGCAAATTTTCGTATATTAAATCTTACCGATTTTGCCTGTAAATTGGTAGAGCAAGCAACTGATTGAAGGAGGAATTGATGAATACGATGAAATCAGTATAGTGACGAAGAAAAGCGAAGTGATGATGACAATGGAGGAAACATTTTTAGTGCCTTGTGAGTTTTGAGAAAAGGGAAAAGCGAACACCTCTGAAACCTAATAATTTTATTACGTTTGGCGGCACTAGCGGGAAGATGGAAATTTTGGGAGCGTAACACACGGAAAAAATTAAAGGAAAAAATAAGAATGGATACGGTTATATTGAAACGCAACCAAACCAAACACTGTAACTGAAAACATATTTTCTTGCAGTGATTAATAGATTTTATATGTATATAACCCCACAGATTAAACAAGTTATGTATTATAGGTTAACAGGTATGCATAGCCCCCAACATGTTTCATAGGTTACTTACAGTTTCATTAACAAGTTCTGCTTAATCTTTAAATTAAGCCTACAGATTTATATGCCTCAAATCACAAGTCATAATTCACAGTCTAAGGTATGCCTCAGATTGTAGTCATATCTCACAGCATAGCTTATTCCTACAAATCCCAGTCATAATTCATAGTACAAGTTATGCCCCCAAATTACCATTTCCAAATTATCCCAATTTCATTCGTATGCATGTTTCAGAAATATTGGCCTAGGCTCGAAGGTAGCTTATGCAATAAAAATAAAAAGGAAATGAGAGAGAAAGACAAAATAAGCATATAGTAACGGAGATGGGCATATGGCAGCAGAAATAGACATATAAGAACTGAACAACAGATCAGTTATACAGAAGAATACATGTAATAGCAGAACCATCTAGGTATGAATAAGATTCTTAACAGGCATATGCTTTAATCCACATTTATAAACATGTCAGTATTACTTGTTAAATGTTTATATCTAAAAGTAACATGAACTCACAGAGACATGATCTAAAGGTCAGAAAATAATATGTTGATATTGCAGAAGAAATTCTTGTATGTGCGTACGCTGTTGTTAAAGAAAATAGTTTGATTCAATCCAAGCAGGGGCAGCATCTCGTTGCCATTGTTTTTTAGGTATATAAACAACGATGTCCTATATATAGGTTACCGCCAACGAATCCAAACAACAAAGCAGTCCATGTTTAGAATAATGCACCTGGTCGGATCCCCGTTGGGCCGACCCACTCCTCTCTGGGTCGACCCACTTAGCCTTGGGTCGACTCTTAACAGGTCGGTCTCCCGCTTGCACCCACCCCTTTATCCCACTATGTGTTTTTGAAATATTTTGAATTTGTGGTTTGAATTTATTTATACACAAGACTCTTATATGTATACAAATTTCGAACATTCATATCTTCTTCATACGATGTCCGCTTTACGTAAACTTGGAGTCTATCTTAAGCAGAAATCCAAGAAGAACGCAACGATGCAGTCCGTTTTACTTAATTCTAACTATTTAATTAAGTATTCTTTAGTTTATCATGATAATGTCCGTTAGAATCACGGGGTGTTACATTCTCCCTTACTTAAAGGATTTCGTCCCCGAAATCTCAAGGTTAAGAAGAGTGTTTATCCTAACATCCATCAACCATCTACTTATCCATTAATCACAGGCATCCGTTGTCCTTAACAGATTTCTAATGCTTATATAAACATATGCAAAAGCGTGAGTATATATCCCTATACTAATGCGAAAAATCAGGTGGTCTACTGATTCAGTCGACCTCCGTAATGTAATGTATGCTAGTTCCATGAATCCAATATGTATGCAAATGGTCCTAGTATATCATGTAAACGGTATATGTGTGCACAATCATCCATCCAAATGCAACATCCAAATGATGATACATCCACTTCCATCCGTAAAATTTAAAATGCACACACATCCATATGCAGTATGAGAGTGCTTCGAGCCGATCTTAGTGCCTAGTCACTACACCAAAAACGCTGTTTCGCAACGGCTTTCAGCCGTTGCAAATTGATTTTGCAACGGCTCTAAGCCGTTGCTGTTTAAGGGGTTGCTATTATTTTGCAACGGCTGATGTCCGTTGCAGAATTTGTATTTAGCAACGGCCATAGTCCGTTGTTGTTTGGTATTTAGCCACGGCTAAAAGCCGTTGCTGTTTTGTATTTAGCCACGGCTTTTAGCCGTTGCTAAATTCTACAATATAAAAAAAAATAGCTTCTGTCCTCCTCGTTACTTCCAATAAATTGATATTTTCATACTACTCAGTACAAATGTTCACAGATTTAACATAATACCACAAAGAAATATCAATAAACTGACAATTTCCAATAAATTCAACACATGAAGACCAAATGTAACATAATTTTAAAGTTCAACAATACATTACATACTTAAAACATCTAATAGTTTGCAGTAACAAAATTAATATTACAGTGCATTCTAGAGTTCAATAGCAGTAACCACATGATATTACATATTTCAACTTCACCACAATAATACTATATTAATTGTTCATATATCATACATTAATGTTGCTTTTCTTCTTGAGCTAGCCTGTCTATGGCGTTATCATCACCTACCTGCATAAAATCTAAACCATATGAGATGTTAATTAAGAGAAGGTAGCTTTCAATAATACACAGTTCATTGGTACATTAATAATGACTAATTATCGATCGAAACACGACCGTTTCTCTTGTAAAAATCAAACTCGACGTGAAGTGATTTCATATATTTCAACTTCAAGTACTGTATTGTTTCTAAGTTAGTTATAAACTACACCCATCTAACTCAAGATCCTGTATTTCTAAGTTAGTAATAAAACGTAGCATTAAATTACAGGGAAATGAATATTATACAAGAACTACACCCATCATATATTACAAAAGAATGAGACTGGTGGTATTGGAGCAATGCTCGATTAATATACATTTTTCATGCATTGAAAACTTTGCACTGAAGTAGAGTGTGAAGCAGCAATGTATTTATTGTGTGCAATATAATACTTTACGTAGCACAAAGAAATAATTAGACGAGATTACATGTTTATATTTGTTGAAACGCTCTCAGGGAGCGATCAGCGAAATATGTTAGGATAACTTATTTTATAACCTAAGCAAAATAATTAGACGAGATTATAGTCATATATATTCTAAGTTGAACATTTATGTATCTCTCATGGTGTATCTGATGTGGTTGAAGCAAAGATAAAATTGTAAGTGGATTATGAACTTATTTTTTGAAATTAGATTCAAAAGCTGGATGAGTAGCTTGATTGCATTAGTTTATATATCCATGAGAAGCAATGCATTACACAGTGTAAAACTATAATAAAATTTTGCATCTTAAAATAGCTAAATGTGTAACTTAAAAGAAAGTACGTAGAAGTTGTGTCAAAACATTTGTTTGCAGGCTCTACTAAGTTCACTATTTCTAATTTGAGATAATGGGATTTAAGAGCTAAAGATTTGTTCCTTCTCTTTTTCTTCTAATTTTATTATTTTTTGTAATTGTAAACATGTCTTCATAAACTTAAACAAACGGAATTTTGGCTTCTCATATGTTCATATCACCAAACCATACTCATGTGCAGTTCCTATTTTCATGTACAGTTTGTACAACGGTTCAAAAACAGTGACGAGTATGCTCTAGCTATGTTATTGTCATTTTATATTGTTATGAATAACTGATTATTGTCTATTTATCATTTTCAAGTGTATCATAATAATTGCTTATAAGTTGGTGACGCCTACTTAGAATATTTGTTGATTAAATTTTAATTTCAGAAAATTACAAGATGAACCCATAATTAAGGTCGACGGAATAACTGTTCTGCCAAATAATGTTACTGTTCTGCCAAATAATATACGTACGAGCATTTTATCACGGAATTGGAGGTACCAGTGGCGTTCACTCTCAAAATTAAGCATGGAATTGGAGATAACCCGTCTTGCATCTATTCATGTTCCGATTTAAGTTGTCTGATACTTTTTAAATGTAAAACTTGTATATATTAATAGTATCCTCTCGTAAGGATATGTCTAAAAATGCAGGTAATCTTTTGCATATTAATTTTTGTATATATTAAATGTAAATTTTTGTTTTGACTGTCTCAAAAATAAATCGAGTTAAAACTCGAATATTAATTTAACGAGTACAGTCTCAGTAGTCGTTAGCATCTTTGTCAACCTCCATTGATTCAAGTATGATGGCTCATTTAAAAGTATTAATTAATGATAACTGTAATTTATAAGATCGGTTTTATTTTCCCTTGTCCTGATAATGAAACTGTTAAGCGAACTGAAAAGAGAATTGAGAAAAATATAACCATAAACAGCTATTTTTACCAAATACTATCCTTGAATTAAAAATCCAAACTTGAGGGGAGGGGTTGGGGGAGGGAGGAACAAAAAAGAATTATTTGACTAAAACAGGATATACAATGGGAACCTTTTGGTATAAAAAACTCAAGGAGAAACCTGAAATGCTTATGTTTTAAACGGTGGAGATTTCAACATGACAAGGAGATATACTGAACAAACCTTAATGTATTATAATTAAACATATGTTTTTATTTGCCCATATTCTACTTTGCTTACATCGCTAAGAACATTTGCCAAAAGGGATGTCAAATGAGTGAGAAATAACTTGCTCACTAGCAGTTCTGAATCCCAACAGAGCACGACTGAGTGAATTTTTAATCATCAAACTCTCATCCTGAATCAGTGAAGCGATACTGTGATGCGTAAACGATTTCAAAATTCCTTTTTAACATTTACCAAAGATTTTAAAAACTCGTTCTTTTATTTCTTTCGACAATTCATATATTTCTAATTTCTTTTGGGTGCAATGATGTGTCATAGTTATAGTATTTGCACTTTTTAAGATACTTTTCGCCTCTTCAGTTCTATGTTGTTCTTTCCATCATTTTTAGATATTTATCGTGAGTTTGGGATGGAAATTTGTATTGTTGAGTTGGTTTTCTTGTAGAATAACAAAGTTAAAGGTAAGTTGGATTTTATCTAAGGTAATAAAAACTTGATCAACACCAAGTTGTCATTCGCATGTTATTATTGTTATTAAGCAATATATTAACAGTTTTCAGTATAAAATGCTTAATCACATTATTTTAAATGGTGTTTTCTTGGTGTATTTTTTTAGGTGGTTTCAGAATATAAAAAGAGAGGCATGGAATTTGTTCTACAAGCTATTAATCACCTTACATATCTCGAGGATCTCACAGGATTAACAGAACTAATGAATGCAGCTAATACATTTGACGTTGACTGGGATGATGATGCAGAAGAAGCTGACTTCTCATTATTTGTATTACAGTGCATATTCGTGCACATATCGATAGATAATCATACCGCAAAATATGATAGCTGGGGTCATACATTTGCGTCCAATTTAATTATCTTGTATGTATGCTATTGAATCTTAAACGCTAATCTTAATCCTTTTATTAGATGATGATTCGGTTATAGAACATTTGAATTATTACCTGATTACCAGCTGTAGGGACGTTCTTGTCAAAATAACTGCTTACATATGTTGTGCCAAACCTTCCTCTCTATTGGACAATTGATATGATTATATTACCTAAGGCATGTAAACAGAAACCTTTACCTGTGTATTTATGTACATGCAGGCATTTAGCTCCAAGCACTGGAGTTGGAGAATTACCTTCACAACCTCAGGTTTACAAATGTTTACCTGATTATTGACCATCTTATTTTGAAAATTATTTCCTACCGAATAATTTTAGGTTCATATGCATTAGGGTCCAGACAAATTCGAAGAAGAGTTAAGAAAACTAGTTTCTATGGGATTCGAGAAGGTATAGATCGGCATCTGCTTATTGTTTTATATTGTTTATATAGAAGCATTTTCATGACTCAAAAGGTAGCGACTGACAATTTGTATTGTCAACCTTTTCACAGTAATTAGCTTTCATATCTTTATCTCATGTATTGTATCTACAAAAATGCAGAATTGAGCTCATATGAATCAGCAAACTGAGGAAAATACAAAAATGCTAAATAGCCTACGAGATGTTTAAAGTGGCTGATTCTTATTCAACTGCTCAGTTCTGTTTCATCTCTTTCAAATAACCAAACAAAAAAAAAGTCAAAACTTGAAATTCAAATTTTATCTCTTTCAGTTCTGTTAGATTTGAATTTGACAGTTTCTGTGATCCATTAGCCAAGCATAGATTAAAATGATGATGAAATAAAAAAACAACAGATAAATAATATGAATACTATTTTATCCTCGTTTTTTTTTCTATAAATCTCACCGGATTGCTTAGCATATTTAACATTCAAGTGTTTAAATAGAATTATACCAAAAGTTTGGTCTCCTCCAATGAAAAATAAATCTGAATTGTCCGATGGCCAAACATATGTACATGGTTCACATATGTTTTCTTTTCATTTTGTGGTAAACAAAGCTTATTCCGGAATTCAAATATGTTAGGTATCAATCTATTTTGAGATTGTAGGTTATGCAAGTAAGATCGATTGATAAATTAATATTGCAATCTAATCTTTACCTTTCACTACCGCTCTACTCAATCATTTATTTTATTTTATCATTCTTTTTTTCTTATGATCATTCAAAGGATTTGAAACCTGCAAACATACAATTTTAGACGTGATTTCAGGTTAAAAACATATACTCGTTGACAGTTATCTACAAAAGCCTCCATGGTCACCATTTTATAGAAAAAATATATATCTATTTGTATATTACAGTTTCTTAAGTTTTCAATCCATATCTTGAGGTAAATTTAAACTCTTATTTATTTTAATGAGTCTTCAAATCTTATTAACAGCATAATATACATTATGTATGTTTTTAGTTCAATCCTAATAAATTTAATTCAATTCATTCTTATTATTTCCCTTTGTATATCAATATTCATTACCTACTTATTCATTTTATATTCCACCCAATCTTGTTAAATTAGATTCACAACTGTATTATTATTACCATTGTAGATGTAACCTAAACTCAAATTTATTTTTAATAAGCAAAAATTCAAATGAAACACATCATCATTATCATAACTGCATAACTCTAAAAATTTGAAAATAAATCGAAAAGACTGTAATAGTTCATACCTGCTCCTTCATCTAAACATATCGAATTGAACTCTTTGGATGACACACATAACCACCGACTCCAATATCACCAAAGGTCGTAGCAAGAGGATGGTTTTGTTTGGCTGTGATCTCATCCGGTAATAGTATGTTGTCTAGAATCACCTTCTCATGTGTCGGAGGAACGGGTTTCCCATGTATGATGGATGCCGTCGAATCTCTGCACACTAAACCAGTTGCAACAACCTCTAGATTAAAGCTTAACACTTCACATTTTTGATTTGCCGAAACATGCAAAATCCGCGAATTAGCAACATTGTCGTTGTTCAACGTTCTTCCAACATTTTCCTGATGTGTCCCGCTACTTCCTCCTTCGTTGGAAGTAATGTCTGGTGTCTGGTTTTCTCGAATCTCGTATCCTTTTAAAATGCCAACAATTGAGTTCAATGTCCGATCCATATTCTCCAATTTCCCCTCAACCTTATCAATCCTTGTTGTCAAATTCTCTGAGCCTGCTTTACTCCTTTTGAGTTGTTTACGTGGAATAGAAGAAGCTTTAACTTGTGATTTTGATATCATAGTTCCAACGCTTCGAGTTCGGCCCTTTTTATCCTTGCCGAACACTTGCGATAAAATGTCTTCATCCACTGTCAAATCTTGTTCTTCGTCATCATTGATTGTTTCTTTCGCTTTTGCAATTTTAACCTAAAATATGAAAATACTTGAGATATTACATGCATTGATAAATTAATAAACTCAAAACAATAGGCAGATAAACCATGTAAACATATATGTCATAATAATAACAACAAACAGTTCATGCCCCTTAGGGAATTACTGCATGAGATGTGCACTGCTGACTAGTATCAAATCAAACCCATTCCGCCTATTAGGGAATTACTGCATGAGATGTATCATGTACATGTATATTATTATGCCCCTTTCTCGGTTTATACTGTTTAATTTTTTTAAAACATTTTTTGTTTGATTTTTTTTCATTTTATTGACTCTTAAGTCTTAAGGCATGTCTATGGATTTAATCAAGAAACCGGATCTGTTTCTTTGGTTTATTTTAGCACATTCTTGAAGAAGAAAAAAGAGAGCTTAACATTTCAAAGTACGAAGAATCATCATCAAAGTATTCTATGGATTTAACCAAAAAAAAAAAAAAAAAAGCAGTACACAAATCTTTTGATGCCTCGCCATCAATGTATTATTTAACTTACAAAGTACGAAGAATTTGAATCCGATATGGTGCCATCTTTTTTTGTATGAGTTTTCTCCCAAACCTGACGACGTATGATTTCTTTTTCTGGATTTTCACTTACCTGCAACCAAATATTCGAAAATAACTATTCTTTTAAGTTGAAAAAAAAAATCAGGCTGTAATGTAGGTAATTTAATTTGAATGTACCATCTTATGTTCTACCATGGCATGACTTGCACGACCACTGTGATGACTATAATTGTATTGTGATCTGGTTTTTTTTTTTTTTGCCTAGCTCTCTTCTTTCGCGTGCACCGGGTTTTGCTTCGTTATTCAAGAATCCATCCCAATCTTCTTGGCTAACTTTTGGAGGACAGTTTTTCCTCCTTTCTTCATCATTATCAAATTTTTCGTAGTACCCTGTCCTCAATTCGCTTTTGTATCTTCTAAATGACTCACACATTTTTTTTAAATAAAGCTCTTTTGCATCTGACTCTAGCTCAAAAAATGTCTGTATATGATGAAGATAAAAAAAACATTAATGTAATGCAAAACATCAAATTCATTTATTTAACTTCATTATAAAAACTGTTAATGTGTTAAGTAACTGTTAATGTATAATTTCTTATAAAACAAACAAAAAGCAAAATGAACATAGTTGTCATGGCTTACCCGCAATTCATTCCAAACGTCATCTTTACATTTCTTGGGTACTTTATCCCAACTTTCATATGATATTGGCACGTGAATTTGTACTAGTTTACCAATTTTACTGCCTGTTTTTCCAGCATTATCTGAAATTGGAGCACCATAAGCGTTTGCCTCAACTTTATGGGGTTGTGAAGATGACGAATGACCGACTGAATGGATCGACGCTTCTGCGGCTGCTGACATTAATGCTGTATGAAATTTTAATAAAAGAGAGCTAATCAGCAGATTCTATAAATTATTTTATAGGTGTCCTAAGGCAAAAGAATATGCTACTTGGTATTTGGAATCGCACATTGTACATGTGTAGCAAAAAAATTGATTGCTTAAGGCCTAATTGTACATGTGGTAGATTTTGTCTAGGTTGGAGAAAATGGTTCAGAGTTGCACTATCCTAAGACTCAAAAAGTTGGATTCTTCTTGGGCTTTGACCAACTGAAATGTAATCCAAATATAGATACTAGTCATAATAGATACATTGTTTAAATTAATGGGTACAATGTGCAAAATAAATAGGACTGTAGATAACTGAATAATCAGCATAATGATATATTAGAAAGAATACAATGGATCAATATATAAGGGAGTCCAAAAAAATAAAGTTACTGTTTGAACACAATAGCTTATGTTTAAACACAGGATTTGTTTAAAACACAAAAGCTTATGTTTAAAAAAATGATGTTGTTGTATATAAACATAGCACCAGTTGTGTTAAAAACACTTTTGAAACATAGATTGTTGTGTTTTAACACAACAGCCTGTGTTTAACATGGAGGCAACATGTGTTCAAACACAAATGCAACCTACATTCAAACATAGTGTTTAAACTTTAAACATAGTAGTTTAAACAAAGCTCAGGGTCTGCGTTTGTGACGATCCCAAAATCCGAGGGGCGGTATTAAGGATAATCATAGGGAAATAACACATTAATCATCATAGCAGAGTACAGATAATAGCAGAAACAATAAATAGAATAATTTTACATGAGTATGACAGCGGAATCACAACATGTAGGAACATCAGAATAGCATAACGTGGGATATAACTTAGTAAATAAAATGGAAAGTGATCAGTCATCATCGCCAGAGGCGGAATACATACATGCAGTGAGACATAATAAGGGTATCAGTCTACATCGCCGAAGGCGGAATACATATACATATAGTGAGAAATACGGAAAGTAAATCAGTCTGCATCGCCAGTGGCGGAATCATAATATAAGTACAGTAATGGCGGAAAATGTCAAAGTCATCTCGGTGAAGTCAGCCTCGCCATGAGCCAAAAATGCACTCTATGCAGCAGTGCAGAACCAAAAACAACCTGTCACCTGTGTACTAGGCTGCCCGTGTGAAAATAAGGGCACCCGCGTTTGCCAAGTGAAACAAACAACGAGTCAGTCATGGGGACTGGTATGAGGAATCTATTTAACAGTTAAACAACAGTAAAGAGCAAATCATAGGACCACGCCACTTTCGCGGAACGGGTTTACTCCAGTGATTGCTAGTGCATTTAAAACAAAGTAAATTCTTTTAAAACAACGCAATGCTTTTTGAAAGAATGAGGCCATTATAAGACTCAGGTCCCATCACACAATGCAACGCAAGCCGGAGGATAGAGTTTTTCCTTATAAGGGCCAAATATGCTTGATACGTATAAAGCAAAATCATTTGATATTGTTACTAGTGCATATATGTTTCAAAAACGAATAGCAACATAAATATCAATCATAGGCGGCATAGCTACCATCTACTATGTCTCCATACTAGTTCTACAATCAGGTCCGTTATTTCGTATTGGAAATTGGATTTCCGTCATGAGTCGAGGCAAGGGGCAAGCTCCTCTCCGCTTCGAGACACTCTAGCAAATGCCTCGGGACTACACACTCTGGGTAACCCCTGGATGCTTCAGGGCCGGTCCTCTCTTACGTTTGAGGATTGGCAATTCCTGAACACACGTTTCCCGGTCCTTACAGACCTATAATCGAGGCACCTCGCATTCCAACAACCACAAAGGTGAAAAGTAGATATATATGTCAGGGCTGGTAAGTCACTGACATCACCATAGCTAGAAAGAAACGTCGTGCTCTCCCTGCAGTCTGTATCCCGTTTTTAACTCATACCGGGGTGTAAGGCTCGCGAATCTACGAAATACACAAAGCTAGGCTACGTAGACCTTGCTTTGATCATCATCCACAAGATTTGCTTTGCAACAGAAGCCTTGATCGCAGCATCTTGGCATGCCACATAGGCAGTCCACTCCATACGATTGATTTCCATCGATATATAACCTCTGAGCTCGTAGGTCTCAGAGAAGGGCGTTAAGCAAAAGAATAAATTCTCCGCCGCCAAACAGATATATATTTAACAGAGATCAATCAGTATAGAACAAAATCCAATGTCAGACACACAGTCCATTTACAAGTCCGTTCTGGGTCTGAACGAAACTGGAGGCGTCAAATACCTCGTATACCCGTCCAATCAACACATACTTTCAGACGGCTACTACTTCCGTCCCTTTCCGGTAGCTACTCCGGTTAGGAACCTCAGTAGCGCCCATCCAACCGATACGAAGATCGTCGGTCTTGAATCGTCTTTGCATTTTCCAATTCGAATCGCTCGATAAATTATTTGAAATGAGGGTTAGCTCGGCCTTTTCAAATAATTCACGTCATTAGAATTTAAATCGATTCTTTATATGGTTATATTATTCGACATCCATCTTTCAGTTCTTTAGTGTTATTTTCGTGTCAAACACATACAACCATCAAATATCAAACAATTCAACCCAATTGGTTTATTTTCAATCCATATTGCTTATAATATTTTATAACGATCCTTCGCCATTTTTATTTATTTAAAAATGGCCATATTTGATTAAACGACGTTTTAGGTCGTGTCGTGGCACTGGCACTGTTTTTCCCTTAATTTGTTTTACACATATCGGAAAATCTAACCGTTGGATTTCTACAAAGTCTATATCAGTGGGAAGATATTCCCAAAGCGAACCCAACGGTTCCAGTTTCGTGAGAATCCGACGGTCGGATCTTCCACACTAGTCGTTTGAAGTTACGGTTTTAAAATTCGAACTGCAGCGTCGTTATTCAATTAAATTTAATTATATTTGTATTTATATATAAGTATAAACGATTCTGGCGCTGTTTTTCTTCAGATTTGAATTAAACATTCCGGACAATCCAACCGTTGGATTTTTACAAGGTTGGTGTCGTTGGAAAGATATTTCCAAGGCGAACCCAGCGGTTGCGGTTTCGGGAAAATCCGATGGTCGGATTTCTCGCACTAATTGTTTCAAATTACGATTCCGAAACACGAACTGCACGGCCTCTATTCCTTTTAATTATATTTATATTTATATGTATAAATATAGTTCATTCTATAATTTCAACTATAGTTCATTCTATATTTTCAACTTCGTTTTCACTTCAAATTTTTCACTAACGCCTTAATATTTCGAAAAAATTCGCCATAACCTCCTTTGTACGGGGAGGGGTTTGGAAATTTATTGGACCGTATTAGGTACCCAATAAATCTAAAAAGCATTCACATATTTATAGTGATATATTCTGGTGTTTACGGGGGAGCATGTACTGATAATCACTCCAGAGAATAAATTCCCGTCACCCCGTTTCCGTGTGGAAATAAATAGTCCATGTGTCGTATCTAATAACTAGAGCGACGTGATTATTGTCAACTCCAGACCCGTGTGGGGTTTTTATTAATCTGGCAATTTATCGTTATAATTTATATAGTCCATATCAGTCATCAATTCAACCTGTAGTACACATTCATCGCCATACAAGCCTCTTGCTTGTATGGTAAATCTTCCACCTCGTCACACAAGCTCCAATTGCTTATGTGGAATATGATGAAGTATGCCTATCATCAAGAAGTATGCCATGTGGTGTAGTTCAAAATTGATTGTTACTATCCTATGGCGTTATTTATTATTTCACACAGAAAAACCAGCACTCCGCATCCAATGGCATTCACAGGAGTTGATATATAAATAAAATTGCGCAACCAACTCATCAAGGTTTACCTATTTGTTGGGCACGCAAATAATTTCTTTACTCTACGGCTAATCCATTTTTCCTGTTCAACACATGTATATATATGCAGAACAAAGCTAATAATAATATTTCTAGCAAACTATTATTTATTTCAACACGTGTGTATTTTTAACTAAGCGTATACATGATAAAAGAAATATTTTTATCATCAAAAATATTTATTCGACACATGTGTATTTTTAACTAAGCGTATACATGATAAAAGAAATATTTTTATCATCAAAAATATTTATTCGACACATGTGTATTTTTAACTAAGCGTATACATGATAAAAGAAATATTTTTATCATCAAAAATATTTATTCGACACATGTGTATTTTTAACACCTCATATTCACTATAAAAATATAGTTTTCATTATCGATTCATTTTATTTTTAAAAGATGATAACATTCAACACATGAACTTCAACTCAACGAATGAATTGCAACTCAACACATGAATATTCTATATAGTTTGTATATATATAAAAATGTGATTTTTATCGCTAAAGCCATTTGTTTAAATTCAAATAATATTCAACACATGAATTTCAACTCAACGAATGAATTGCAACTCAACACATGAATATTCTATATAGTTTGTATATATATAAAAATGTGATTTTTATCGCTTAAGCCATTTGTTTAAATTCAAATAATATTCAACACATGAATTTCAACTCAACGAATGAATTGCAACTCAACACATGAATATTCTATATAGTTTGTATATATATAAAAATGTGATTTTTATCGCTAAAGCCATTTGTTTAAATTCAAATAATATTCAACACATGAATTTCAACTCAACGAATGAATTGCAACTCAACACATGAATATTCTATATAGTTTGTATATATATAAAAATGTGATTTTTATCGCTAAAGCCATTTGTTTAAATTCAAATAATATTCAACACATGAATTTCAACTCAACGAATAAATTGCAACTCAACACATGAATATTCTATATAGTTTATGTAATCTATTTCAACGAATGAAAATTATTCTAACAGACAAATATTTCAGAAAATTTCGGCAGCATAACGGCAGGGTAGTTAAAACCGGGACCGTCCCTAGTACGGCTCCTCGCTCTACCTTAAACCTCACGGTTTTTTACAATGGGGATCATGCATCTAGTTGCACGCAGGCAGCATGTTTTATTTTCAATTCCACAATCCTGTTCTATTTTGTTTCAACCACAAGAGGGTATTTTTCAACCACAAAGGTATTTTTCAACCATAAAGGTATTTTTCAACCATAATATCAATCACAAACAATTATTTCCAACCATTCGTCATACCATATAATATCACGTCAATCACAAGCAATAAATATCGTCCATGGTCTGTGGACGAGGGGAGTATATATATATATATATATAATATAATAATTCACTTGCATTTCATCACAATCGAAGCATATATGTTTCAAACAACGCTTGTATAATTTATACATCGCTAATATAACTTATACAACACATGTACATGAGGTATACAATGCGTATATAATTTACACTTCGCTTATATAATTTATACAACGCGATTTCATTCACACAAATAGTTTAGATTCCTCACATTGGTTATTGCGGTGCTAAAAATCGTAGGAAGGTCAGAAAAATCCGCGGCTTCTTCTAGAATGTAGAGAGCCTCCTTGCGGTCACGGCGTCTCCTGTTTCATCAAATTTCGTTAAAGAACGAAAAAGATATTATTTTTCAAAGTTTTGCAACACTTAAAAGTGTTATTTTCATTTCAGAAATTTACATCAGAAAGGGTTTAAAAACTTCGAAACTAGGTCACGATTTTTCAGCTAATCCGTACCTCGATGCTTCGATCAGACTATGCTGCGTCAAAGAGCTACGAACCACCTCCAGATCGGCGGTGGTGGCGAAGGGTTCGGTGGCCTGTGCGCGTCGCGGCGGCGCTCTGAAGGTCGTGACTTCCTCGTCGATTTCCGACGTCGATGGTTGATGGCGGGGGTCGTGGGTTGGTCGGATGTGGAGAGGAGGCGAAGGCGGTCAGAAGTCTCAACAGGAGGCGGCGGTGAAATCGCCTGAGGCGGCGGCAAAGTTGACGAGAAGATTCGAGCACCCTACGTCGTCCAATCGTCTCTGGCGGCTAGGGTTTTGGTTTTTTTTTTTTTTTTTAAAGAAAAATTCCTATTGGTCCATGCTTTACAGGAAATTTTAAATAGTGTTTTTGCAAACGGACTCCTTTTTAAACCCAACGGCTGTCACCTCCAGCTAAATACCCCCATTCCGGACACAATGGGATATGTTTCGTTGGCCATTTCGGCTGTTACAATCAGTTTTTTTTAAATTAAAATATAAAACATTCGATATTTAATTTAAACATACATTTCAATTTGCCAGGGCCACAAACTGAATCGAAAAATTCCAGAAAAATAAATCTAGCTTTGTTTTGATGATACGGTCCTAACAAAACCAGTTTCGTCGAATTCTGAGCTCGTTTGAAAAACGGCCATTTTTAGGTTGACCCTTTTTAACAGAATTTGACCAAACACATTATCTTTTGCCCCGCTCACATACTAGCTTCAAAAATTATGAAATTTGAAACTTAGCAATAATTTGACATCCCGGACCCAACAAAAGTGGTTTCGTCGAATTCCGAGGTCGTATGCAAAATCTCAATTTTCAAGGGTTATATATACTATATAGTGACCTTTCTGAAAATTCATTTGGCCATAACTTTTGATTTCCGTTATGAAATTTCGATTTTTCAGATTCGTTAGAAAGGTATTGATAAGCAGATTTAAGTATTTTCAGTTTCGCCAAAATCTGTTATATTTTCCACCCGGTACAGTCAGACAAAGTTTGAATACAAAATTTCAAACTGCCATACCATACCAAATTCTATATTTTATTGAAATATGCTATTTCAATTATTCAAATTCTTTGGTAATAACCTAATTTAAAAAATTTAAACTGGTTCACATTTTCCGGGTTATTACAATCTCCCCCACTTAAAACTTTTCGTCCTCGAAAAGGAAATAACAGTTAAGCAGGAAATAAAATGTAAATGCAAAGTATTGTAAGGGTACCTTGCACCGGAGTTAGTCAGAGATGTCCACTCTGCATTTGGGATAGGCTTGTTTAATGCTTTCCTCAGTCTCCCAAGTACAGTCTCTAGGATCACTACTCCACTGCACTTTGACTAAATGAATCTTTTTCCTCCTTAGCTCTCTAGTTTCTTTGCCAACTATCTTTAATGGCTCTCTACTGAGTGCTAATTCTGGAGTTATGTCAATATCATGTCGCGCTGCTTCTTCCACAACAAGATCGGGATCATGAACATGTTTTCTGAGTTGAGACACGTGGAACACATCATGTATACCAGGCAACCAATTAGGCAATGAAACCCTATATGCAAGAGTTCCAATCCGTTCAAGTATAGGAAAGGGACCAATAAACCTCGGTGCCAACTTCCCAGTCTTGCCAAATCTGATTACCCCCCGCATTGGAGAAACTCTTAAATAAACATAATCGCCAACGGCAAACGATATATCCTTTCTTCTCGCATCAGCATAACTTTTCTGTCGGCTCTGTGCGGTTTTTAATCTCTTCTTAATGAAATCGACTTTATCCGATGCTTCTTGAATCATGTCGGGCCCTAACACAAGTCTATTGCCAGGTTCTACCCAACATGCGGGAGATCTGCACGGTCTACCGTATAATGCTTCAAATGGAGACATTCCCAAACTTGCTTGATAGCTATTGTTGTAAGAGAATTCAGCTAGATGTAATTGATCTTCCCATGAGCCTCCAAAATCGGTAACGCAAGCCCACAGCAAATCTTCTAAAATTCTATTCACCCACTCAGTTTGGCCATCTGTCTAAGGGTGATAAGCGGTGCTTAGATTCAATTTTGTTCCCAATTCTCCCTGGAATGCTTCCCATAATTTACTAGTAAATAGGGGGTCTCTATCACTGACTATATTGAGCGGCACTCCATGTAGTTTAACTATTTCTTTGAAGTAAATCTGCGCTAGACTTTGAGCCGTTCTGTTGGATCGGACAGGTATGAAATGGGCAGTGTTCGTGAAGCGATCTACGATTACCCATATACTGTCATTTCCTTTCTTAGTTCGAGGCAAGCCATCGATGAAATCCATCGAAATTTGTTCCCACTTCCATCCTGGAATTTCTAAGGGTTGTAATAATCCAGCCAATTTCTGTTGATCACTCTTAACTAGCTGGCAAGTGGGGCATCTACTAACATATAATGAAATATCTCTTTTCAAAGCTCTCCACCAGAATGTGCGTTTGATATCGTTATACATTTTGCTCACACCAGGATGGATACTTAGTTTGGACTTGTGGCACTCATCAAGTATTTCTCTTCTGAGCTCGGGAAGGTTTGGGATGCAAATTCTGCCCTTTAATCTTAGAACTCCTTTGTCATCGAGTCGAAAACTTGTGGATTCACCTCCTTTGACTCTCTGACTGATTCTTTGAATAAATTCATCGTCTTTCTGAAGGGTCAAGATCTTGTCTATTAATGAAGACGTGATGACAAAACTGGCGATGATTTCATTCTTTCTGCTGAGCGCATCTGCTACAACATTGGCTTTCCCTGGAGTGTATTGAATTTCAAAATCGTATGCTGCAAGGAATTCTAACCAACGCTATTGTCTCAAGTTTAGATCTTTCTGAGTGAACAGATATTTCAAGGATTGATGGTCGGTAAATAGTTCGAACTTCTCGCCCAATAAATAATGCCTCCAGATTCTTAAAGCAAACACGATAGCTAATAACTCAAGATCATGAGTAGCATAATTTCTTTCATGCGGCTTTAGTTGACGGCTGGCATAAGCGATCACTTGGCCTTTTTTGCATTAGCACTGCGCCTAGCCCTCTAATAGAAGCATCTGTCCATACAGTCAAGTCTTGGTTGTCTTCTATTATTGTCAATACTGGAGCGGTTGTCAATTTCAGTTTTATCTCTTGGAAAGCTTCTTCACATTCGGGAGTCCATTTGAATTTCTCATGCTTCTTTGTAAGCTTTGTCAATACTCCTGATATCTTTGAAAAATCCTGAACGAATTTCCGATAGTAACTAGCCAATCCAAGGAAACTTCGAACTTCTGTGGGGGTAGTAGGTTGTTTCCAGTTCTGAATCGCTGTAATTTTGCTTGGATCTACAGCAATCCCTTCCTTTGATACGACGTGGCCTAGGAATTTAACTTCATTCTGCCAGAAGACACACTTAGAAAATTTAGCTTTCAAGACATTTCTCCTTAGAATTTTCAACACTTGTTCTAAATGTTTTGCATGCTCGTCTTCCGACTTGGAGTAGATTAAAATGTCATCGATGAAGACTAGAACAAATTTATTCAACACACCACGGAACACCCTGTTCATGAGATCAACGAAGTATGCCGGAGCGTTACACAAGCCGAACGGCATTACTAACCATTCGTAGAATAAATCGGGACCCCTGAAGGCTGTTAAAGGAACATAGTCTTCGGCTATACGTAATTGGTGGAAACCTGTAGCTAGGTCCATTCTGGAGAATACTGTTGCTCCATTTAATTGATCTAACAGATCGTCTATTCGTGGCAAGGGATATTTGTTCTTCATTGTCTGTTTATTGAGATCTCGGTAATCTACGCAAAGTCTTAGAGTACCGTTTGATTTCGGGACAAATACTACTGCGGCTCCCCATGCTGAAAAGCTTGGTCTGATCAGACCTTTCCAAAGCAATTCTCGGGTTTGACTACTCAGCTCTTCTTTTTCTTTCGGGGCCATTCTTCTTATTGGATGTACTACTGGTCGGGCGTTAGGAATTAGATCTATTCTAAATTCAATTTCTCTTTGCGGCGCTAGGTTTTCTACTTCTTCAAACACATCCGCGTAGTTTTTCACGACCGGTATCTTTTCTATCAAAGGGGGAATAACTTCTAAAGAAGACCAAAATTCTGTTCTATTGATTTCTGAGCCATGACATGGTATATATATAGGTCCAAGCTTCGTTTCGACTTTAACGATTCTCTCGGCACATCTAACTTCGGCCTTATATTTTGTCAACCAATCCAGCCCCAGTATAACATCAAATTCGGAAAGGTCCATAACAATCGAATCAAAGGAGAACTTATAGCAAGAATAAGCGATAGGCACTCTACTGTATGAACTGAGACTAACGGAACTTCCTATTGGGTTTCGAACTTTAATTGGTTCCTTAAGTTTTCTTCGTTTCAATTTTAATTTGTGAACAAGGTTACCAGAAATGAAGCTACGTGATGCACCGTTATCAAAAAGTACAGAAACAGGAATATTTTTAATGGTAAGGGTACCTCCCAAGACATCGGGTTTACCTGATCCATCGGTGGTAGCTGGCGGGGTCTTCCCGTCATAGACATGAGCCACTTGAGCATTCTGCTTCAGAGGACAATTCTTGCTATAGTGTCCCTTCTTATGGCAGTTGTAGCATTCGGCTGAGTCATTTGCCTTTGGCTTCCTCGGAGCTTTGCATACATTAGAAAAATGACCTGGCTTCCCGCAGTTGTAGCAATTTCCTTTCGGGATCTTTGCAGGTTTCTGAGTAGCGGCCGTGGTAATGCTAGATTCGGGTTGATCGGTTGAAGCCTTGCGCTTATTTCCAGCTTGGCTTTTGGCGCGGTCTTGGCTAGCATGCCTCTCATCCATGTTTTCGTAATTGCAAGCCATCTCTACTAGTTCTGAAAAGGAGAGTTTGATGTTGCTCATAGCTCTATCGTGGTACTTGCGCTTCAGCCCAAATATGAATCTCTTGTTCTTTGCTTTATTGGTCAAAATCAGCTTTGGAGCATAGCGCGACAATTGGGTGAACTTATTTAGATAATCCTGAATAGAGAGATCTCCTTGCTGGAGATTAGCAAACTGCTCTCGCATCCTCTCTAGAGCTTGTTCAGGTACAAACTTCTCATTGAACATAGTTTTGAATTGTTCCCAAGTCCTGACAGTACCAGCTGCATCCTCTGAGGTAATAGCATCCCACCACAGCTCTGCTTCCTCTTGAAGGAGCCAAATGCCAAGTCGGGCTTTGTTGTTGGTTCCCATACCCATGCCTTCAAAGATTTTCTCATAGGTCTTCAACCAAACTATAGCCTCGGTCACTGTACCAGTGCCAGTAAAAGGTTTTCCCCCAAGATTTCTGTACCTCTTCGCAACTTTATATAGCTCAAAGTCTTCAGGTGCTGGTGGCTGAACAATAGGGATTTCCACAACTACGGGGATATTCCCCCGTCCTCCTGCTGCATCTCCTCGGCCTCCTCTAGCTGCTGCTGCTGCTCGTGTAGCCATCTAAGAGAATACTGTATAAGCAAGAAAAGAGTCAAGCTCACAGATTTGATAATTTTCATAAATGATAAAGCAGGGGAATACAAGGAAAGATAATGATGATGTACTGATCAAATTGTTTTGCTAATCTGCTTAGCTCATTCTAGGACATTGCTAATCATATCTCTAATGAGCTACTCGCATTAGAACACTACTGATTCTATTCTGGCGAGGTGTTTAATGTGTTAGATCCCGGAACTAAGGTTAACCAAAGCTCTGATACCAACTGTGACGATCCCAAAATCCGAGGTGCGGTATTAAGGATAATCATAGGGAAATAACACATTAATCATCATAGCAGAGTACAGATAATAGCAGAAACAATAAATAGAATAATTTTACATGAGTATGACAGCGGAATCACAACATGTAGGAACATCATAATAGCATAACGTGGGATATAACTTAGTAAATAAAAAGGAAAGTGATCAGTCATCATCGCCAGAGGCGGAATACATACATGCAGTGAGACATAATAAGGGTGTCGGTTTACATCGCCGAAGGCGGAATACATATAGTGAGAAATACGGAAAGTAAATCAGTCTGCATCGCCAGTGGCGGAATCATAATATAAGTACAGTAATGGCGGAAAATGTCAAAGTCATCTCGGTGAATTCAGCCTCGCCATGAGCCAAAAATGCACTCTATGCAGCAGTGCAGAACCAAAAACAACTTGTCACCTGTGTACTAGGCTGCCCGTGTGAAAATAAGGGCACCCGCGTTTGCAAAGTGAAACAAACAACGAGTCAGTCATGGGGACTGGTATGAGGAATCTATTTAATAGTTAAACAACAGTAAAGAGCAAATCATAGGACCACGCCACTTTCGCGGAACGGGTTTACTCCAGTGATTGCTAGTGCATTTAAAACAAAGTAAATTCTTTTAAAACAACGCAATGATTTTTGAAAGAATGAGGCCATTATAAGACTCAGGTCCCATCACACAATGCAATGCAAGCCGGAGGATAGAGTTTTTCCTTATAAGGGCCAAATATGCTTGATACGTATAAAGCAAAATCATTTGATATTATTACTAGTGCATATATGTTTCAAAAACGAATAGCAACATAAATATCAATCATAGGCGGCATAGCTACCATCTACTATGTCTCCATACTAGTTCTACAATCAGGTCCGTTATTTCGTATTGGAAATTGGATTTCCATCATGAGTCGAGGCAAGGGGCAAGCTCCTCTCTGCTTCGAGACACTCTAGCAAATGCCTCGGGACTACACACTCTGGGTAACCCCTGGATGCTTCAGGGCCGGTCCTCTCTTACGTTTGAGGATTGGCAATTCCTGAACACACATTTCCCGGTCCTTACAGACCTATAATCGAGGCGCCTCGCATTCCAACAACCACAAAGATGAAAAGTAGATATATATGTCAGGGCTGGCAAGTCACTGACGCGACCATAGCAAGAAAGAAACGTCGTGCTCTCACTGCAGTCCGTATCCCGTTTTTAACTCATACCGGGGTGTGAGGCTCGCGAATCTACGAAATACACAAAGCTAGGCTACGTAGACCTTGCTTTGATCATCATCCACAAGATTTGCTTTGCAACAGAAGCCTTGATCACAGCATCTTGGCATGCCACATAGGCAGTCCACTCCATACGATTGATTTCCATCGATATATAACCTCTGAGCTCGCAGGTCTCAGAGAAGGGCGTTAAGCAAAAGAATAAATTCTCCGCCGCCAAACAGATATATATTTAACAGAGATCAATCAGTATAGAACAAAATCCAATGTCAGACACACAGTCCATTTACAAGTCCGTTCTGGGTCTGAACGAAACCGGAGGCGTCAAATTCCTCGTATATCCGTCCAATCAACACATACTTTCAGACGGCTACTACTTCCGTCCCTTTCCGGTAGCTACTCCGGTTAGGAACCTCAGTAGCGCCCATCCAACCGATACGAAGATCGTCGGTCTTGAATCGTCTTTGCATTTTCCAATTCGAATCGCTCGATAAATTATTTGAAATGAGGGTTAGCTCGGCCTTTTCAAATAATTCACGTCATTAGAATTTAAATCGATTCTTTATATGGTTATATTATTCGACATCCATCTTTCAGTTCTTTAGTGTTATTTTCGTGTCAAACACATACAACCATCAAATATCAAACAATTCAAGCCCAATTGGTTTATTTTCAATCCATATTGCTTATAATATTTTATAACGATCCTTCGCCATTTTTATTTATTTAAAAATGGCCATATTTGATTAAACGACGTTTTAGGTCGTGTCGTGGCACTGGCGCTGTTTTTCCCTTAATTTGTTTTACACATATCGGAAAATCTAACCGTTGGATTTCTACAAAGTCTATATCAGTGGGAAGATATTCCCAAAGCGAACCCAACGGTTCCAGTTTCGTGAGAATCCGACGGTCGGATCTTCCACACTAGTCGTTTGAAGTTACGGTTTTAAAATTCGAACTGCAGCGTCGTTATTCAATTAAATTTAATTATATTTGTATTTATATATAAGTATAAACGATTCTGGCGCTGTTTTTCTTCAGATTTGAATTAAACATTCCGGACAATCCAACCGTTGGATTTTTACAAGGTTGGTGCCGTTGGAAAGATATTTCCAAGGCGAACCCAGCGGTTGCGGTTTCGGGAAAATCCGATGGTCGGATTTCTCGCACTAATCGTTTCAAATTACGATTCCGAAACACGAACTGCACGGCCTCTATTCCTTTTAATTATATTTATATTTATATGTATAAATATAGTTCATTCTATAATTTCAACTATAGTTCATTCTATATTTTCAACTTCGTTTTCACTTCAAATTTTTCACTAACGCCTTAATATTTCGAAAAAATTCGCCATAACCTCCTTTGTACGGGGAGGGGTTTGGAAATTTATTGGACCGTATTAGGTACCCAATAAATCTAAAAAGCATTCACATATTTATAGTGATATATTCTGGTGTTTACGGGGGAGCATGTACTGATAATCACTCCAGAGAATAAATTCCCGTCACCCCGTTTCCGTGTGGAAATAAATAGTCCATGTGTCGTATCTAATAACTAGAGCGACGTGATTATTGTCAACTCCAGACCCGTGTGGGGTTTTTATTAATCTGGCAATTTATCGTTATAATTTATATAGTCCATATCAGTCATCAATTCAACCTGTAGTACACATTCATCGCCATACAAGCCTCTTGCTTGTATGGTAAATCTTCCACCTCGTCACACAAGCTCCAATTGCTTATGTGGAATATGATGAAGTATGCCTATCATCAAGAAGTATGCCATGTGGTGTAGTTCAAAATTGATTGTTACTATCCTATGGCGTTATTTATTATTTCACACAGAAAAACCAGCACTCCGCATCCAATGGCATTCACAGGAGTTGATATATAAATAAAATTGCGCAGCCAACTCATCAAGGTTTACCTATTTGTTGGGCACGCAAATAATTTCTTTACTCTACAGCTAATCCATTTTTCCTGTTCAACACATGTATATATATGCAGAACAAAGCTAATAATAATATTTCTAGCAAACTATTATTTATTTCAACACGTGTGTATTTTTAACTAAGCGTATACATGATAAAAGAAATATTTTTATCATCAAAAATATTTATTCGACACATGTGTATTTTTAACTAAGCGTATACATGATAAAAGAAATATTTTTATCATCAAAAATATTTATTCGACACATGTGTATTTTTAACTAAGCGTATACATGATAAAAGAAATATTTTTATCATCAAAAATATTTATTCGACACATGTGTATTTTTAACACCTCATATTCACTATAAAAATATAGTTTTCATTATCGATTCATTTTATTTTTAAAAGATGATAACATTCAACACATGAACTTCAACTCAACGAATGAATTGCAACTCAACACATGAATATTCTATATAGTTTGTATATATATAAAAATGTGATTTTTATCGCTAAAGCCATTTGTTTAAATTCAAATAATATTCAACACATGAATTTCAACTCAACGAATGAATTGCAACTCAACACATGAATATTCTATATAGTTTGTATATATATAAAAATGTGATTTTTATCGCTAAAGCCATTTGTTTAAATTCAAATAATATTCAACACATGAATTTCAACTCAACGAATGAATTGCAACTCAACACATGAATATTCTATATAGTTTGTATATATATAAAAATGTGATTTTTATCGCTAAAGCCATTTGTTTAAATTCAAATAATATTCAACACATGAATTTCAACTCAACGAATGAATTGCAACTCAACACATGAATATTCTATATAGTTTGTATATATATAAAAATGTGATTTTTATCGCTAAAGCCATTTGTTTAAATTCAAATAATATTCAACACATGAATTTCAACTCAACGAATAAATTGCAACTCAACACATGAATATTCTATATAGTTTATGTAATCTATTTCAACGAATGAAAATTATTCTAACAGACAAATATTTCAGAAAATTTCGGCAGCATAACGGCAGGGTAGTTAAAACCGGGACCGTCCCTAGTACGGCTCCTCGCTCTACCTTAAACCTCACGGTTTTTGACAATGGGGATCATGCATCTAGTTGCACGCAGGCAGCATGTTTTATTTTCAATTCCACAATCCTGTTCTATTTTGTTTCAACCACAAGAGGGTATTTTTCAACCACAAAGGTATTTTTCAACCATAAAGGTATTTTTCAACCATAAT
Source organism: Allium sativum (assembly GCA_030737875.1). Lineage (NCBI taxonomy): Eukaryota > Viridiplantae > Streptophyta > Magnoliopsida > Asparagales > Amaryllidaceae > Allium > Allium sativum. Next base: position 342,278,928 of record CM060918.1, on the reverse strand, counting down.
ATCAATCACAAACAATTATTTCCAACCATTCGTCATACCATATAATATCACGTCAATCACAAGCAATAAATATCGTCCATGGTCTGTGGACGAGGGGAGTATATATATATATATATATAATATAATAATTCACTTGCATTTCATCACAATCGAAGCATATATGTTTCAAACAACGCTTGTATAATTTATACATCGCTAATATAACTTATACAACACATGTACATGAGGTATACAATGCGTATATAATTTACACTTCGCTTATATAATTTATACAACGCGATTTTATTCACACAAATAGTTTAGATTCCTCACATTGGTTATTGCGGTGCTAAAAATCGTAGGAAGGTCAGAAAAATCCACGGCTTCTTCTAGAATGTAGAGAGCCTCCTTGCGGTCACGGCGTCTCCTGTTTCATCAAATTTCGTTAAAGAACGAAAAAGATATTACTTTTCAAAGTTTTGCAACACTTAAAAGTGTTATTTTCATTTCAGAAATTTACATCAGAAAGGGTTTAAAAACTTCGAAACTAGGTCACGATTTTTCAGCTAATTCGTACCTCGATGCTTCGATCAGACTAAGCTGCGTCAAAGAGCTACGAACCACCTCCAGATCGGCGGTGGTGGCGAAGGGTTCGGTGGCCTGTGCGCGTCGCGGCGGCGCTCTGAAGATCGTGACTTCCTCGTCGATTTCCGACGTCGATGGTTGATGGCGGGGGTCGTGGGTTGGTCGGATGTGGAGAGGAGGCGAAGGCGGTCAGAAGTCTCAACAGGCGGCGGCGGTGAAATCGCCTGAGGCGGCGGCAAAGTTGACGAGAAGATTCGAGCACCCTACGCCGTCCAATCGTCTCTGGCGGCTAGGGTTTTGGTTTTTTTTTTTAAAGAAAAATTCCTATTGGTCCATGCTTTATAGAAAATTTTAAATAGTGTTTTTGCAAACGGACTCCTTTTTAAACCCAATGACTGTCGCCCCCAGCTAAATACCCCCATTCCAGACACAATGGGATATGTTTCGTTGGCCATTTCGACTGTTACAGTCAGTTATTTTTCAAATTAAAATATAAAACATTTGATATTTAATTTAAACGTACATTTCAATTTGCCAGGGCCACAAACTGAATCGAAAAATTCCAGAAAAATAAATCTAGCTTTATTTTGACGATACGGTCCTAACAAAACCAGTTTCGTCGAATTCTGAGCTCGTCTGAAAAACGGCCATTTTTAGGTCGACCCTTTTTAACAGAATTTGACCAAACACATTATCTTTTGCCCCGCTCACATACTAGCTTCAAAAACTATGAAATTTTAAACTTAGCAATAATTTGACATCCCGGACCCAACAAAAGAGGTTTCGTCGAATTCCGAGGTCGTATGCAAAATCTCAATTTTCAAGGGCTATATATACTATATAGCGACCTTTCTGAAAATTCATTTGGCCATAACTTTTGATTTCCGTTATGAAATTTCGATTTTTCAGATTCGTTAGAAAGGTATTGATAAGCAGATTTAAATATTTTCAGTTTGCCAAAATCCGTTATATTTTCCACCCGATACAGTCAGACAAAGTTTGTATACAAAATTTCAAACTGCCATACCATACCAAATTCTATATTTTATTGAAATATGCTATTTCAATTATTCAAATTCTTTGGTAATAACCTAATTTAAAAATTTTAAACTGGTTCACATTTTCCGGGTTATTACAGCGTTGGAGAAGAATTAGCTTTTATTTGCCTGATGGTATGACAACTTGTTTTATGGGGTTTGACCATGCCATGAGGTTGTCTAGTGTTTTTGCATCTTGGCTTATTTTCGCTGCTGTTGAAATATATAATTTAGAAAACACATCTTATTACCGAGATATCCACTCACCATTTATTATTTCTTATTTTTCTTATTTTTTTCGAATGGAGAAACGATGCTGAAATGCTTAGAAGCTTATTGTACAAGATTTTCTTATTTTTCTATCCTTTTAAAATTTGATATTTTTACTATGGTTACTATGGAAAATTCTTTGCCCTTTGGGCAGTCTGGACAAGGTTACTAGCTAAGATATATATCATCTCGTTACGCCATGTTCTATTTATTTACTTGTTAAGTTTTGTATTATCATTTAAGACAAATAAAATGTTCACTTTGAAGGAAGATTCTCTGATGTAGAACGGAATAGTTGTCGCCGGTGTACTTATTAAATTTTTTATTGTTATTTATAGCGGAGAATACTTATTAAATTTGACCTTATCTCAAATGCGTAAATATTCACAAGACCTTCCAGAAAACCAATAACTGCTTTTTGGTGAATCCTTCAAAATACACAATCTTTGTAAAACAAAATAGTTATGGTTAGTGTTTTTGAGGCAATCTCCTGAAAATAATGCGACTAAAATATTAGTTTTGGACAAAATGCTGCCTGAAATGTTTTTCAATAATAGTTTTGTTAGGAAACTTTCAGTAGAACTTGGAAAATTCTCCGATTTGTACAAGATAGATATTTCTATAAATAACTTTGAAGAAGAATTGCAAAAAAATTATGTGCAAGAAAAGCTTTAACATCGTTTCTTTTGACCTTTTCTTCATTTATTTACTTGTTAATTAAACATATGTTGGTGCTTCATAATTTATTTACTTGTTAATTAAACATATCAGGATATGAATATACTTTAATGTTGGTGCTTCATAAAAATTGTGCAAGAAGATATTACATACATTTATTTACTTGTTAATTAAACATATGTTGGTGCTTCATAATTTGCACATATGAATATACTTTAATGAATATACTTTACACATATGAATATGTTGCATTCTATAATGATGTTGGTGCTTCATAATTTAAGTAAAATGACGATAATTATTTGTAGAAAAGGTAGCCAAAAATGATAGTGAGCTAAATGCTCGGCTGAGAAAGTTAGATATCATTAAATAAACATATTACCTGCTGGAATCAAGAAATCTCAACTGCAATCTCTTGTTGTCGTTGGCTCGGTGACAGCCTGCCTACAATGTTCATTAATAGTCAGTCAGGCAAACTAGTAAATCATATATAGTCAGTCAGGCATTGTCTATAAATATCATCTATACATTATCCCCAACAGGCAAACTGAAAAGAAGTATAAAAGTTATAGCCAAATGATGTATAAGTGGAAAAAGATCTTACTTACCAGCCTTGCACTGTGTGCATATCTGACTATGATGTAAACATTACAAACAAGGAAACTCAACTTAATTAAGAAACAAACAAAACAAATTACATTAAGAATTTTAAATTCAAGGAGGAAACTCAATTCAATTAAGAAACATACACAACAAACATCACAAATGAGTTCACACACAACAAACATCACAAACGATTCCATACATAGCAAACATTACAAACGCTGATAATATTCATAGTAAAAAAAAAAAGTTAGCCACATTTGAAATTCGACTCAATTCAATTAAGAAATACATCTTATATTAACAAATGCATTTGGTAAGATCTTCTAATTTTTTGTTATCTTCAAAGACTGATTGATAAGCAGAAGGAAACTCAATGTCATCCACAGTTGTAGTCAACCGCTTAGGTGTGTGTAAAACCACAAACCATCCACTATTTTTAAGATCTTTTGAATAGAACACTTGACTTGCTTCCGACGCTAGAATAAATGGCTCATCATTAATCCTATCTTTGGTCTTTAATTTTCCTAAGTTTACCGTAATCAAGTTTGAAACAGAATCAAACTTGCAACCATTGACCTTATCTTCGATCTTCACCCAATCACAATAAAAAACCGTTTGTTTGAAATCTATGTAATCCAACTCAATTATCTCCTGAATAACTCCATAATACATTGCTTCCGCTTCTTTATAATTTTCATCTTTTCCACTGGCCCTGAATTTTGTAATTGCTCTCATGCATACACCGCTGTCTTGTGTTACCATCCGCTCTTCATAACGCTTTGGGGAAAATGTAAACCCATTTACTTGGTACTTCATATAACTACGTGCCTTGAACTTCGGCCCATTCACAAGCCGCCAAAGAGTTGAATCATCATCTTTTGTTTTCACCAACTAAAAAAATAAAATATGTGAAAATATTATTAATAAGGTGTATGACTCATCTAAGTATGTGTGAAATATATTATATAAACTTTAATATACCTCGCCACGTAACCATAGAGTAAAACTTAGACATGCTTCCATGGATGAAACCCCACTTTGAGATTGAGATTTAGTACTTTTGACATAAATGTTATACCTCCTTCAAGAAACACATTTCAAAATATTTATATGAGTTGATTTAAAGTAGTGAAGATTCAGGAGTTATTCATGAACTTACTTCTCCCATTCATCCAATCCATCATACTTATTGAGGACCCATCTACGAACTTGTTCAAATTGCATTGTGGTTAAGGTTATGTCTTTACCATTATCTAGAGGCATCTCACCAGCAAACTCATCATCCTCATCTAAAAAAGCCTCACGGGTATGTTTATGCGTGCCATCGCCTCCTTTTGGCATATACTCCATGCAATAAAGACTAGCTTCCTGTGTGATATATCCTTCTGCAATACATCCTTCAATATACCTTTTGTTGCGCACATATCCTTTATATGTTTTCATTAACCTATGAACGTAAATCAATTATAAATAACTAGTACCTATTTAAATCGAATGATGAACAAAACTAAATTTAGTAATTTACCTTTCAAAAGGATACATCCACCTATATCTAACAGGACCGCAAATCAATGCTTCATCGGCTAAATGAATCATAAGGTGGATGCTAATGACAAAAAATGCAGGTGGAAAATATTTTTCAAACACACAAATTGCTTCTACCAAACTAGCCTTTGCTTTTAAAAGATGTTCTCTGTTGATCACCTTTGAGCATAAAATGTTAAAGAATAGACTTACACGATGTATAGCATTATGCAAATCCTTATGTTGTGGATAAGAATGCTGAATCGATACCGGAAGTAATTGTTGCATTATGACGTGATAATCATGCGACTTCATATTTGTTAATTCAGGAGGATTGATGCTCACATTGTTATTGAAATTGGAAGAGAATTTACTAGGCACTTTCAGGTTTTCCAAAATGGTGCAAAATCGTAATCTTTCGTCTTTGCTCAAGGCGAAAGCTGCCTCTGGTATGATTACTTTATTTGTTTCAGGATCTTCCATCATCCACAATTTTTGTTTTATGCCCATGATTTTCAAATCCTTACGTGCACTGATGCCATCTTTTGACTTGTCTTTATGACCCAATATTGTGTTAATGAGATGCTCAGTGGCATTCTTCTCCGTATGCATAACATCAATATTATGTCGGATCACATTTGCTTTCCAATATGGTAAATCAAAGAAAATGGATCTCCTATACCATGCGGGAACATTGTCAGCTTCTTCTTCATCGGTTTTCTTTTTCCGTTTTCGACTGATTTCCGATTTATTTTTACCAACTTTCATTTTGATATTAGCTACCTTCTCTTCAACTTGATAACCAGTCAATGGCCGTGGAGGACGACGATATTCTTGTTTGTTATCAAAGTTTGTTTTATCGTCTCGAAACTTGTGTTTGAAAGGAAGAAATCTTCGATGTCCCATGTAACATATCTTCTTACTTTCAGGAAGATAGTAAGAACAAGTGTCCTCCCCACATGTAGGACACGCAAAATAGCCATGAGTTGTGCATCCCGATAAAGTCCCAAGTGCAGGATGATCGTGAATCGCCCACAACAACCTAGCTCTCATTGTGAACTCAGATTTATTAAATGAGTCAAATGCAACGATCCCTTCCCATAACTGTTGTAACTCATCTACCAATGGTTGCAAATAGACATCAATATCTTTTCCCGGTTGTTTTGGCCCAGAAATCAACAATGTCAACATTGAAAACTCTCTTTTCATGCACATGGATGGAGGAAGATTATAAGGTACTACAATTACTGGTCGACAGGTATAACGGCTACCCAGAGATGCATGTGGATTGAAACCATCCGTTGTTAATCCAAGCGTGACATTTCGTGATTCTACGGCAAACGTTTTATCAAAAGAATCTGCAGCTCGCCATTGAGAAGTGTCACATGGGTGACGCATTACATCTGAATTAGACTTGGCACGAGCATGCCAAGTCATAGCATCTGCTATCCATGGTATAGTATACAATCTCCTCAACCTAGGAATTAAAGGGAAATGTCTCAACGTCTTTTGAGGTACTTTGGTAGCTCTTTTCTCTTCGTTGAATGTTGTTTTATATCTTGGATCTTTGCAAACTGGACAAAAAACTCTATTTGCGTCATCTTTCCAATATAAAATGCAGTCATTAATGCATGCATCATAAGTTTTATAATCCATCCCAACTTGTTTAATCATCTTCTTTATGTCGGGATACTTTGTTGGTATTGTATTACCTTCAGGGAGTAATTCCTTTAAAAATTCAAGGAGTGCTGTCACGCCGTTGTCAGAAAAGCTGTACTGGGTTTTCAAGCTATTCAGCTTGACGATGAAATATAATGTTGTTATCCCTTTTGGACATGAAGGATACAACGACTCTTTTGCATTATCAAAAAGTGATTTATACTCCTTATTTTGATTGGTCTGCCAGTCAACATCAACCGTAGGTAATTCTCCACTATTATCTGGCAACAAACTTGTTGGTTGAAAATGATGAAATCTATCAGCATCAATAACCAGATCCTCCATCCTAGGAAGTTCAGACTCATTGGTACTTACGACTTCAATAACAGGTTGTTTTTGCCTCCTCGCCGACTCTTCCCCATGGAAATGCCAAACAGTATATGATTGGACAATTCCATGTCTAAGCAGATGATAATGAATTTCATCTAATTTCATCTTCGTTTTTTCATTGTTGCACTGTGTACAAGGACAAGAATAGATTTCCTTATTACCACCATTCTCCTTAACAAAATCAATAAACTTCTGCACTCCTTCCACATATCGCGCGGTTCTTCGATTGGATTCTTTCATCCACTCTTTGTCCATACTGGAAGACATATTGACCTGCTACATATATGATATGTCTTCATTATTTTTCAATTGGTTTAATATATTACCTCATCACAAACATGCAAGTGTCTCTTCTACGTGTTATCCTAATATTATGCATTATTCTTGTATCTACATAACGATCATATATGATACTCATCAGAGACAAGCCGAATTAAACATCCATAGAATTCTCTTAATATCATCATATAAGTGGTAGTTTTGATGTAAAATAAGGTGCAAACTTAAGCTTTAATTTAGACTCATCTAACTGTTCTGTAAAACTGCTAGACACAATGAATTTGTTGATCAGTATAATGTGAGTATTGATTTTTATAACTGGCAACGTCTTTGGCGTTTGGTTGTTGTGTTTCTGGTGATTTTGCTGTTTATAATAATTAGGAACAAGTTCTTGGTCATTTGCTAACAGTAAGTACATAATAAATAGCATAAAATTAAATGTATTCATCATCAGTATATTAGAGGAAGTAATATTAATTTAGATCGGCATTAAGTACTAAACTTAAGTAAATAAACAAATTGATAATTTTTTATCTTACAATTTAACATGCACTGGTTGGATTTTGATAGTTTATTACTCGGTATTTTGGTATTCTTGATTCCTCTTTTTCTATTACAGATCAACATTTGTTGATGCAGAAATGTCTCGACTCTCCACACATAATCTTCATGAAAGCATGTAAACTAGAACAAACCGTTTTCCTTATGTCGAACAAATGGAAGAAAAGATTACCTGGAAATTCAAGGTATTTCATAATTATATTATTCAGTTCGATATTCAATCTAATTTATAGCATGAATCATTGTTAGTTTAAATTTTTCGATAATAAACTCAAGTTAGTGTTATTGCTGTTAGGTTAGGATAAGCGTAGAATCCCTATGACTGTGCAAACAATATATTGTCTACTCAATGCTAATTCATGGGATGTTTAGTTTTATATTTTTATACCATCTTACTAAATTTGCAGATGCGTTATTGCGAACCCAATATCTTGCTCTACATTATGATTATCATATTCGAGTACTTATGGTAATTCTTAGTTTAATAACCGTGCAAAATACATTTTTACTACTAGTAATTACTAAAAATGTAATCTAGCACAACTCAATTAAAATACATGTATGTTTGTACATGCATATAACATATATTCATATCTAACCAGATTTTAACTTCATAGAAGCAAATGCAAGCAAGTCTGAAAATATATCATAGATCTTAGATGCTGAAACAGTCATTTTGTCAACATAGTACAAGCGAGTACCAAAGTTAATAATGATTCAAACCTAAGTAGATTAGCTCAGTCTGAAAATATATCATAGATTTTAGATTAAAACATCAATGTGTTATTTCATTGATTTCTATACTATAAATTACACAAATGCATTATTATAGAAATGCATTTCTATACCATAAACATGTCAAGAATTGATAACTTATTCAGTTTGACACCATGATTATCTAAATTTGATAAGTTGCTACCGGTGATAAGAATCATACACAACTATATCCGCAAGAAACTACAATACACACTGAATACCGTAATTTGATTTGAAGAATAATAGGTTAAAATCCTAAATCGGTGTTGGTGCAAAGAGAAGGCAATTAGTTTTGACAATAATTGTATTTAGTTTTGACATGAGAATTCCATTTTCCACAAATCATCACTTATTTATAATTAGAATCCTTTTAATTCCTAATAATGATGATATCGATAAGGTCAAATTATAGCTTTATACCAAACAAGAAGGAAAAAAACACTTGTTTTAAGTTCAGACCTGTTTCAAACCTATTATGGAAGTTCGTATTGTTTTTCATATTTTGCCTTTTTGTTGCGTATAAAGGAAAATTTAATTTGTACATATATAAATTCAAAATGTGCAAGAATATGCTTAAAAGAAAAACTACACACGCGCATCTTTAAAGTGTACATGTATAATGAAGTTTGAATATGAAGAAAAATACTTATTTTCATAATATGTTTCATACGAAGCTTAACTTAAATAAGTTTGTTTTTCTAGTTTCTAAAACTAAGGTAGTGCTTGGTTTACCCCTATTGACTTTGGATTTTCGCTGCATGTATATTGTAAAAAACGATCATTTAAGAAAAACAAAATTATCACATAACATATAACACATAAGACAACTTTTATTTATTTTCGGTGTTTCAAAAAGTAATCAAAAAACCATTGATAATCTATGCTTTCATCGTCCATTCATCTCTATGGCCCGTTCTCTCCATCTTTCTTTTATTTTCTCCACCTTCTTCAAATTTTCTTATATCTTGTCCTTAACATTGATAATTGAAAATAATACAATATAAATCACGCATCATCTAAAATTTGTCCTGTTGGTAATGGTAAGCAGTAGCATGTGTTTATCGAATGGTCAATCTAACCATGCTCGTATGTTCTTCTAAGCATGTGGACTGAATTTTATAACTGAGAAAATGATTCAAAAAAAAAAAAAAAAAACAAGTTAAAAATCTCGTTTATGCGTTAATATGACAAAGAAAATGATCAGCAACACACTGTTCATATACTATACCATCCACACTTGATTAATCATCCCAGTAGAGGGTAAGCAAATATGGTACTGTCCCATACAAAAAATAACATGCACAACAGAAATACTCAGAATTAACTAACACTTCAGAACTGTTCCTTTTTTCTTTGTCTTTTTATTTTGGGGGGGGGGGGCGAGGGAGGGGAGAGTATTTCAATTCATACAGAACATGCACAACAAAAATTTGACAAACCTGCACAACAAATTTGCTATAACGAGAAAGAGTCCAGCAGGTGATGCAAAACCTGGACAACAAATTTCAATTTTCTTTCAATGATTATGTCTATGCAATACTTGTTGACACCTTTTTATTTTAATAACTGGAATGAAACATGTAACTGAATACAAGCATAAAGTATAAAAACATAATACAAATTTGAACAATATGCTAATAAGTAAAAACAATGTTCCAAAAGCGATTATGTGGAAAAGCTTATATAAACAGTAAAGTGATAACGGTTTGCCTTTTAACCGAAGAATTTTGTACATATTTATATAGTATGACTAGGTTACATATCTGTCTCGGCCACATTTAATGATCATTTTTCCTGTTCCTGGTAGTTTTTTTATTTATTGTTATTTTTACATTTTCCAGGGTGATGTAGTGGGAGTTTTACACACACGCATGCGCTTTAAATTCAAAACCAACAAAAGAAATAAATTGGACTTTGACGTTACTAGAAAAATATACTTCTATATCTTAAACATGGACTAACATGCCTAAAATCATCCATGTCATTTCGAATTACCTTTTTATATGCAAATCGTGTCATTTCAAATTACCCTTTTATATGCAAATCCTGTCATTTACGCCACTTCTACTTGTTTTGCTATACCCCTTGGGCCAGCATCTTCATTATAATGTGCAAGTTTATGTGTGATTTAGGTAGTCTTCTTAGATCTTCAGAAATGATCATAGTATTCAAAACATCCAAGATGGAATAAAGTGTAAGAAGACAGTATATAGATAGGGCAGCTAATACTGCCAACAAATTTTTGCAAAGAGAAAATGATGCTTGTATACATAGGCGTGCTTTTCATGATTTTTTTCTTTGTGATTAACTGCCATGGTAATGCCGGCCCACTTTTTTTTGGCTAACATCCAATTGATTATTATGATCATAATCTATAATGACCAAATGCATTCATACTACTTATATATTTAGACGAGCCACAGGTTTTCGGACAGTTAGAAGATAGAGATGTATAAAATCGTACAGGAATACATCAAGTTTATCAATAAGCTTACCACACAATAGCTTACTACATAATAAAGCTTCATGCATATCAATTGGAATTAAAGCAAATAAGTGACATCATGTGTTCATGTTATTATTTTTGCTACACATGAAATATCAGATAATGCATGTTCATAATAGATCACTAAACAATTATATGAATAATTCAAAACATGGTGCTTGAATTAAACGAAAATATGAAAATAAAATTTTCACTGCTATTAAGAACTTACAACAAATAGTTTTTAGAAATTTCTTATAAAGCTCCGACCATTGGTAAAAACTACCATAAACATAAATCATACCTTATTAAACCATGTGACTAAATTCAATCCCAGAATATCCCAATAAGTTCAGATTTATCCAACCATACAAATAGAAAAAACTAAAGTGAATGAAATATTTTCTCGGTCCTAATGGTTGACAAAAATTAAAAGAACACCATAATTTGTCTCAACAGCGTAGAACAGTCATAAAATTGACAAAATTACAGAATAAACCTAATTATACAAAAAAAAAAGATTGTCAATATAAAAAACACAAAAGAAAATACGAATACCATTTAGTATACATGAAACCTGAACTAATATACAAATCTGAACAAATTTCGTCGCTTCCTTCAAACTATTTCAGGAAGCACAGCTAACTGGTTAAGTTAGTGTTCCAAAATAGATACTCCACTATAAAAAGAAGGCAGCAAAATAGTGTATACATTTTTTTGTGGGACAGGGTCATATAGGTACATGTAAAAACATATTACATCCTAGATCAAAATTGTTGTAACTAGTTCCCAACTAATTAGCATATACTTGAGGAGGTTTCATCAATGATTTGATAATTTAGCAGGATATATTTTCTAAGAATAATAGCTATTTCATTTTGACCAGGAACCTGTAACACCTTAACTTCCTAAAACTGCAAATTGCTTGAAACGAAGAACATGTACTACATAATCTCCATGCCAAAGCGGTTTGAGTGTGATGGAATTGCTAGGAGTTTTTATGCAAATAAATAAAATGTTACCATGTTACAGAAGATGGATATGCAAAAATAGACCAATGTTCCTATGTTTTATATCCACGATAGTAAATTGGGAAATGCTTTTAAAGACAGGGAATACAAATCCTATTAGCTGAATTTCACCACTGAATCGAATAGCTTAGTACGACAACGTAGAATTAACATTAATGCACTTTAATAAACAAATTGTTAATTACAGGAAAGGGCGATAGATAAAAATAGGTCATACAAGACTAACATGTCATGATATGTAAATTATGTAGAATGAAATTATAACGAAAAAAATAGAAAATGAGAACTCTTAAATCTAAACTAGGCCGTTTAGTTTGGTACCAAAATTTTCAAAATCGAATATATAAGCATTACATTATTGTAGCTACCAAATGTAATACAGTTAAATTATGATTTTTTTTTCAATGAAGTTGCTTATTTTAAACATCTAGCTATGTTATGTAGTCATACAAAGGGAGTGGATTATAAGAAAATACTTCGCCTACCAGAACCTCTAACAGAAACAACAAACCAAGCCAAAGTTGATGTACCATAACCAATATGTAAGGAGAAATAAGATCAACGCAAAGAGATGGTTGACCCTAAAGTAACACAGAAGATAGGATACCTAAATAAATATCCTTGCAGCCTCCAAACTCATTAAATCACAACAGATTCTATAATTAAACATTTAAATCCATCATCAACTATTGTATTTCCAATATGAGGCATCATCGACTATTGTATTTTGGATTCATACAAGATTGAACAAACAATCATTCAACGTAAAAATCTAATCAGCGATTTATATTTCTATCACGTTAAATCAACAATAAAACAACTAAAATCAGTTTTTACATACCGAAAATAGATTGACTTCGAATAGAGAACTCTGAGTTATACGTTTTGGAAAAGGGCACCTGAGAACCGACCGAGATCTTAGCAGAAACTCTTTGATTGTTGTCGATCGAGATTTGATTGAGATTTCTTCGATTTGAACGAGATCTAATCGAGATCTGTTTTCTGAGATGGGAAAGTTTCTTTTTTGATGGAAGAACGTACGTTTGAGAAATGAAGGCGTACGTATTGGGAACGGATGGGTTTGTAAGGCGTTCAGAATTAAAGAATGGGCTGCACCCGTGCTAAAATGTAGAATGGTCATTGACCGTCGTACAAATGTTCACAACGGGTCAAAGCCGTTGCTAAATAGCAACAGGCTAAGGCCGTTGCAAATTGTCCGCTTTTGGGTGTTGCGAAATGGCCTGTATGGTATAGTGAGTGTGTGTGTATGCATCCACGAGCAACCAATAACAAACACTTGCATCCATCAAACATAACATGTCTCAAACACATGTTTACATCCGTTGGTTTCCTACCTAAAGGTCGAAGATTCGATCAATAAAATATACTTAAATGACAGAAGAAAGTATGAATAAAAGCTTGGAAAAAGAAGTTAAGAACATACCTTGAAAAGGAAAAGGTACAAAGCACAAATCTTGTCTTCTGTCCATTGAACTTTCATCAACTTAACCTCTCATTTGCGAAGCTTCTTAACCTCTGATCCAAGTATGCAAATAAGAACTCGTCAAACTGTTGTATCTCTACTTTCTCAAGCATGCTCGGCTCAACTACTTCTGATGTATCGTGCAGACACTTCCGCAAATGAGAAACGTGGAAAACATCATGAACGCCCGCTAATCTCTTTGGTAGTCTCACCCTATAGGCCATTTGTCCTATCCTTTCCACAATGGGAAATGGCCATACATACCTTAGCGCCAATTTCCCTACAGATCCAATGCGAACCACATTCCTCAAAGTTGTCTTCATGCGTCTGCGGATAAGATCAAATTTTCCTGAAGTTTCTCTAATCATCTCAGTCCAAGTGTAAGCCTATCTATAGACTCCCACCACCATACAATGCCTGGAAAGGTGCCATGCCTATATTATCCTAATAACTATTGTTGTAGGAGAATTCAACCAATGGAAGATGATCTTCCCAAGTCCCTCCGAAGTCTAGGATACGCAGTCTCAAAAGATCCTCAAGAACTCTATTCACCCTCTCTGTCTACCCATTAGTCTGAGGGTGATATAAGGTGATCAAACTAGGGCTGTCAATGGATATCCGAAATATCCGAAATCCGTCCGTATCCGCATCCGAAAATACGAAAAATATCCGATATCCGAAAAGCGGATACGGATATCCGATATCCGAAATGCTTAGCGGATACGGATACGGATATGGCAATATCCGTATCCGATAAATATCCGTCCGCTATGAAAATATATAGTTTTGTATTTTTATATTTAGGTTATAGTAATTTATTATTTTATAAACAGATGGATAAAAAGTAAGTAACAAAACACATTTAAATTAGTGTTGAATTTTATGTGATTGAATGTGCTATTGTTAAATCGGTATGTTTTATCATCTATGTATTATTTCAAAATTTTCAGCTATTGTTTAGTACCAAATGAAATATGCATCATATTGTAACTTACATATTTTTAAGTTCGGATTCGGATATTTTCAGATATCCGGAAATATCCGTATTTGCTAAGCCGGATACGGATATTTTCGGATATCCGAAAATATTCGCGGATACGGATACAGATATTATTTAGTAGGTATCCACCGGATACGGATTTTTATTTTCGGATACGGATACAGACTATCCGCATCCGTTTGCATCCGTTTACAGGCCTAGATCAAACACAACTGTGTACCTAATGCCTCTTGTAGGCTCTTCCAGAACTCACTAGTGAAGATAACGTCACGATCACTCGCTATGCTAGAAGGTACTCTATGTAAACGGACTATCTCACGAAGATAAACCGATGCTAACCATGCTGTCGTTCTCTTACTCTTAACAGGAATGAAATGAGCGCTCTTAGTAAGTCTATCTAGTATAACCGAAATACTGGTGATTCCCTTCCTCGATCTTGGCAAACCATCGATGAAGTCCATATAGACGCTCTCCCACTTCCCTCTAGAGGATGAAGCAAACTACCAGGCTTTTTTTGTTCGGCTTTAACTTGTTGGCAAACTAAGCATTGAGAGGCATACTCCGCTACATCTTTATTCATCCCAGCCCAAAAGAAAACCCTCTTTATATATCTATACATCTTATCATCTCCCGGATGGATAATCTTCCTAGAATGATGGGCTTCCTCAAGGACTGTCTTCAACAGACTCCCAACTCGGGGAACACAAAGCCTTCCATCCCATCGCAACCACCCTCTATCATTCGTGGAATACCTACTAAGGTGACTAGAAGTCTCCCCTCTACTGAGCCTATACAAGATGTCTGCTACCTGAGTCTTCTCGCTGCGAAGATCATATCTGATCCATAAGATCGTAGGTCGCACCTCTAAGGATGCCAACAAACTAGGTGTAAGATTCGTAGATGGCCTAAAATCGAAGGTCAATATGTACTCCAAGCTCCGCCTCTCTATGAATTAAGGACTCAAAGTCATCCTTTGCCTGCTCAATACGTTCGCCACCACATTACCCTTGCCAGAGGTATAAGTAATCTCAAAATCATAGGACGCTAGGAACGCCATCCATCTCTGCTGTCTCAAGTTGAGATCCCTTTGCGAGAACAGATACTTGAGAGAATTATAATTTGTGTATAACTCGAACCTCTATCCAAATAAATAATGTCGCCAAGTCTTAAGCGTAAATACTACAGCAGCCAACTCCAAATCACGGGTAGGATAGTTCTTCTCATGGACTCTCAACTGTCTACTACCATACACTACCCTTTCCTCTTGCATCAAGACAACACCAAGCCCTATACTGTACCACATGCATCAGTGTACACTGTGGACACTTTGTTCCCATTAGGCAAAGTCAGGACTGGGGCTGTTTTCAAAGCCCTTTTCAACCGCTGAAAAGCGTCCTCACAGTTAACGCTCCAAGAAAAGGTTAGATTCTTCTTCGTCAGTCTGGTGAGTGGGGCTGATATCCTTGCGAAGTCCTTAATAAACTTCCTATAGTAGCCCGCTAAACCAAGAAAACTTCTCTTCTCCATTGCATTCTTTGGAACTTTCCAATCTTGAATTGGAACTACTTTCACGGGATTCGCCACTATCCCATCTTTGGAGACCACATGCCCTAGAAAGCTCATCTCCTTTCTCCAAAAGTGACACTTGGAGAATTTCTCCTTAAGCTCGTGTGCTCTGAGAGTCCTCAAGACCTCCCCTAAATGTAGGGCATACTCTTCTTCGTTCTTCGAGAAAATCAGAATGTCATCCACAAATACCACAATGAACTTATTTAGAAACTCCTTAAACACTCTGCTCATCAGATCCACAAAATATGCGGGTGCATTTATCAAACCGAAAGGCATGACCAACCACTCAAACAAGCCATCTGGAGTTCTGAAAGCGGTCTTATCTATGTTGTCCTCGGCCACCCTCAACTTATGAAATCCAATGGCCAAATCTAACTATGAGAAAACAAATGTGCCAATAAGTAGGTCAAATAGATCATCAATTCTTGGAAGTGGGTGCCTGTTCTTCTTAGTGAGCTTTTTCAACTCCCTGTAATCTACACACAAGCGAAGCGAGCCATTTGCTTTGGTTGCAAAGACAATTGGAGCACCCCATTCTGATATGCTTCGCCTACTGAATCCCTTCTCAAGTAACTCCCCTCCTTACTTGCTAAGCTCTCTCGTTTCCCTAGGAGCCATGTGGCGCACAAGCAAAGCGACTAGCTTCGCATTATCCACCAAGTATACCCGAAAATCAATCTTCCACCTCGGAGGTAAGCCCCTAATCTCTTAAAAAACATCCGGATACTCACAGACAAAAGGTACAAAACGTAAATCATCGATAGAAGCATTAAGTGATTCTAGGAAATTAAGCATAACTGACCCCTTTGGGTCATTGGAAATCTCGAGAGTCCTCCCTCGGCAAGTCAAAAGTCTAATGACCCTCCTCTCACAATCTAAAATTGCACTGTACATGGCTAGCTAATCCATCCCTAGAATCAGACCATAGACTATAAAACCAAGCACATATGTGTTGCACTCAGACTCGACGCTCAACACATATATTCTCAAACCCCGACAAATCATAGACATATGAGCCGTGCCCCCAATGGGGTTTGAGATAGTTACGGGATCAGAAACAATACTAGTACTATGGTGCAGAGACTCAACCACAGAATCAGATATAAAAGAGTGAGAAGCGCCAAAATAAAAAAGAGTCCTAACAGGATGATCGTAAAGAGAAATCAAACTTTCAGTAGAAACTTTCCAACCTCTGTCCGGTAAACTGGCCTCGAAAGAATGCACGTGCCCTCCAGAAGATCTTGCCTTTTGGTCTTGTCCTTGTTTCTTCGGCACTCCCTAGAATAGTGTCCGATTACACCACAATGGAAACAAGCATTCTTCCTTTTCCTACAATCTTTGACCAAATGACTCAAGCTCCCACAACCATGACATTTCTTCTTTCCTTGAGCTTTGTTATTCTTTCCGCCCTTTTTTTGTCATTCTTTCTTAGGCCACACTTTCTTGTTTTGTGTCTCATCAGTCTTAGCCTCCTTTTTCTCATACTTACCATCTTTGTGCATCAATGCCATATCAACCAAAATCTCAAAAGTAATCCTCATTGGAATGTGAGATAATGCTAATGCTTGAAGATGTTGATTCAATCCTCTTGCAAACCTTAAAGCTTTCTTGTGCGGGGTATTCACCAGCTCCAGACCAAACCTCGCTAACCAGCTGAACTTATTGATATACTCTTTGACGGACATACTTCCTTGCTTAAGTGCAAGAAACCTCTCCATTTGCATACTATCTTCTGCCTAAGAAAGAAATTTCGTCTCGAACCTATGTCGCAAATCATTCCAAGTTTCTACCGGACGCCATGCTTGCATCACTTCCCACCAAAATGAAGCCTCGTCCTTAAGCTTCCATGCAGCCAACTGTATCTTTCTGCGATCATCAACCTCGAAAAGCCCAAATAAGTTCTTCGTCTCTTTTAGCCAATTCTGTGCTTCCACAAAGTTCTCAATTCCTCGAAATGGATTTCCCCCCATAGCACAGAAATCCTTGCATATCATAGGGAAATTATTCGCTCGTGGAGGAGGAGGCACAACGGCTACAGCTGGGGGAGGGGCGTCTGCTTGGCCTTCGACAAGCGCCATAGTCTCAAGATACCTACGGAACTAAGCCTGTATCTGAACGTCGTCAGGAAGATTCGGTTCCCCAGTCATGCTGAAAAGAAAAGGGAAAGGGATTCAAACAGAGAATCGAAAGATATTTTACATGGCTTTGGGGAATATGTTTTTCAAAGACAGACTTTTCTTTGGATTACTTTCTTTTTGAAACCTTCTAAAAACAATTTTCAAAGCCTATTATCCGATCTTGTAACTTCTAGCTCTGATACCAAAAATGACACCCCACGTCTGTTAATGTCACTCTTTATCAGAATGCTTTAACTTTTGTAAAGCGTTATAAGTAAACAAAACAGAATCTCATAAGACATATATATAAAATAGCAACGGAAATTTAAAACTTTATTTTCTAACAGAAAACATCGTGGTCTAAAAATCCAGTTACAACATCAGACTGAAATACTGGAACAAAATACATCAAATAAAAATATTTGTCTTGGGCTAAAAACCATCAGAGTACAAAAATGTAAAATCATAATCTCCAGTAATAGTCATAATAAAGTAGACAAGTAGTCAAAGCGATACATCGAAGCAGATCCAAATCTAAATAGAACAAAAGAGAGGGTCCTAATCAAGCCTGAGCGTTCCCACCCTGAGAACCTGGGGGGAAGAGGAAGAGAGAGAAAAGGAAACAAAACGGTCAAACATGAAGTCTGGCAGTCCAGTGACTTTTAGTATATAAAGAAGTAAAAGTATCATGACAGACATATAAACTGGATGAGAGATAACAATAGTATAAAAAGGGTGTAAATTGGATGGATAGGATAAACTATACTTCTCAATTACTTTTCTCTGCACCCATACTAGCACACCACATTAAGTTTTTTCCAATTACTTAACAGAAACAGAATGATCCCAACAAAAACATAATGGTAGACTTAGGTGTACTTCTAGTAACGGGTTTTAACCCAACAGAAATTGTAACACCCCACCTCCGTCAGGGTGGCTCTTGCAAGCACTCTGACTTTGGAGGGGCGTTTGAATCAGGTAAACATGCATAATGATATATCAAGGCAGAACAAGAACATATGTATATATGTAAGCAGAGTAAATAACATAGATAAAACAGCGGAAGATTTCAAACCATTTCAAAACAAGTCCGGTACAACATAATATCAACTTTCCAAATACACAAGTCTAGATAAAAACAACATTACTGAAAAACTGAAATACATAAGTACTATCCCCAAAATAAGTGATAACCATAGCTAGCTTCATGTCAAGACCGTACATGAGCTAAAATCCCACAAGCAAGCGATCAGAAATCCAAGCTAAGCTCCAATATTCCCACCCTGAGAACCTGGGGGGGGGGGGAGAACGGAAGAAAAGAGGCGAAAGAAAAACAGGTCAGTCAAAAAGACTGAGTAAGCCCTACTACAATCAATGTAAACTGATAAAGTTAACTGGCATGATGAAAGCTGAGATGAACATATGGATAACTACATACTAGCATGATGATTAACTAACAAGGTAGATAAAGGTGTCATCGCATAATCAGGTTTAAGGTTTTTGCACCACAGGTGTACTAGCAAACTAACATGACTTGAATAAACAAGTATTGATCCCTTGGCCCAAGCTTTGGCCCAATAAATGAAGTGACCCTAATACGCGGTCCAACCAAACGGTCTAGTCGATCGGCTCCCTATAAGCCTAACACGTCACGTGTTGGTGTCAATTCGGCCCAAACATAATTGTAGTCAGACTGTGCAGGGTCTCCCGTCGGGTGTATCAAGCCCTAGGGTGTCAACCCCTGGACACCATAAACATAAGTGCACAGTCTCGATCTACTGGTACCCGTGCATGTTTTCCCTGGCTTCGGACTATGTGCACGACCATAGTCCGCCCGGAACTACACCGGCGTACCACTCTGCCGTCGTTTTTGGTCTCTTACCTCAAGTCCAGTAATTGTGCCCCCCACCCTAGCCTAGACCCTAGGGTCATAATGATACAAACTTGGGATTACTGCTGGAGTGGACCCCCATTGCTAGGATTTTCTAGTGGGTTAAGTACGGTTTAACCCTTTTACTAATCATGGATTAACTTGGTTAAGTGTAACGATGAGTTCACGACTTAACCCTGATTAATCTACCAAGCCCAAATTGGTTAAGTATTAAGTGGACCATGACTTAACCCTAATCATGAGGCATTAATTAATTAACGTGCCTTAACCTCTCACATTAGACTTCGTTGCGGTTACTAGTTAAGCCGGTCGGTTCCGGGTAGCTTTATACCACAACTTGGTCTAACCTCGGGTTCAAGGTACAACATGACCAACTTCTCACATTGGGTCCTATTGTTTGTAGCAACTAGTTAAGCCGGTCGGTTCCGGGTAGGTTTACGCTACAAACTCAACCCAACCTCGAGTTGGTCACACTTATATTTTCTAAGTGTCATGTCCATCATGTTTCCAAAACACATTACAAGTTTTCAAGCATTTGGGTAGACCTAACTTAATAGGTAAATTCCCAATGGGTAGACCTAACTTAATAGGTAAATTCTCAATCTTATGTTTTTATGTCTCTTAAGTTTACCCAACCCCAAACGCAATCCCATCGCTTACATATCGCAATAGCGCATAAAGGATAGAAAGAGGGAACTTGGCATAATCATGACATAAAGGTGTTGAAGCCACAAGTTTAACATGGTGGCATATGAAATGTACATATGTTCATATACTTACATATTACATTTTTAGGCCTCAAAAGCATGCATAAAACCAAACTTAGCATATAAGTGATACATGGTGATAAATGACATGTAGAAGTTGCCATAAGTTCGCATTTAGCCTCACATGCAAGTTATCATAAGGGATATGATAACTTACATGTTGCCAAAATGCAACCTTTAGCATAAAGCTTGAAGCTTTAAGCTCATAAACCCAAGATAAGCTTGCATAACATGATAACATGAGCAAAATGATCAACCCAAACTTGCATAACATAACTTGCATATCATATGGCAAACTTGCATATCATAACATAGCAATCTTGCATAACATAACATGATAAACTTGCATATCATAACATGACAAACTTGCATAACATAACATGATAAACTTGCATATCATAACATGGCAAACTTGCATAGCATAACATGGTAAACTTGCATATCATAACATGGCATAATTGCATAAAATAACATGGTAAACTTGCATATCATAACATGTCAAACTTGCATAGCATAACATATCAAACTTGCATATCATGACATAGTAAACTTGCATATCATGGCAAACTTGCATATCACAATGATCAACCAAACTTGCATCATTCATTTAACTTTAGAGTTTAAATATGAAAGTAGAAAAGGGCTTACAATGCTTATGAAGACACAAAAATATGACAAAGCCCTTATGCAATCAATTAGACCCAAAATGCAAGCTTCAATAGAAAAACCCTTAAGCCAAAATGATCAAAACTCTTGCTTTATGATGCAAATATAGAAACTTGACTTGAATGCAAGCTAATGATGCTCATACAAGTTTGAAAACACTTGTATGCATGGAAAATCTCTCATAGAAATTTATTTAGGAATTTTATGAAGAGAGTGGAGGCCATGAGAGGATTGATTTTGCCATAGTTTAGTTGTAGGATTGATTAATGATGATTTAGGCTTAGGTTAGGGTCTTATTTATAGAGATTAGGATTAGTTCTAGCCTTAGGATTAAACCCTAGTTCCAATCTCAGCCCTCAAAACCGAATCTGGCCCCCAAACTCAACACAACTTCAAAATGGTGCACCAGGCAAAACTGCCCGGCTGAACCAAGTCGACAGCCAAGTCGACAGGGCTGTCGACTTGGGTCCAACCAAGTCGACCCCCAAGTCGACAGGGCTGTCGACTTGGGTGCTCTGGCGGGAGTTTTCCCGCCTGGCCCAATCTGACCCTAATTTTCAAATTCAAACTTGAATTTGAAATCTGTTTTTACTTTGATTTTTTCTGAAAACTTCGTTGGGCCTTAATCGGGTCATACGGACTCCGATTTTCGAAAACTCGGACTCTATTTCGCGTATTTTTCCGAGACGAACGCAATGGCATAGCCCGTTTCCCTTGATTCAGATTTATAAATTAAATTCTGCCTCGATTTATGCTATAACAGGTTATTGAAAATACGGGTTGTTACATTCTCCCCTCCTTAAAGGATTTCGTCCCCGAAATCTTCAAGTTAGGAAGAACGTATCCTACCATCCAACATCCATCTACTCAAAACATCATCCACGAGCAATCATTGTCCTTACAAGATTCTAAATGTTGTATGAACATATGCAAAGGTGTGTGTATATGTACTTATCTAATGCAAATATCATCAATGCAAATTATGTTAGTGAAATGAATCCATATGTATGCAATTCCTAACATAATGTATAACATCTATATGTGTGCACATAACATACATCCATATGCAACATCCATGTGATAACACAAAAATTTTCATCCATGAATAAGCATAAACACTCATGCATATGCAATATGAGGAGTGTGTGAGCCGATCTAGTGCCTAACGTGTATAATGCATCCACGAGTAACCACTTGCAAACACTTGCAACCACTTGCAACCATCAAGCATAACATGTTTCAAACCCATGTTTCATCCAAAGGGTTTCTACCTAAGGTTCTCATGACAAGATTAACATGATAAACTAGATAATCAAGACAAACATGGATAGCAAAAGATATGCTACAACGAGATCGGGAAGATAAGCAGGATATACTCCTTTCGGATTACAAGAAATCCCTTCCTAACCCAACCCATATTCTATAAAAGCCCAAAAGGTTTAGTCAACCTAACGGACCCCTTCAAATCGTGACATGTATTACTAGCCGAGGAGTCATACCCCCTTATGGAGTTTACATCAGAAATGGGATCGAGAACGGGACCGAGAGGATATACATAAAAGATAACATGCAAGTAAGTTTCACCGGAAAACAAGGATCAAGGATATACTCTTAGAAAAAATATGATGCGCGTATCTAGCCTTCAGTCTTCTAAGTCACGTTTCCTTGAGCTTAACTCCACTGTGCTTTGAACGTCTTTTACCTCATGATTTCTTAGCTTCTTAACTCTTATTTCCAAATATGAGTTGGAACCCATTTCATTGTCGCCTCTCGTCTTCCTTTTTCACTTACTCTTCTATCTTTCTTGGCTCATGGTTTCATGCAAGCTCTCCAAAATTCACCAGTGAATCCTGGATCTCGTTTACTTACTATAAAGTATTCCACGCAACAGAACTTTTCTTGAAAATACCAATCCACGTTTACCAATTTCTCTTACTAACATGATTTTTTATAACTCATGCTTGAACGAAATGAACCATCCGCCTGCGAATGATAGGCCGTACTTAGATTCCGTGCTTGCCCATGACTTCCCGTAGACTATCTAGTGAAAATTGAGTCATGGTTACTAACTATACTTTAGGGGACCTCGTGCAACCGCTTTATTTCTTGAAAGTAAATTGTCGCTAGTTATGATGCAGTCCTTTCGCTCTTTACCGGAGTGAAATGAGCACTCTTCGTGAGTCTACCTACTATGACCCACATGCTCATATTCCTTTTCCTTGATCTAGGCAGTCCATCCACGAAATCCTTCGTGACGCTCTACTACTTCCATTGCGGGGACCTCCAATGGATGTAATAGCCCACCGGGCTTCTATGACTCGGCCTTTAACCTGCTGGCACAACATGCACCTTGGGACAAACTCGGCCACCTCCTCAGGTGATGTGCATCTTTAAGAACCTTCTTTCTCTCATCGCGTCTTAGCCATCCCTTGTCATCTATAGCGAGGTGACTTACCATCTCGCCTCGAATCAACTTGTCCATGATCTCGACTAACTGCGGGTCTTCTTTCTGTGAAGTCCCTACTTGATCCAGAAGGGTAGGTCTAAGCTCAAGGGACGCTAACTAACTAATTAAACTGAGAGAACTTCTTACTTCAGTTGCATTCCTTGGAGTCTTCCAATCCTGAACTGCAACTACCTTAGCGGGATCCACCGCTAAGCCTTGCTTAGAAACTATATGCCCAAGGAATCTAACTTCCCTTCTCCAAAAGTGACACTTGGAGAACTTGGCCTTCAACTGATGCGCTCTAAGCGTATCCATCACCTCCACGAGATGCCTTGCATGCTCTTCCTCATCCTTAGAGAAGATCAGAATATCATCTACGAAGACTACGACAAACTTGTTCAAGAACTCCCTGAACACCCTACTCATCATGTCCATGAAGTAGGCGGGTGCATTAGTCAAACCGAATGGCATGACCAGCCATTCTAAGAATCCATCTGGAGTTCTGAACGCAGTTTTGTCTATACTATCCTCAGCTACTCTGAGCTGATGGAATCCAGTAGCAAGATCAAGAGAAAACAGATGTTCCTACAAGCTGATCAAACAAATCATCGATCCTTGGTAATGGTTGTCTATTCTCTTTGTTTAACTCACGATAATTAACACAAAGTCGAAGAGAACCATCTGCCTTGGTAGTAAATACTACAGGCGCTCCCCATTCAGATATACTTCATCTAATGAAGTTCTTCTCAAGCAGCTCCTTGACTTGCTTTCTTAACTCTCATCTTGCGGGGCCATGTGCCTAACCGGCCACGAAACTATCTTGGCATTATCAACCAGATAAATGCGGAAATCTATCTCTCGTTTAGGAGTAACCCCCTTCACTTCACCCAAGATATCAGGACATTCTCGGACCACCCTCACCGATTGCAAACTATCGATAGACGAGTTGAGGGATTCAAGATAACACAACATGACGGGACTCATAGGGTTACTAGAAATTTTTAGGGTATTACCGAGGCGAGTCATGAGCCTCACAACCCTATGCTCAAAAATCAAGGATGGCTTCAAAACTGGACAACCCATCCATGCCCAAGAATCAACCCATACCCCATGAAACCGAGAATATAAGCATCACACGAGAACTCTACACTAAAGATAGAGATTTTCACTAGATCAGATGAAATAAAGCTATGCGATGCACCAGAATCAAACAAGGTACGAACAGAAATGTAAACAAGACTTCCAACAGAAACACTACCTCGATCATGAGCTGAAAGAACGATGTTGAGGGGATGAACTCGCCCTCTAGATGGTCTTGCACACTGAGTCTGACCTTGCCCTTGCTTCTTCGGGCAATCTTTGCTGAAATGTCCAAACTCACCACAACAATAGCATTCACCACTCTTCCTTTTCCTCTTCTTACAATCCTTAATAAGATGCCCAACTGAACCGCAATAATGGCACTTCCCCTTTTTGTTATTGCCCTTGTTGTTGTTCCCCTTGTTGTTGTTCCCCTTGTTGCCTTGACTCTTGTTCTTGTTCTTGTTCTGATTGCCTTGACTGCTCTGACCACTTGGATTACCCTGATTTCCTTTCCACTGGGAATCAGTCTTCTTGGCTTGAGTATCATTCATCTTGATCTCTTTCTTGTCACTCCTATTCTCTTCATTGAGTAGGGCCATACTCACCAAACTCTCGAAAGTTGCCCCCAAGGGTATATGAGTCATGGCTAAACCATGTAATGGCTCGTTTAATCCTAGAGCAAAATATAGGGCCTTCTTTTGAGCTGTATTAACCAAGTCTAAACCGACCCGAGCCAGTTGATTAAACTTATCTATGTATTCCCTAATAGTCATGTCCCCTTGTTTCAGTGATAGGAACCTTAGTCCAAACTTTCCCCGAAAGTCATCCCAAGTCTCAATTGGCCTAGTAGCGGTGGTGACCACCCACCAACGTGCAGCTTCTTCCTTTAGCAACCAAACTGCCAATAAAACCCTCCTACGGTCATCTATATCAAAGAAGGCAAAAAGATCTTCGGTTTCTTTCAACCAATTCCTTGCCTCTACATAAGTCTCGGTTCCAATGAAATTCTTGCAACCCATTGCTTTGAAATCTTTGCAAGTCTTTGCGAAGTCAACTTGAGGATGCTGAGGGGGAGGAGGAAGAGGAACATTAACTACCGGAGGAGGAGGAACATCTGTGGGGCCGGCTTCGGTCTCCCTAGCCTCCAAAAGTCTCCTATACCGAACAGGTACGTGCACTCCCTCTGGAATAATAAAGTTATCGGCCATACTGAAAACGAAGAGAAAGACAGATTCAGAATGGAGAAAAACGAAGGGATTTTGCTAATGGCTTTTTGGGGAATAGCCTTTAAAATAAACTAGACTTTTCTTTGGAAAATACTTTATACTTGGTTTTGAAAATAGTTTTTCAAAAGTTTTCTAAAAACCTTTTTGTTCCTTCTCGTAAACCATATGCTCTGATACCAAATGTAACACCCCACCTCCGCCAGGGTGGCTCTTGCAAGCACTCTGACTTTGGAGGGGCGTTTGAA
Source organism: Allium sativum (assembly GCA_030737875.1). NCBI lineage: Eukaryota > Viridiplantae > Streptophyta > Magnoliopsida > Asparagales > Amaryllidaceae > Allium > Allium sativum. The sequence continues at coordinate 342,252,595 of CM060918.1, read as the reverse complement.
TCAAGTAAACATGCATAATGATATATCAAGGCAGAACAAGAACATATGTATATATGTAAGCAGAGTAAATAACATAGATAAAACAGCGGAAGATTTCAAACCATTTCAAAACAAGTCTGGTACAACATAATGTCAACTTTCCAAATACACAAGTCTAGATAAAAACAACATTACTGAAAAACTGAAATACATAAGTACTATCCCCAAAATAAGTGATAACCATAGCTAGCTTCATGTCAAGATCGTACATGAGCTAAAATCCTACAAGCAAGCGATCAGAAATCCAAGCTAAGCTCCAATATTCCCACCCTGAGAACCTGGGGGGGGGGGGGGGGAACGGAAGAAAAGAGGTGAAAGAAAAACAGGTCAGTCAAAAAGACTGAGTAAGCCCTACTACAATCAATGTAAACTGATAAAGTTAACTGGCATGATGAAAGCTGAGATGAACATATGGATAATTACATACTAGCATGATGATTAACTAACAAGGTAGATAAAGGTGTCATCGCATAATCAGGTTTAAGGTTTTTGCACCACAGATGTACTAGCAAACTAACATAACTTGAATAAACAAGTATTGATCCCTTGGCCCAAGCTTTGGCCCAATAACATGAAGTGACCCTAATACGCGGTCCAACCAAACGGTCTAGTCGATCGGCTCCCTATAAGCCTAACTCGTCACGTGTTGGTGTCAATGCGGCCCAAACATAATTGTAGTCAGACTGTGCAGGGTCTCCCGTCGGGTGTATCAAGCCCTAGGGTGTCAACCCCTGGACACCATAAACATAAGTGCACAGTCTCGATCTACTGGTACCCGTGCATGTTTTCCCCGGCTTCGGACTATGTGCACGACCATAGTCCGCCCGGAACTACACCGGCGTACCACTCTGCCGTCGTTTTTGGTCTCTTACCTCAAGTCCAGTAATTGTGCCCCCCACCCTAGCCTAGACCCTAGGGTCATAATGATACAAACTTGGGATTACTGCTGGAGTGGACCCCCATTGCTAGGATTTTCTAGTGGGTTAAGTACGGTTTAACCCTTTTACTAATCATGGATTAACTTGGTTAAGTGTAACGATGAGTTCACGACTTAACCCTGATTAATCTACCAAGCCCAAATTGGTTAAGTATTAAGTGGACCATGACTTAACCCTAATCATGAGGCATTAATTAATTAACGTGCCTTAACCTCTCACATTAGACTTCGTTGCGGTTACTAGTTAAGCCGGTCGGTTCCGGGTAGCTTTATACCACAACTTGGTCTAACCTCGGGTTCAAGGTACAACATGACCAACTTCTCACATTGGGTCCTATTGTTTGTAGCAACTAGTTAAGCCGGTCGGTTCCGGGTAGGTTTACGCTACAAACTCAACCCAACCTCGAGTTGGTCACAATTATATTTTCTAAGTGTCATGTCCATCATGTTTCCAAAACACATTACAAGTTTTCAAGCATTTGGGTAGACCTAACTTAATAGGTAAATTCCCAATGGGTAGACCTAACTTAATAGGTAAATTCCCAATCTTATGTTTTTATGTCTTTTAAGTTTACCCAACCCCAAACGCAATCCCATCGCTTACATATCGCAATAGCGCATAAAGGATAGAAAGAGGGAACTTGGCATAATCATGACATAAAGGTGTTGAAGCCACAAGTTTAACATGGTGGCATATGAAATGTACATATGTTCATATACTTGCATATTACATTTTTAGGCCTCAAAAGCATGCATAAAACCAAACTTAGCATATAAGTGATACATGGTGATAAATGACATGTAGAAGTTGCCATAAGTTCGCATTTAGCCTCACATGCAAGTTATCATAAGGGATATGATAACTTACATGTTGCCAAAATGCAACCTTTAGCATAAAGCTTGAAGCTTTAAGCTCATAAACCCAAGATAAGCTTGCATAACATGATAACATGAGCAAAATGATCAACCCAAACTTGCATAACATAACTTGCATATCATATGGCAAACTTGCATATCATAACATAGCAAACTTGCATAACATAACATGATAAACTTGCATATCATAACATGGCAAACTTGCATAACATAACATGATAAACTTGCATATCATAACATGGTAAACTTGCATAGCATAACATGGTAAACTTGCATATCATAACATGGCATACTTGCATAACATAACATGATAAACTTGCATATCATAACATGTCAAACTTGCATAGCATAACATATCAAACTTGCATAACATGACATAGTAAACTTGCATATCATGGCAAACTTGCATATCACAATGATCAACCAAACTTGCATCATTCATTTAACTTTAGAGTTTAAATATGAAAGTAGAAAAGGGCTTACAATGCTTATGAAGACACAAAAATATGACAAAGCCCTTATGCAATCAATTAGACCCAAAATGCAAGCTTCAATAGAAAAACCCTTAAGCCAAAATGATCAAAACTCTTGCTTTATGATGCAAATATAGAAACTTGACTTGAATGCAAGCTAATGATGCTCATACAAGTTTGAAAACACTTGTATGCATAGAAAATCTCTCATAGAAATTTATTTAGGAATTTTATGAAGAGAGTGGAGGCCATGAGAGGATTGATTTTGCCATAGTTTAGTTGTAGGATTGATTAATGATGATTTAGGCTTAGGTTAGGGTCTTATTTATAGAGATTAGGATTAGTTCTAGCCTTAGGATTAAACCCTAGTTCCAATCTCAGCCCTCAAAACCGAATCTGGCCCCCAAACTCAACACAACTTCAAAATGGTGCACCAGGCAAAACTGCCCGGCTGAACCAAGTCGACAGGGCTGTCGACTTGGGTCCAACCAAGTCGACCCCCAAGTCGACAGGGCTGTCGACTTGGGTGCTCTGGCGGGAGTTTTCCCGCCTGGCCCAATCTGACCCTAATTTTCAAATTCAAACTTGAATTTGAAATCTGTTTTTACTTTGATTTTTTCTGAAAACTTCGTTGGGCCTTAATCGGGTCATACGGACTCCGATTTTCGAAAACTCGGACTCTATTTCGCGTATTTTTCCGAGACGAACGCAATGACATAGCCCGTTTCCCTTGATTCAGATTTATAAATTAAATTCTTCCTCGATTTATGTTATAACAGGTTATTGAAAATACGGGTTGTTATAGAAATAACATGTACCTAAACAGAAATAACGCCCCAAACAGAAATAACAGTTACATAAATAGGACTAGATGTACCCTAATTACTACCCCCAGCAATCAACTCCCTAACTCGTAAATACCATGTGTCGGCCCCACAATAGGCTGTATTGCTTCCTAAAGTGGCAACCTACAGAAGGACACCGACCTATTTACTGGTGTTATAGCGGCTTATTTTTCCAAGCAAGCCGAACCCATGCACACACATGACTCCGTTGGAACGCGCCATCAGGACACCTCCACCCAAATGAACCTCTTATAATCAGTTCAGTAAGCGTGCCCTCACCCATACCTAGTGTGGGGTCCCCTTTTAAAACCAGAATGGAGTACTGACAGATATGGGCTCTACACAACAGATGACACTAGCCACCCCTTAGGCTTCTATCCCTAACTAACTAGGATTTTGACAGGTTATGCCTAACAAATTAATAAGACCGCATAACCCCAACAGATCAAACAAGTTAAGTTTAACTGGTTTGTATAACCCCCCACAGATTTAATAGATTTACGTAATCCCACAGATTAACAAGTTTATATGTATATAACCCCCACAGATTAAACATGTTAAGTATTACAGGTTAATAAGTACGCATAACCCCCAACATATTTCACAGGTTACTTACAATTTCATTAATATATTCCACTTATATTAAGTCTACAGATTTATATGCTCCAAACCACTAGTCATAATTCACAGTCTAAGGTATTCCCCAAATTTTAGTCATATTTCATAGTATAGCTTATGCCCCTAAATCCTAGTCATGATTCATAGTATAAGTTATGCCTCCAAATTACCATTCCCAATTATTCCCAAATTATTCTAATTTCGTTCGTATGCATCAGCGATATTGGCCTAGGCTCGAAGATAGCCTAGGCTATAAAAATAAAAAGGGAATAAGAGAGAGAAGGACATAATAGGCATATAAAACAAAATAAGCATATAGTAACAAAGATGGACATATGACAGCAGAAATATGCATATAAAAATTGAACATTAGATAAGGTATATAGAAGAATACATGTAATAACATAACTGTTTAGGTATGAATCAAATTCTTAACAGGCATAAGTTTAGATCCAAATTTATAAACATGTCAGGATTAATTGTTAAATGTTTATATCTAAAAGTAATATGAACTCACAGAGACTGGATCTAAAGAACAGAGAATAATATGCTGAGAAGAAATATTTTTATGTGTATAGGCTGTTGTTGAAGAAAATAGTTTGATTCAATCCAAACTGGGGAAGCATCTCATTGTCTTCATTGTTTTTGATGTATAAAAACAATAGAAATGCTATCCTATATATAGCCTACTGCCGACGAATCCAGACAACAAATCAATCCTCGTTCATAATAATGCACCCGGTCAAATTCTCGTTGGGTCAACTCACTCCTCCTTGGGTCGACCCACTTGGCCTTGGGTCGACCCATAGGTTGACCTAGGCCTGGCATGGGTCGACCCTTAACGGGTCGATCTCCCGCCTGCGCCCGCCCCTTTTCCCGGCTGTGTGTTTTTGAAATATTTTGAATTTCTGGTTTGAATTTATTTATACATAAGACTCTTATATGTATACAAACTTCCAACCTTCATATCTTCCTCATACGATGTCCGTTTCACGGAAACTTAGAGTCTATCTTAAGAAGAATTCTGAGACGACCACAACGATTAAGTCCGTTTTACTTAATTCCCAAATTCAATAAAGTATTATTTAGTTTATCGTAATAATGTCTATTACAATTACGAGGTGTTACATATTATGAATAATCAGGTCGAGTGGGAGAATGCTAGAAATATGCTATTAGAAACTACAATAAAATGTTTCATTTACCTTTAATGTTATGCAATTTCTAATCTTAATACGACCTTATTAATTAGGTCATAAATAGAATGTTTCATTATCCATTATGCAATTTCTAATCTTAATGTGACCCGATTAATTAGGATATAAATAGACCGTTGATATTTAGAATGTTAGGTCTGTGATTAATTTTAAGCATTGAATTGGTATATGATGGGCATACCAGATTTAGAGTTCAATGTTATACTAAGGATTGGGTCCTTTCTCTCCCCAAATCAAGAGTTGTATTCTTCTACATCTAGAAACACATAAGGAAATAAATAAGAGAGAGAAACCGAATTCTGAGAAGAAGAGTAAACATTAGAAGTCAAAGAAAGAAGATGACAACAATTACATCTTCTACCGCTAATCAAGGTACGTCATCTTAAACAATAGATCATATTAAGTTCTCCCTTTTTGTTTGTGAAATATTCGATATTGGTGATCTTAAGGCTATTCAATTGAATTGTACATCATTAATCATGAAAGATCGAATAATAAAGAAAAATATGAAAAACAAGTAGAAAGTTATTATGTCTTTGGTACTGCTCATGTAAAGTAAAAGGTGCAATCTAACGGAGGTCTCAGTGTGCATGACAAAGTCTAACTGACTAATGCTCATCTCCTCAGAAGCAAAGCGAAATGTGTGGATGGTCTTCCGTCAAAAAGAAGCTAATGCACTACACAAATTGTGTATCAAAATTTAAAGTTAAATGGATTGCTACAATTAGGAATATGCAGAGATAAACAAAGTTTAATGTGGTTTTACATGCAAGTGTCTATGATAAGAAGGACATGTCAAAAAAGTCTTGAAATTCTGGTAATACGTTGATTAATATCGACTGCTAAGTTTTCCATTCTCCCACTCACTGAGAAAATCATTGGCTATTAACTTTATCGTTCTTAATTTACGGAATATCATTTATACCCTAAATCATAACATGCTCAAAATAGAAATATAAACTTTTGTTGTCACACTGTTTTGGTGTCAACCTAAACTACAAAAATGTCTTTATACATAGTGTCAACCCCTAGTATCCTTTAAATGTAATGTATGATCTAACATTTAAATTTCCTTCTTAAAAGAAGGATCTAATAACTGAATTTTCTTCAAAAAAATAAAATTTAACAATTATATTTCCTTTACAAATAAAGAACACTTATCTAGAAATGTTATCGATATCGCTTAAAAATATGATTCAACAGAAACAATTTACAAAAAAAATTATATGTTGCAACTTAAAAATAAAAATGCAAAATACCAACATAGGATTTCAGTATAAAAACACGATCAAATATTTATGTAAATCATTTTCTCTTGAATTTTTAAACATGAACAATTCGTAGAAAAACTATTTACACGACATCATCATGCACGAAGCGTGTACTGTAATGCTCATATTGGATAATTATTCTATTTGACAACAATAGATAAATCATGAAATATAAGTGAATTTTTTTAGTTTAACATAAACATATTTAAATCTCATTGATCATTAAAATGTTGAAGTTAAAAAAGATATGATGAAAATAAATTATCTGGGTAGTTAGTATGCATTTAATGCACATAATATAGCCTTTTAACTAGATAAAACAATAAATAATTATCTTTTACTGTACTAAAATACTAGTTGTTGATACGCTTTTTGGTCGAAGCTGTCACACGTCGATAATCTCGTCAGTAAACACAAAGCGGTTTGGTCGAAGTCACGTCACGAACATAAAAATGCCCCCAAAACCCTTTAGATGACTTCTTTTGGGCCCGAAAACATCAGTTACGATGCTTTGCACCGCAACTCTTATTGTTCTCTAAGTTAGCTTCAGATACAACTTTTGTTTACCCCAAACGGCCCTACGATTTGAAAGTTACACCCGTTTCCTTGAAATCACGTCGGTCGCTCAGAATCATAGGATCAACTCAGCACAGGAAGCTCGAGATTCGACATACAACAGCATCTCCTTCCCCCTCTTTTTCGTATCCCTTAGAGTGATACGAAATTTCATATCCCTCTGAGGGATACGAACTTTCGTAAGGGATACGAGAATTCGTATCCCCTAGGGGATACAAAATTTCGTATCCTCTGGAGAGATACAAACTTTCGTATCCCTCAGGAAATACAAATTTTCATATACCCTAAAAGGATACGAAATTTCGTATCCCTCATCAAAGGGATACAAATTTCAGGTTTTTGGCTCTTATGGGGTCTGAATTTCTGCTGCACGGGCCCCACATCCTACCTACTCTACTACCAATCTTCATCTATAAATACCCGAAGGCTTGATCTTCATTGGGATCCTTTTTTCCTTGGATTTTTGGACTTTTAGAGATCCAAAAGCATCATTAATGGCTTCCACCTTCTTCCTTATGACTATTGGACGTAGCATGGACCATTAAAACGTTACATACACATTTTCTATCAACCTTTGGACTTTAACAAGCATAATTACACCGCTTTTGCACTGTTTAAGACTTCTTGGACATTGAAGCTAAAATTGGACAGTGTTGAGCAAGTCGACGTTCTCTCAGAATACATTTTAGCCAAAGCTTAGAATTAACGATCTTTTTGTTATTCTATTATGGGCTTTGTAGTTAAACATTGTCCGAACATACACAACATTGTAATCGACAAACACATGATGAATAATTACTATGAAGTGGATGTAGACGTTAGTGCCGAACCAATATAAAAAGCCGTGTCTCCCGCATTTACTTTAATACGTCTTTAGATTAATGTGTCCATGACACATGTATCTTCGGGTGTTGGCGTGCTTTGAGTCCACGACAAGCTTACACATGAACACCACTAATGTAAACAATAATTTTAAAGAAAAATCAATTGGATAATTTTTGAAGTTAAATGTTTTCGTATTCATGTTTGTTTTTCAAATATCTGATGTTTATCTGGCCATTTTTTTATTTTTTTTATTTTATTATTATTATAATAACTTCCAAATTTTTGGACATATGAATCACTCAGGTCAAATTGGTCAATATTGCGGAAGCAAGCGACCGTCCTGTTCTCAAAATTATGCAAAATTAGCTAAGAATCCGACACACATCGTATCCAGCTCTTAGCAGTTAGCACACCGTGTACTAAAATTGGCTAAAATTAGCTAGTAAGCCAAGTCCCATCGTAGATAGTTTCAGATTGATTGATGATTTGAAATCGACATCTACAACATTTTGGAGCAACTATAAGATTATTTCGGGTTTGGCCAAAATTTTGATGGCAACCCTTTTCAAGAAGGCATGGGGATTATTATTGAACCGACCGATTCAGATTCAGCGATCATCAGTGGAAAATTTACCGGAGAATTTAACGTTGTTTCTGGGAGAGTTTGATAAGCTTCCGATCGATATTCTAATGCAAATTCTTCGGTTACTTGGGGCTAAAGAGGCAGCAAAGATGAGTTTAGTATGTAAATATTGGAGAATTTTGGTGTCGGATAACAGTTTGTGGATTTATTTTCTGAAGAATGGGAAGGAGAGTTTTGATTCAGTGGTATTTGCCGAGACTTTTCTAAGTTTGGGTCCATGTTCTTTGTAAGTTGACCATTATTACTTTTTCTTTTAAAACATTTTTGAAAAAAAGCATACTTGTTGATCATGACTTTATATATTTTGATTATTAAGTTTTGCTAATGACCATCCAAATTATACTTAACGAGCTGGCACAGATAAGATGTTGAGTGCTGGTGAGTTTTTAGGTATGTTTTCGAAATGGTGTAAGTATTGATAACTTTAATTTACACAACAGAAGTCATTTAATAGTAATGCCTTACTAGCAAACACTTATTGCACTGAGTGTTCAACATCGTGTGCTGTTTTAGGCGGAAACAAACAAAATGTTAATATAGTGTAGTTAAGATATTTCGGTTTTTTGGTAGTATGAAAGTGGCTAGCTTATTCTTGTGTGTGCGCATCCCTCACTAGTCACTACACACACACACACACTCCACATGGATATCGTGGTTGATTGATGATGTGGGATTCCACCAAAGGTCTGGGGTTCAGTCCATACTAATTATTATATAAGACATATAATTTACCCTGGAGTCAGTGGCATAGTCAGGATTCCAACTTGACAGGGTCAAAAATAAAAGAAAACCGGAGATTTCATGGGCGATACTATACCTATGATTATCTTAGCCTTTCACTCAATAGTTTTTTTTTCTTCTTCTTTAAAACAAAGAGAAACTAATCAAACAATGTTCATAGCAGTAAATAATTCATAATAAATTTTCAAGCGGTCATAACTTAAACGTTGGTACAATAACTTATTGTTACAGACCAATTTTAATATTAATCAAGAACGCAATATTTTATTTGATGTATGATTTGTGTTACAAGCTTTTTGAATTTTTTCCGAGTAATTATAAGTTCAAACCCGTGAGTGAATGAATTCAGGGTAAGGAAGGCACGGTAACCAAAAAAAAAAACGCAACAACGAGTTCAGGGTAAGAAAGCGTAGGCAGTGGGAGTGAAACAGAAAATATATCTTATCCAGTACAACATATTTTCGTCTTTTCTTCATATTTTATCCCTTCCAAAATTTGGAGTTTCAAACCCAAGAAAGTATCTCCAGTTTATTAAACGATAGTGTCGACCTTCTAAGCCACAATGTGGCTCCTCCACTGCCTGTAGTATATGTTGGGGAACAATACGTACTTTATAAGAGTTTGCAAGCAAAACATGGTTTTTAGGGTTTACAGACACGACATACGCACGTGTACACACACATATGTATCATCATTCATGATTCTTTACCAAATGTCCATGGCTGTCATGGGATGACAAAATGTACACCATACTGAAGAGATTGTTTTTCCAATTTTGGTCATTATACTAGGCCATGTTATCCTATTTCAACGCAGCATGAATAAAATGCATGGTACTAGATGCAGAAGGCCCGTGGACAAGATGTATGTAATATCAAAGAGTTTGTTTTTAATTTGGTCATGGTATCAGGTGCTCAGAATATCCTAATCCAATGGAGCCTGAATAAACTCGCTGTAGTATTACATACTCAAAGCAAATCAGGACACAATATGTATTTTACTATCTTCTCAAAAAGTGAGGCGTCCAATTACTTATTGCATATTAGACATCAAACATTGATACAGTAGAGAACCAAGTTTTTTCTTTTAACTGAGAAAGTATGCACCAAATACTTAACCATACTTCAGGTAAATCACATGGTTTTTAGCTTTTACATGCTCATTGCCATTGCCAGGGTCATAACCCATGATTTTTGATTACACACAAACCAACTGGATTACCCTGTGATATATGTGGTGCTCGTTTGCACGCACACACACATATTAGTCAATATTTTCTTTTAAACCGATGCATTTTACAATGTTGATTATTTATGTGTAGGTTTAGCAAAAAGTCATTGCAAAATTAATACTTGAACCTAAGTATAGTTTATAGTTTTCATGAATAAATGAAACAAAGTGATGATATGCACATACTGTGTTGCTACTTATCCCTAGACATGTTTGACTTACAATTCTACGCTCAGAGGCTGGATTGTTTGATTAACATGAGGTCGATGACAAGTATAATTGGATAATTTGTTAATAGCTATCCTACAAACTTTACACTAACCAAGTATCCTTATGGATTCTAGGATGTACGCTGGTTACTTCCCACGGTCTTCATTTAGAAGTATTTATGCAAACCGACAGAATGTTCCAGGAGCTCTAATCATTGATGGTAATTCTTGGTGACCCATATTACTATAATCATTAATCATCTTAATATATTATGAACATAGATATCGGTATTTTCTTTTCTTTTCCGTGTCATGCATGAATTCGTAGTATGAGGTAACCAATTTTTCATGTATCTAGCGATGTATTTTTAATATTCATTACACAATATTTTTTTTGAAGTTATTAATATGATATAATTCGTTGTAGTAAGCTAATGGTTTTGATTACTATGAGGCATTCGGTTTTTTCTCTCCATTTCATTATTTAGTTATTAATGTTCATTATACCCAAGTTGATTCTCAAAATAAAAGCATAGACCGTTATTTCCATGCTATACAACTTTATTCCTTATTTAGAATTGTTTTGCTTGCAAAGCTATTCTACCTTTAAAGTAGAAGAACTTAAAGATAATGTTAATTTCACAATTCCCAAAAACTGATCCATGAACCCATCACCTTTCAGTAAAAAAAAAAGGGTAAGGGCTTCAGCAAGATCAGAAACAATGTTAATATTTACCTTCAAGTAGACCCAAACCTTATATTCATCCTTCAACCATTTTGATCCCACAGGGCCAATATTCACCGTGCCTACAATTGTAGCCTCCGTATTTCCTAAATTGCTCCAATAAATCACCCAAAATTTGGCATGTGAGCTATTTATGACCATAGAGTACATCTAGCGGTCTGTGTACTAATAGTAATTTTTTATTGTTTCCGCTTGCTTGAACTATTTGGTTTTTCTTCTTCTTTACACATTACAATAGGTTTTACACACTTTGTTGTCTGAGCTCTATTGCTATATATATATATATATATATATATATATATATATATATATATATATATATATATATATAGTCATTACCGGAACATCCATTGTTATTTCTAAGCATGATGTTCTACTAGCGTGTAACCCGTGGGTTTCACACGATATATCGTATAAAAATAATGTGCTAAATATATTTAGAATATAATTTATTGTGCAATTTATTGTGAAATTGTTAGGATAAATGAGATAAATTGAATTTACAATATTTTTAAGTAATTTTTTATTTGAATAAAAATTAAATTCATTTTCATATGGTATATTTCTACATTTGAATATAAACTATATTATTGTTTCTTTGATAAAAATGAGTTTCACATTAATTTATTTATTTTTTAGGATTTTTGATAAAAAAGGTTATATATTAATTATTATTTTTCGAGATTCAATATCTTTTAGGAAAATAAATGAGTATTAGTATTGTTCATTAATTTTGAAATCAATATTTTTATTAAATTGTAGATAAATATTCATGTATATCAATTTGAAGCTAAAATTTAGCTTTTACGTATATTTTACTAAAAGAAAGGTATGTACATATTGAATTTTGAAATGTTACTTGGGATAACAACGAAAATACCTAATTATCGGAGTGTACTATTAACGAACCAATATATTTATATGCGTTATTTTTTTTACAGCACATATGTCAAAAATAATTATATGATATTATCAAAGCGATAAATGAAATATTTGTGTAATAACTAAAGAGTATTTTATTGAAAATAAGATCGGAAAGAATATGGATCATGTTGTCATATTAATTATGTAAAAAAAGTTTTTAAGCTATTTCTTCATAATTTAGTAATTTCAATTTATAATAGAACCTTTTAAATATATTTAACATTTGCCTTAAAAAGACACTGAAATACAAAAGAAAAATATTTTAATCAAAATATAGTATAATTTTTGCCTACCGGTTAACAGAAAATATAAATATAAATCATCGAAATTTCATTTTTTTACAAAAACATAATAACTCAATTCATTTATTTATTTTCCAATATTATTAAATACAAACTCTTATCATTTACTTAGAATACATTTTGTTAATGACAGAATCCACTTTACATTCCAATTTTGAAAAGAAAAAACATTATATATGTTTCCCATGATATACCATTTTAAAAAGCAAATATTGCATATATATTTATATGTAATGAAATTCAAACTATAAAATGAAAAAAAAATCTTTGTATTAAATCCAAAATTTAAGAAAGAAAATTTATGAACTTGAACATAGAACGATATAATATAAGATAATTAAAGATAAATTTTTATATATTTTACTTATGCGGACTTGAATGAAAAATTAACTTAACCATTTTTGTCCATATGAACGTGGTGTAAACATAGTGAATTGTCATTTTTATCATTTATTAGTCAAAAAATAGATATTTTTAATTTGATTTATTAAAATGTTTAAAATTAAGACCACTTGATAAATTCGTATATGAACACGAATGTAAAGCAATATTAGAAAATTTAGGAGAACTCGACAAATAATTGTAATAGTTATCGAATGTTGATATTTAAAGGTAAAGTGACAACATTGTAATAATTTATATAATTATCGAAACTTTAAACTATGCGGACTTGAAATAATAATCAACTTACCATTTTGACAATATAAATGTGATGCACTTGAATTGTCATTTTTCAAAAAAATTTAGATCAGTTAACAAATATCTGCTCTTTGTTGTTTGTTTGAATTACTTTAACTTGATCACCTAATTAATATTTAAATATGTACTTAATTATCAAATCACATAAGAAAATCTATAAGAAATATTTACATCATAAAATTATTAAATGTTGGTATTTAAATGTAAAATAATAAAAGAGGGAACCAACATAAATATTGTTATAATTACAATAACGAATAAATATTGAAAATTTTAAGTAAAATATCTAGAGACAATCAAGGTGAGAATGAAAAACTTCTAGAATTAATAAAAGAGCAGAAATTTCTTCTGCTTTTGAATATTGAATTGATGTCTGGGTAAAAAGTTACTTATTATTATGAGCATTACGGCATGCGCTTCACGCATGACGACGACGTATGCTTCACGCGTGAATTGTTTTTCTACAAATTATATATGATTAACACATTCAAGAGAATAATTTGCACAAATATTTATTCATATTTTTATTTTGAAATCATGTGCACTTAATTAATTTTTTATTTCTAAGCTGCAACATCTTTTTTTTTTTGTTTGAATTTTTATTTATACAATAATTAATAGATAACGACTTTGTAAATGATGTTTATTTGTTAGATTCTATTTCTAAGAATTGTGATATATCTTGAATTTACAAAGAAATTTAACCGTTGGATCCTATTTTTAAGCATTAAGTGAAATTTTGAAATTGTTAAATAAGTTTAACCGTTAGGTTCTATTTTTAAGGGATATTGAAATTTGTTAATATTTATAGAGAGGTGGTTTTAATAGTTCATGTTGACGGTAAAAAAATGTGACATCAAAGGTATTACAACTATTAATGAAGATAAAGATTATGTTTTTTTTTTCCTGAAATATGGTGTTAAATTTCAAATTCAGTATAAAATATCTTGAGAGTTTTATGCTGAACAGAGTTAACATAGAGAATTAAGGAGAGTGATTTAAAATGTTTTGCTTTACTATTGTTTAATTGATTGTTTGACATGTCACACAAAATTTAAAGTTGATCTTGTTGTGAGTGAAACAATTCCTAACTAGGTATTTGGTACGTTTTATATAGAAATGAAATTCCTTAATACAAGTATATGGATTTTGAAAATTAAATGAACTAGTGTGTAACCCGTGCGTTGCACACTATAATATTGTTAAAAATAGTATTTATTATTTTAGTGCTAATATGAGAACTTTGTTATGCAATATATGATAAATTTTAATGTGAAATACATAAACTATTAATTAAAATTATTATTATTGTTTGTGTGTAATTTATGTTCTATAGCTTACTTAAACAATATGTACGTGATGTATTGGAGAACTTCTTTAATCATTTTTGTTAATATAAATACACATGTTGAAATTGATGTATGTTAGTAATTTATTCGATGAATTAACAAATATTATTTAATATGATTTGTTTAAATAAGTTAAATGTAAAATTACGAAGTTAATTTAAATGTATAACATAACAGGAAGAATTGAAAAGAATTTTGTAGAAAAAAGTATAAATTTGTTGTAAAGTTATCGATGTTCAATAAGAATTTTATAATATTTTATATGATAAATTATCTATATAAATGAATCATAACTAATTTATAAATTAACCTTGTCATTATGTTAGTTCATGTTATGTGATTTGTATATCTTTATAGCTGCATGAAAAACTACTTTTTTAATATGAATATCATACATTGTAAAATTGGCGTATATTTTTAAGAGCTATAAGAAAAATGGATTAACTAAATACTCTCTAGATTATTTAAATAATTAGAATTTAAGATTTCATGAGTGGTTTAGACATATGGATTGAAATTTAAAATATCACGAAAGAATTTGAGGAGGTTCAACAAATAATTGTAGAAATGTCAAAATGAGGATATTTAAAATAGATTGTTTTCTTGAAATTATGATAAATTTAATGAGATAAGTGTATAATATAAAAAAATATATTATTGTTTACATATATTATTTAAACCGTATGACTTAATTAACTTTATTTTTGGAAGAAATACTAATTTTTCCATTTTGTTGATATGAACATGGTGTACATTTTAAAACATCACACTTTGCGTTCATTAGATGAATTAACAACAATTTATTGATTGAATTCATTTGTTAAATTCAAGATCACCTAATTAATTTAAACATATTGACTTAAACATACAATGTTGAATGATATTGCGCAGTATTTTGTAAGTAACTAAATAAATTTTAAAACGTAGGCGTTTGACATTAATATTACAATGCATTACACGGTAAATATATTAGAGTAAATTAGTTCAATTGTGAACTTATAATAGTTATTTATGTGTATAATTTTTGTTATGTGATTGATGTGTTTATATATTTGTTTTTTTTTATTTTTGTTAATATGAATATGGTTTATCTTGATGTGATTTGTTAGGAGAATCGATGAATTATAGTTTGTAAAAGTTATTTAAATAGTTTTATTATTATGTAATGAATTGTAAAATATGGTACTAAATGTAAAATGTCATAAAAGAATTTAAAGAGATTTAAACGGTATAGAAAATTTGAAGTGTAGGTATTTGGAGCAGAAAAATATTTTGTTTTTTTGTCATTTTAGTATTTAAAAGATATATTGGTTAATTAAATTTATTTAAATTACTTAAATTTTTGACTTTGTAAATAACATAACTATGTGGACGTCAATATAAAATGTTATGAGCTAACCGTTAATAATTAAATAATTGTATAAATTTTGAAATGTCCATACCAAAATGTAAAAAGTCAAAAAAAAAAAAGCAAGAAAAATAGCAAATCTAAGAAGCATGGATTCTTCTTCTAGGTGACGTACTGCGTATCGGGTGCGGCGGGTGTGCGGCGGTGCGGCAAGGGGTGCGTATGGGGTGCGCCATCTGGCGTGTCCCCGTATTTGGGTTGGGGGGTGCAGGAAGGGTGCGGATTTGAGGTGCGTCAGTGGCATGAAAGGTAAATTTTGGGACTTTCGGGACAGTCATGTTCTTGTTGCAAGAGAAATTGGAGCAGTATTCATTTATTCACTCAATTCGTAGGAATAAGATACTACCAACTCGAGCAAAAGACTTGATTTTTGTGCACAACAATCTTCGACTCCTTTCTAGGAACAGTGAGCAATACTTGAAAGGAGAAACAAAATTGTGGGATGTTGGAGGCGATCAATTTGATCCACTTGACGCCGAGGAGTTTGAGATAGCGAAATTTTCACTTGATGAGCCGGAGATGGAAACCATAATTATTCAAAACGATGAATATCAAGTGTGAAATGAATGCTAATTTTTTTGTCTTTTAACTGTTAAGGTTTAAGGATGATGAAGTAGTGTATTTGACTATTTGGTTTAATTTTAATGAAACTCTTAATTTTCGTAATAGATTTTATCATATATATATATATATATATATATATATATATATATATATATATATATATATATATATATATATATATATAATTTTTTACACATGCCGTATCCCCCCGCACCCGAATCCTCATATTTTCATATTTGTCGAATCTATGTATCCGCGCACTACGCACCTGCACCTCCGCACCCGTATCCTTGCTTCCTAGTAGCAAATAAGTGTAAAATGATAAACTCATTTAAAAAATAAAATATCCATAGATAATTAAGTAGAAGAGAGAAAACTCCTATAATTAAGGAGAGAACTTTAGAAGGTTTTTCTTTACTATTATTTAATAGATTATGATGGATATTGTTTTAAGTTATCAAAATGTTATTTACTACACTTTTTAAAGGTGGAATCCTCTTTTTTTTTTTTTTTTTTCATTCAAAAGTCAGATATAAGCTATCATTACTAGACATGATCAATCATAAAATGTCAGTTTGCCCTTTTAAATCCGTATGGATATATCCTTGCAAAGTATTCCTAGTCCTAAAACATTAACTGCACTTAGAAGCGTTGCTAAATTTATAGCATACAACATACGTATACTGCATGTATATGTATATCATTAATACATATACTGCATTTAAAAGAGTTTGCAGTCTACCTGCAATATTTTTCATCCTGTAGCTTATTTTCATTTGCGTTCTCGCATGTCTCATGTAGGTGGATCAGGCTATTGCAAATTTGGTTGGAGCAAGTATGATTATCCATCCGGACATTGCGCCACATTTTTGGTAAAATTTGTATCCTTTTCAGTTAATATCATTTGCAGGAATATTAAGAAATAAGTTTCCTACATCAAGTAATAACTGCTGTTTTACTTCTTCTCCTCTTTCTTGCATTTTCCAATTGTCTTTTAGAATCATGGCTTATGTTTCTAGTTTTCCAGGAATTTGGCAACATAGAGTCTCCAATGTTTGCTAGACTTAGGCATTTCTATGCCACGATTTATACCAGGTATTTTATCTTCATTATCGACTGTTATGTTTATTGGATTATTGGAATTACTCTCTCTCTCTCTCACACACACACACACTCATATGTATGTATGTATGTATGTATGTATATATATATATATGTGTGTGTGTGTGTGTGTGTATATATATATATATATGTGCACGTGTGTGCGTGCACGTGCGTACTTGTACATATGTTGTCTTAGTGAAATTTTTGTTTACTGGTGTAATAATGATATCTATATATTTTTTACGTCTCTGCAAACTTTATCTGGACTGTTTTCACACATACACACATTAATACATACATACATGTATGTGTGTGTGTGTGTTTTCATGCGCGCACGTGCGTGCGTGCTTGTATATAATGTTGTCTTGGTGAAATTTCAGTTCACTGGTGCAATAATGATATCCATTTATATCTATAATTCTATTGCCTGCAACATATTGCATACCATTCCCAGCAAATATGTTTCATGCTAACACTCTGATTTGATATTTCTTGTCATTGGTCATTTTTTTGTTTATGTTGCATGCTGCTGCATATTCATGATTAACTTTCAGGTTGTGAACTCTGCATATATATAATTACATTCAGCCGATGTCAAAAAAACATTGATCATACAAAACATGTTATTCGAAACACATGCATGTTTAAACATTTATCTTAATCTAAATCGAATCTTTTTACGTAGAATGAGTTTGAACTTTGGATAGGTGGCAGGGAAGATTCAAAGTTATTTTATTAAATGTTTTGTATGCTCAAATCATCTTAATGTTGGTTTCCTTTCTATGCTTACTTCATCAATACCCCTGTAAGATCTTATTTAAATATCTCCGATGAAAGTCTACTTGAAATATATAGTTACTTGACACGCTATTCAATGTTTTTAATACTCAAGTCCCTTCAGTACTTGACTTCAAGAAAAACTAAATTCGAATTTGGCATTCAAATTGCTGAATATATGTAATTTATGTTCATAAAATAATAATTGAATATTCACCTATAATTGAATATTCACCTATGTTTTAAGGAAAATTTGAGAAAGTTTACAAATAAGTATATGTTACCCGATCCTTGTGCCCGACCATTTCCGACTGTTCAAACTAACAGACAGTAAGTACGGGTAGCATCATGGCAGTAAGTACGGGTAGTATCATGAGACAACGTGTAACGACTTTGAAATTTACTGTTTTTTATGTAACGAAATTCGACTAGTTTAAATATAATTAAAATTTTCAATTCAAAATTTTGAATTTAAAATTGTGCTATGTATGACTGGTTTGAATTAAGAAATTAAAACGAGTATTTAAAACGAAAATTTTACTCGATTTGAAATTTAACGTAGAATCAATCGTTAATATAACAATAAAATTATGGTGTCTAAATTGTAAATGTTTACATGAAAGCGTTCTAGAAAATTTTATAATTAAAGCGTTGATATTCGTTTCGTCGAATTCTGATTTTGCTAGTTCCGTTTAAATCGATTTATACGATCGATTTACGGTAGCGGTAACTGATATAGCGTAAGTAATGAATTTTCATGCGAACGTCAAATTGCCAGTTTTAATATGCTATCATGCTCGTATTAACACACCGAACACAACGGTATTCAGTTTCGTGTTTTTGGACACTTGGTTTGAATTGCACGACATTCTGATTCAGGGCTGCTGGTGCCTACATATAAAAATCGTCACTATTCTATTACCTTGCCTCGATAAATTTTTGTCTGAACCAAACCGAACGTTTGTCTCAAAATCCTTGAATATACGACAAGAACATTTTTTATAACACGAAAATCAATAAATCAATGCATAGTAACTTAAGAGATGTTATGAGTTTTTCCATCACCTAAGGATCTGTTAAACTATTCACATATAATAGTATACACAATAATAGATAGTGTCCAGTAGTAAAATAAAAATCAAAATAGCATTAAAATTCTACATTGATCCACCTCAACACATTTTTATAACATGTAGTCTATGCAGATCCTGTAACACCAATAACTTTGGTAGTCAGTGAGTCTCCTGTAGGTATAATACTAAACCAAAGTCGTAATGTGCTTGTATAAGAATAAATATGACAAGGGTAAGTGGGGCAATGCTCAAGGTAGGATTCTGCCAGTTTATTCTTTCTGGTTGGTCGCAAGCCATACTGGCAAACCGCAACCATCAATT
Source organism: Allium sativum (assembly GCA_030737875.1). Classification (NCBI taxonomy): domain Eukaryota; kingdom Viridiplantae; phylum Streptophyta; class Magnoliopsida; order Asparagales; family Amaryllidaceae; genus Allium; species Allium sativum. The sequence continues at coordinate 342,232,829 of CM060918.1, read as the reverse complement.
CAAATAGAAGAGTGCAACTATCGAGTTTCAGAATCACGATAGTAATACGAGGGATCAATGTCGCTACGGGACCTAACCTCATTAGTCAGATGTAGGCTCATGTTTTGATCATTTCAAATATGGCATAAGTATCGGAACTGTCCATCGTTGTTCTCTTACTTCATTCCTGTAAACATTTGCTAGCTCAACCACTACATTCTGAATATCATCCACCGTGTACACAATTATCAAAGTAGTTTTGGGATTTATATAGAGTATGCCAATAGCCGACCTCGGTCTCTTTAACAACCCAACATTCGTTTGACACACCACTTAGTCATTACAATTCGAAAACATTTCATATTCAAGTGGAATGAAATTAGAAATCCCAAGTTCTCATATTCCAAATATCTCATTTTCCCAAATTTCATTTCAATTCAAAACCTTGTTTTCCTTTAGAATTTTTCATTCATAAAATCTCATTTAATTCAATTATAATGGATTTAATTTAAGTTCAAAACTTAAATTCAGTTTTATTTGGAAATTCCCTTTAGTAAGTTTAACACCAATTTTTACGCTAAATTCTGAGTTTAAATTCAAATATTAGATTATCCTTTAGTTAATTTCAAAACTCATTTCTAGTAAAACAATTTTTACAAAATATTTTATTTAAAATTCAAGTTACTAAAATCGGGTTTACATTCAAATCATTAATTAAATTAATGAACTTAACTTTAACGTCATCATATTCAAATTATTAATTTAAATCGATTATATATTTAGATTCAAAATCAAATTTTAATAAACTAGTCAATTCAAAACATTTGTACATATATTATCATATATTTCACAAAATTCCATATTTAATAACAAAACGATATCGCTAGAATAATTATTTAAAAAGCCAATTCTTATAAATTCAAATCATTTATATTTAAATTTCAAAACAATTTCAACTTAGGCCAAATGGAATATTTATAATTTCAAATATGAGTATAAATTATTTCAACCATTTCCAATGTCATAGATGAATACGCCCAAATATGTCCAAATATCAACATGGAATTTACTACAGTTATAATGGTCATTTATACCATACATAACACCAAGTATCGATAACATGAGTGCATCACAATTTGTCAAATATAAATATCCTGCATATGTGTTAATACATATGACGTGTACATTTCATGTCAACATGTACACATACATTTTCACCAACTCATATCCATCCAAATCAATTCACATACCTATTTAAATTCAAATAGCACTCAATTGTGACAACTAAAATTTATTAACTTGCATTATGATATTAGTAGTTGTGAGCGAGCAAACACTCACCGCAACGATGATATTGACTTGTTGAACTCAAATCTCAACATGCACATGCGATATGATCAACACTAATATGAAGAAACTCGAACAAAACTACGACACACAGCTGCGATGACATAATCGACGTTGCGACATAGAAACACAACATGCCAACACACTCTGAAGTAGGGATGATCAAATGGTTGGTACGCGCTTTGAAGCCGGTCAAAAATGATAAAACCAAAATAACCATTCAAGAAACATAAACCAAACCAAACCGATATTTCTCAAAACCAAAACCAGCCGAATCGATAATATTTAGTTTCGTTTGGTTGGTTTATATTAAAATAAAATATATCTTCTAGTTATTGATATAACATATGATTAAACAACTAATTCAGTTCATATGGTGCAAACATTTAAGAAAACAAACTCTTTTTCTAAAAATGTTAATGTGAAACTAGAGAAAAATAATATTATTATGAAAATATTGCAAACAATAATATTGTCTGTGCTTGTGGTAATTTTTTAACTTTAAAATAATTTAATTTCTAAATATGGTTTAATTGTTTGGTTCAATTTTCAAATATAAAAAACCTAACCCGACCAATAAACCAAAATAACATAAAAGTAAAAAACCAAACCAACTAATTAGCACACCCAATTAAGTCACGATCACTTTCAGTTTAACCAGTAACCAACAACATCCAACAAGCCAACACAACAAGAGAATACCAAACAAAAATCAAAGAAGCTTACCAGAACAACACCAGCATCATCTAGCACGTCACAAGCAACCAAGCTAGACCGGGGGAGAAAGACAACCAAAGGAGTAGACTGCGTGGAGCACAGTCGATTATCAGAACAAATCTAATAATAATCCGAGCTTGCTGAAGGAAGGAAGCAACCTAAGGAGATGCTCGAGCTGAAAAACTGAACGACAACTAGGCCCAAGCTGAAAATGACTCAGAAGTGGTTACTAAGGACGATGGTAGCTAGGGTTCAGGGGAAAGGAAAGAAAGCAACGTTAGGCTGCCAGAAAAGTGGGGGAGAGAGAGGACATAGGTACAACCGAAATAGGTAGAAGATGAAACACATGGCAAAGGTCTAGATTTGGCGGAGGAGCCATTAAGCCACAGTGGCAAAAGCTAGGGGAAGGGAGGAAAAGGACGAACAACGAACGAGATCTAGGTGGCGGAAGGGAAGAAGACAACGACAGAAAAAGAAAAGGGAGAATCACGTGCCCTAGTCGCCATAGGGGATTTAGCAAGCTCCTGCTGTTGAATATTATTTTTCAAACCAATTTCAATGTATAAACAATTCATTTTGACCAACAATGTTTATAATTTAATTTTCTATTTAGACCAAGTAAATATTTATGATTGTATGTGTTAGCCTACTTTGTGAACTAGGCAACACAAAGTCAAGAAACCAACCATTGAAGAGTATCTTAAGTTATAAGACTTCGGTTCGGATCGGAAGAAAACACCACAATTCAGATTGATAGCAGCATATTGGTTCGGATCGGATAGAGTTCCCTGTTCGGATCGGATGGCTCTTACTGGGTAAATTGGCAAAGCATATCTGATCGGATCGGAAGGCCAATAAATCTCAAATGGATCGGAAAGCCTTTTTGCTTGCCACGACGTTGCAGCGGAGCGGAGTATGATTAGAGAAGGAGAGACGTCCCAGCCACTCCGGTTCGGATCGGGTATTCCGATCCGATCCCCAACCTGCACGCCTCCGACCCGCACCCATGATCCAGGTTAATCTCCTATAAAATAGCCTGGAGAACCGGACCGGCTATGACTGATTCCTACCCCTAACGTTCATCTCTTTGATGTGTTGTCAACCTGATAGTTCATCCGAACCCGAAGAGAACGCGATGAATGACATGTGGCCCGACCCGGATGAAGTCTCAAGCGAATTCACACCTATAAATACCCCACCTAGAGACAAAGAGAAGGATCTTTTTTCAGCATTTTTGAGAATCCAAGTACCCCCATCATCCGAACTCCTTTACTCCCGGAGAATCCAAATCATCTTTCATTTCTTGTTTTAATCATTTGAGTGAACAAAAGTGAGTTGTGAGTGAATCTTACATTGCATTTGTAACTGAATTACTGAATATAGTGAAAACTAAGTGGACGTAGGCATTTCTTCGCCGAACCACTATAAATCTTGTGTGTTCATCTTTATTTCTGTTTTATTTTATCTTGTTTCTAATCAATTTGGGTGTTAGAACCACATTTGGGTCTAACATTTTGGTGCTTCCACTGAGAACCCTCATCTAAATTCTCTATTTTCCGGGATCTCTTTCTACTTTTTGGACCGTTGAGTTCAAAGAAGTGAATCCTTAAGTTCCTCCGCTTTCTTACATTCGTTGAAGTAATTGTCAAAAATTCATGGCCAAAGGAAAAGGCAAGGAGGTTCAGTCTGTTCAAGGAAATGGAGCTGGCGAAGATCAGCAACATGCTGTTGTAACAAGGTCTCGGGGGCAGAGTTCAGCAGCAGGAAGAGTCAATGCAGGAAATCCGAACCGACAACAAGGGGAAAACTCCGATCCGATCCGGGTAGGAGACTCTGAAGCAGTGCACTCCCCCAATCTGAACCGACCTGAGTTGCTCGCTGCCCACCGATCCGACCCGGCACCCCAGCTCCGATCCGACCCGACTTCCTACCTCCGATCCGACCCGATGCTTGGTGAAGCCGGAACATCTACTCGAGTCCCCACGAATGCTCCAATTCCAGCTGCCAGGGATGGAGATCAGGTCAATCCATCTGCTCCCATCACTCAAGGAGATTTCTCGCGCTTGCTTGATATGCTTGAGAGCACGAGGGAAGCTATGAGAGTTCATGAGCGCACTAATCTCATGATGCAGGAAAATATGAGGCTCATGAGTCGGGAAATCAATGAGCTCCGCCGGCAAAGAACTCCATCACCGGTTCGTAACACACCCGTAGATCAATCTTCATCTTCCGAGGAAGAGAGGCCCCGTGAACGAAGGCCACTCGAGCGACCTCAGAACGTGGAGCAGCTAACGTTTGGATCTTTGGGATCTCGCGAGGATATCGCACGAGCATTAGGAAACGATAGCCCTACTCGGGGGCAAAGACTCCAGTCCCCTCTTCCCGAGATCGACCGGGACCACAGGGAAAGGAATCGAGTAGAGGCAGCTCGAAGAAGAAGGGCATCTCCAGAGCAAGAGCCCCGAAGGAACTCGGACACTAGGGCTAGGGAACCTGAGCAGCCCCTAACTAGTGCCGATGTGCAGGCAATGGTTCGCCGAATTATGTCCGAGAGCCGGAATTATACGAATGAAGACTATGGCATTGAGCGAAGCCATACTCCGTTCACTGACGATATCCTAGACTTCCAGTTTCCCCGACGCTTTAACTTGCCACAGATGGACAAATATAACGGAAGGACTGATCTAGGACAGCATTTGATGCGGTATTCGTGGCTCATGAATGCCGCTGCTGCCCCTGATGAAGTGAAGTGCAAAGCATTCCCAATCTATCTAGAAGATGTGGCATTATTCTGGTTTACCCGACTTCCTCCTCGTTCAATTTCTAGTTACAAAGAACTAAGCGAGCGTTTCATGAACCAGTTCCGACTACATGCTCGAAAGTCCAAAAGTGTTATTGAATTGTCGAGGATCAAACAGGCACCGGGAGAGTCTTTAAGGGCATATTTAGATCGTTTTAACCAAGCTGTAACTGAGGTCAGTGACCCGCACGAGCCCACTATTCTGATGGCATTGAAGGAAGGAGTCGATCCTGAATCTGAGTTTGGAGACTACCTTTCTGGGAAGACACCCCCCACAAGGGCGATATTCTACGAAAAAGCCGATATTTATTTAAGACGAGAGGAGGCCAGGGCAAACCGGAAGAGAAAGTCTGAGATAGCTTCAAAGGAGAATGTGCAAAGTAATATTGCCGTGAAGCAATCTGGGGAAAGTTCTGGCAAGGTTGAAGTAAATGTAGGAAACAAGGGTGGAAACAGCAATACTGGAAACGGGGGAAACAACAACAACCGTAATTCGAACGGTAACAGGAGAAACAGAAATAGGGGAAGCGACCCTAACAAAAGGCCCCGATTCCAGAACTACGAGAACTATACGCCATTGAATGACACCCTGGAAAATATTTATCTGGATACGTACAATGTGTTGCAGTACAAAAGACCGCCACCTCGTGATTCGACCGAGAAAGAAATGGCGACAGGGAAATTTTGCTTGTTTCACGGAACACATGGACATTCGACCAATGAGTGTCGGCATTTGAGGGATGTAATTGAAAAGCTGCTGCGTGAAGGAAAGTTGGATGAGTACAAGGTCGCCCCGAGAGACAGGGGGCAAGGAGAGCAGGCTCCAAAACAGATCCTGCCTGCTCCTAAGCCTACCGCGCAGCAGAAAGGTAAATGGATCGTCATCAACTCCATAGTAGGCGGACCTCACCCGGCAATCCGAAGTTTTAGGTCAATGGACCAATATGTGAATGCTGCCAAGCATCTAGATGTGAATGAAGGTGACGATTTGGAAGATGCCACCCCTATAAAACAACAAAAAACCATGTTCGACGACGTAGTATTTCGCAGCCGAGACAACACGGGGATACAATCTCCCACCAACGATCCGTTGGTTATTACTACCACTATTGGGCCGGCCTTGGTCCATAAGGTATTAGTAGACAACGGAAGTTCCGTTAATATTTTGTTCAAGAAGTCATTTGATCAGATGAAGCTTGAGCCCGAAGATCTGAAACCTTGTGAAGGATGGATTAGAGGCTTCAACGGAGCGACGACAGCTCCCATGGGATATATAGAGTTGCCCGTGACCCTAGGGCAAGGAGAACGTAGAAGAGTGCGAATGCTTCAGTTTGTAGTACTGGACGTAGATTCGCCATATAACGCATTTTTAGGGAGACCTGCCCTCGCTGAGTTTAGAATTTGTATCGCCCCTTGGTGCTTGTTACTAAAGTTCCCAACCGAAGCCGGGACTGGAGTAATAAGAGGGGATCAGGTTTCTGGACGGGCCTGCTATGTGGCCGAACTGAAGATGTTGATTAAAGGAGTGAATGCTGAAAGTAAGGATGCCTCATCTCCCTCAAAGGGGGACCCGGCATAGCAATTAGAGAGATTGAACCCAAGGGAGTTGCCCAAAGGAACGCCAGAAGACCTGGATCCTAGAAAAGACGAGGAACCAGAGGCTAGGAATGCAACTCCTAATGAAACGACAGTGGAAATTCCTGTTGATAAAGCTGATCCGACGAAAGTTTTGAAGATTGGTTCCCAATTGGATCCACGTCGTGCTGAAGAGCTGACAGACTTCTTGAAGGCAAACTTAGATGTGTTCGCCTGGACCCATGCTGACATGTGTGGGATATCGCCTTCCATTATCAGTCACAAATTGAATGTAAATCCGAAGCATCCGCCTGTGAAGCAAAAGAGACGCATGCTGGGCCCAGAGAGGTCGGCAGCTCTCAAAGAAGAAGTAGAGAAATTGAAGCAAAATGGATTTATTCGAGATTCGACTTATCCCGACTGGATATCGAATCCTGTCTTGGTAAAGAAGCCAAACGGAAAGTGGCGAACTTGTATTGACTTTTCAGATTTAAATAAGGCTTGCCCAAAAGATAGTTTCCCACTTCCCAGGATTGACCAGCTTGTAGACTCGACAGCAGGTCATGAACTTCTCTCTTTCATGGATGCATACTCTGGATACAATCAAATTCCTATGCATGTACCAGACCAAGAGCATACAAGTTTCATTACGAATTTGGGATTATATTGTTATGTTGTAATGCCGTTCGGATTAAAAAACGCTGGAGCTACTTATCAGCGGTTGGTAAATAGAATGTTTTATGATCAAATAGGAAAAACTATGGAAGTTTATGTGGATGATATGCTTGTTAAATCAAAGCAGTCCTCCAGTCATACGCAAGACTTAGCAGAAATGTTTGGTATCTTGCGAAAATACCGTATGAAATTGAATCCTTTAAAATGTTCATTTGGAGTGGCGTCGGGAAAGTTCCTTGGCTTCATTGTGAGTTCCCGAGGAATTGAGATCAACCCTAGCCAGATAGCGGCGATTAGAAATATCAAAGAACCAAGGAGAATTAAAGACGTCCAAAGTCTGGCAGGGAAGGTAGCGGCGCTGAGTAGATTCATCTCCAAAGCCACCGATAAATGTGTTCCATTTTTTGATTTGATAAAAAGGGGAAAGAAGAACTTCCAGTGGACTCCCGATTGTGTCGAGGCCTTTCAGAATCTATTAGAGCTGTTAGAGAAACCGCCAATCTTATCAAAGCCCGTAGATCACGAAGAACTATTTGTTTATCTAGCAGTCTCGGCTCACGCTGTCAGCACAGCTCTGGTTCGAGAAGAAGACAAAGTACAAAGACCAGTATACTATGTGAGTAAGAAATTAGCCGCGGCAGAGCGCAACTACCCAAAGATCGAGAAGCTCGCTTACAGCCTCCTGATTGCATCCCGAAAACTTCGTCACTACTTCCAAGCCCATCCAATAACCATATACACCGATCAGCCGTTAAGACAAGTGTTGCAGAGACCCGAAGCGTCGGGAAGGTTGATTAAATGGAACATAGAACTAAGCCAGTTTGATTTGAATTTTCAACCACGAAAGTCAATCAGGGGGCAAGCTCTAGCAGACTTTATTGCGGAGTTCACCATTCCAGAGGAAGAAATAATCAATGACCGAGTGGTTAAATCCGAGGATAAGCTAGAGATGAATCCGTGGAAATTATATACAGATGGAGCTAAAAATGACCGAAGATCCGGAGCTGGAATTGTCTTAGTCACTCCGGAGGGACGGTCGTTATATTACGCCCTGCGATTAGAATTTTCGGCAACAAACAATGACTCTGAGTATGAAGCCCTGATTGTCGGGCTGAAACTCGCTAAAGACCTCGGAGTAAAAATGATGGACATATTTTGTGACTCTAAGATTGTTGTTTGTCAAGTGCGAGAGGAATTCGCAGCTCGAGGACCTCGACTTGTCGCTTACCTCAAGAAAGTGAAAGAGCTATTAAATAGCTTAGAGCGGTACAACATAACACATATTCCCAGAGTAGAAAACCAGAAAGCGGATAGACTAGCAAAATTGGCTAGTTCCGACAATCCAGAAGAGACTGAGGTAATTCCAATTGAAACGTTGGAATCGCCAAGCTTTGAGTCAATGGAAATTGACTTCGTTCATGAAGCGGAACCAGAGAAGGAGTCATGGATGACTCCAATCAAGAGTTTTCTTAAGAATGGGACACTCCCATCGAAGAAAAGTGAGAAAAGAGCTGTAGTTCGCAAGGCTGCCAGATATGTTATGCAAGACGATACCCTCTATAGACAAGGATTTTCTATGCCCCTGTTACGATGTATCGCACACGACGACATCAAGCGTGTACTGAGAGAAGTGCACGAAGGTGAGTGTGGAGATCATACAGGAGGTCAAACTTTAGCAAAGAAAATATTGCGGTACGGATACTTCTGGCCTACGATCAACAAAGATGCAGCTGATTATTCACGACGCTGCGATAAGTGCCAGAGATTCGCCAAAATCCCCAGGGCACCGTCAACCCAGCTTAAATCGATGGTGAGTCCTTGGCCATTTGCCACATGGGGAATCGATATCATTGGAGTTTTACCGATTGCTAAAGGGGGAGCTAAGTATGCCATAGTAGCCGTGGATTATTTCACAAAGTGGGTGGAAGCTGAGCCCTTGACTAAGATCACCGCAAGAAAGGTGATAAGTTTTGTGGTCAGAAATATTATATGCCGATTCGGGATCCCAAGGACGATTATTACTGATAACGGGACCCAATTTGATAGCACTGAATTCAGAAATTTTTGCCAGAAATATAAGATAGACAAACGATATACTGCAGTTGCCTATCCGCAATCGAATGGGCAAGTAGAGGCGATAAACAAGGTAATAAAATCTATCCTCAAGAAGCGATTAGAGCGTGCAAAGGCAAAATGGGTTGATGAATTGCCCCTAGCCTTGTGGGCATATCGAACAACGTTTAAAACGGCTACCGGTCATACCCCTTTCTCTCTCTCTTTTGGCTCAGAAGCAGTAATTCCGGTTGAACTGGAAGTTCCTTCCCACAGGGTGACGTATTATGACCCGATGACGAATCGGGCACTTTTACTTGAGTCTCTTGATGAAGTCGAAGAGAAAAGGGACGAAGCAGACTTGCGTGCAGCAAGACATCGGCGTCAGATGGCACGCTATCATGACGAAAAAGTTCGCCTCAGAACTTTTGAACCAGGAGATTTGGTGCTAAAGAGAGTCTTTCCATCTCTTCCTCACCTCGGCCCAAAATGGGAAGGACCCTTTGTCATCCAACGGAAACTTGATAAAGGAACATTCAAGTTAACGACCGTAGATGGCGAAGAAGTCCCTCGAGCATGGAATGCCCAACACTTAATGCGATATTTGGATTAGAAATGCTATACTTTTTGCTGTTCTTTCTGTAAACTCTGTAGTAAGGCCCGACTTGCCTTGGGAAAATCTGATGATATGAATAAAGGACTATAAAGTGGATGTAGGCTATGACTTAGCTGAACCACTATAAAAATATTGTGTGTTATTTACTTTTATGCATTTACATTTATTAGTTGTTCTGTTGTGATTATAAAATACAGGACAACTGAGAGCCTAAAAAAGGTTGAAAACAGTCTGGACATAAAAAGAAGCACAATGATTATTTGTGCGATAAGACGTGAAAGAATGAGAAAACGACATTCTAACTCTAACTCTCCAGAGAAAGAGAGAGAGTATAAAGGCGTCTCAGACTGAGCGCTGAAAAAGAAATTCTATTCCTAACTCTAACTCTCCAGAGAAAGAGAGAGAGTATAAAAGCGTCTCCGACTGAGCGCTGAGAAAGAGGTTCAACTTCGAACTCTAACTTTCCAGAGAGAAAGAGAGTATAAAGGCGTCTCCGACCGAGCGCCGAGAAAGAAATCTTTTCCCGTTGAACGACCGGGGAATAGACAAATGACTGAACTCGAACTCTAACTCTCAAGAGAATGAGAGAGAGTATAAAAGAAATGCCAGGAAAAACAACAGGTATTGATGACACAGGAAATGCTATCCCGTTAGAGAATCGGGAGCATTCAGGTTGCATGGTTAAGCACGGAATAACTTATGGAGATTGACTGGGGACACATATACATACACATATCTCCCCTCTCCACAACTTTGTTTCATAACTGTAGATATGCATTTTTACATAAGTGCAGAACTGCTAACAAATAAACATTGCAAAAAGTGAATTATTTTTATTTACAAATGAATGAATTTGTACAGGGAAATAATTGAAAAAGAAAGTGCGGAAGCTGCTGGTATAGCAGCACTTATTGGTTTACAAAGATGCTAAAAAGATACAGGGGAACCCACTATTTGGGCTTGGAATGAGCCTTCGATTTCTTGGCAGCTTTTTCTGCATCTTTTGCTTCCCTCTCGGCTTCAGTCAAGATTCGCTTTGATTTCTTTTTCCCTGAAGGTGTAGTACTGGAGCCAGCAGACTTCTTCCCGGAGGGCTGGGCACTGGAATCAAGAGAAGATTTTTTAGCAAGTTCTTCGGTAATAGATCTAGTTGAGAGCTTAACAACTAACCTTGAACCTGCATCCACAACTGCTAGGGGTTTGAGGACCTCAGGGTCTAATTCTTCAGCCTTTAATTGCAAGCGCTTGTCTTGATCGGCCTTCATGGCCGCCAAGGTGACGTCATCGGCGCTTTTTGATTCCCCGGTTATTGTAACCTCTGGTTCCTCATCATGCCCCTCGTCTCCTCCGTCGTCTTTTAAAGCTGCAATCATTTCTTCATCATGGGGAGTAGTGACCTTAGTTGGCTCACTTCTTTCCCCCAGGTCTGTTGAAGCAGCCTTGTCTTCCCCTTCTTTGACCCTATCAGCGGGTTGTGTCCCAGCGGTAGCTCCTTGAGCTACATCTGTCTTCGCGGATGATTCAACGCCTACAAAATGAGAAACATTGGTTATCAACTCAGGCGAGAGCAAAGGATTTCTCATCGAACGTTCGGTTATGTAGCCAAAGGTAGTAGTAGCCTTGACAAATTGAGGAGAAAAGATAGGGATACCTTCTGAAGACTTTTCAGCGGGGGTGACTACTACCTCTGGAGTTATTTCAGGAATGGGAGATAGCAAAGTTGTTCGGGGAATTCCCGGGTTTTCGGGATCATACCCTTCTACTTCGGGAGTTACAGGAGCAGAAGAAGAGGAACCAACTTCAGGGACGGTTTTCTGTTTAGACTTCCGCCTCTCTTCTTCCATGGCCTCAGCAATTAGACGACGCCCTTCAGCTAGGCGCTCCGGTTCGTCGTCTCTCAAATATTTCTCCATCAGCTTATCTTCATCGAGGGAATCGACTTTAAGTTCTTCTTTTTCCCACTCGACGATTTGATTCCACACATGAACCAAAGTGGATGGATAGTCCTCGATCCAGGAAATGTTTCGACGACGAATAATGTGCGCGAAGAATTCGATCATTAGCTCGCCGAAGCCCTGAATATCGGCCTCCGCCTCTGATAGTTGTTTGCGGGTTTCCTCCGCAGATTTAATAGCGCATTCCACATTGCCCTTAGCCAGAGCAGCCCTGTTTTCCGCCTCCAATAATTTTGAAGCCAAGTCTGCGTTTTTCTTTTCTAACTCGGCACTCCTTTTCGCTAACTCGGCGTTTTTCTGCTCAAGCTCAGCATAAGCAAGGCGTGTCTTCGCAGCCTCTGATTTGGCCTCGTCAGCTTGTTTTTTCAACTCAGAACGCTCCTGAGTGTGGGATTCTAGCAAATCATGATAGCGCTTTTGCATGTCCTCAAACTGTTGTTTGAAGTTAGAAGCGTTCTTCTGAGCGATAGCTAGTTGAGCTTGAGTATCTTCTAAATTTTTTCCTAAGGTTTTTAGGGCCTTAGCATCCTCCTCTGCAGTCTTTTGCATTGAGTCAGCATTTGTCATTAGAGTGCGGATGATTCTAGAAAGAGTGCGGGAATACTTGAACATCTCGGTATATTGTTTTTCCACCAAATCAATCTTTGCTCTGGCCTCCTCTGCCCAATTAGAAGAAATAGGTTCAAGGGAAGGTAGAAAGGTCAGAGTCTCGAAGTAGTGCTCGGGAAATTGCTCCTTTAAATATGCCAGCCTTACTGCGGTTCTCGCATCTGGTGGAGGAGGGGCGAGGATTGTTAGTTCAGTGTCCCTTCCTGAAGAAGATTCTGTAGAACCCTTGTCTGTCCGAGGTCGCTTAGTAGCAGGGACTTTTTGCTTACTTCTAGACCCAGTTTCCTTTGGAGGAGTTTTCTCTCTACTCCGCTTTTCATGGGAGGAAGTGGAATCCCTAGATTGTGGTCTATCCTCCTCCCTACGACCTTGATAGCTTTTGTATTTTTCTTGTTCCGGTCGAACTGGTGAGCGGGAGCGTGAAGATCGAGATCGATAAGGATCATAGGGTCTTCTTTCCTCCCTACCACGGTCATCCCGGCGATTATACTCAGCATCCAGAGGAGGATTGGACATGCTGCGGCGAAGCTTTCTTATATCATAAGAGGATCGAGACATTGTACCTGCACGATAAATTAAACGAAGTTTAGAATCGACGGATCCATGGAGAAAGAAGTGCAATGAATGCTAGTGCTATGGTGTAAAGTGCATCCTATGTGGTGTGTGTGTCCCCCCAACCAACCCGAGTCTGAAGCTAGACTGGTGCGGGCAGGCTCTTTGGCCTTAGCAGGAGTAGTTTTTTCAGAAGAAGTGAAGACTAAAGGGTCCTTTCTGAAATCTTCTGAAGTATATATAGTCTCGGGTAAGGGGAGATCCCCCAAACCCTGAAATATGTGCTCGTCGGTGCTAGGAGCATCCCCTTCGGAAGCGTGAAGTGGCGATCCTTGGGGAGATTTTGATTTGTCTAGCGAGGTAGTTTCCTCGGGGGCAATATACCCTTCACGATGTTTTTTGGCCAGATTAGCCAGTTCATCATCTTGAGTGGAAGAGGGAGAGGGTGAAGTTTGAAGAGGAGCTGCAGGAATTCCCGAGCCTTCTCCTATTTCTGGAACTGTTTCCACTGGAGGAATATATGCATAGGGAACCGTCCCATGACCGATGCTACGAAAAACGGATAGCAGCCCGTGAAAATGAAGGTACTCATCTTTAAGGACCTCGTCAATAGTCAGGAATTTTTGGTCGCCATTGAGAAGACGGTGCATCCGATCAAAGAATACTTGGTCTGATATCTGTTTGGGATTGTCGACTGCAAACAAAAAAGGAAAACAGGTCAGAGTGATGATTCAAGTGTATAGAGTCCGGGTTCAGAAGATCAGTGCTTTACTTGATTTTGTCCATCTCCTGGCGCATCCAGACTGTTGCTTTATATAGAACCACTCTAGTCTGGAATCTCCAGCTTTACTGCTAAAAGGCGTAGAGATTATCTTCCTCTTGGGGACTGATTCAAAGTAACAGAAAGAAGGGGTTTCTTTAGTCCGATGTTTGAAATTATAGAAGAAATGAACATCGTCGAACGTGAGCTCCACGCCTAGAATTTCACGATATGCTATGAATAAGGTATGCAGATAGGCATATGAATTGGGATGCAGCTGCATGGGGGCAATCCGCATTTGTCTTAAGAAGTCGACGATGAAAGGCGAGAATGGAGGAATGGCGCCAACCATGCACATCAGTCGAGTAACCGTCATATATCCTTCTGGAGGGTTATGGGGACGGTCAGAACGTGAGGGCACTAAAGTGTCCCTCTTCATTATTCCATACTTCAAGCAAATCCGAACAAGTCGGTCATTGTCAATTGTCGATTCTACAGAATCTGGAGGTGACTCCAATATGATGGCTGAGTCAAATTCATCGGGTGCTCGATGGTCACCAATCCCTCCTTTCTCCTCAAAGCCTAGGGAAACTTCGCTTTCTGAAGACATTTCGTCTCTTTCCCGATGACCAACTCCGTAATCCGGACCCTCGCTGTCCCATTCTGGGTCAGATGAAGAAGATATATCCTCGAGAGTGGTTTTGTTGGAAGATTCTGGAGCCTCTTTCCTCTCAACTAGACGAGAAGAGCGTCTGGGCCTCATTGTCATGGAACTATTGAAGAAGCAATAGCACGGATTAGAGTAAATTATCCCGTGTCCCCCTTTTTGTGTATGTGTGTGAACTAAAGTGTGTGCAGCAAATGTGGGAAATACAAAATAAAAATACAGCAATGTAAGACGAAGCTTTAGAAGAGAAGGTGATAGTCAGCGCTGTTCTTAATTCTCGTTTATGTTCACAAGGCACTATCCTAACTGTCCGCGAAGCATATTCATCTAGAGTAAGAATTAGTTGAATTAGTTGGGTAGTCTTTATGTGCTAAGTGTGGTACGTTCGGTTCGGTTCGGATATGCATATGACAACTGGCTCAATACAAATGCGGATAACGATCGGTTCGGATGCCTCGTTAAGGCATGGTCAGTTCAAGACAAGGGAAGCAACGGGTTCGGAAGCAGGACTGATCTGATCGGATCGGGTAACCCGATCCGAACCGAACCACCACCACTTAACCGGTCCGTTTACTTCAACCTCTTCTCCCATTCACTTTTCCGACCCGAACCGACTTTTTCTTTCCTTTCCATTTTTCTAAGATGTGCAATCCGAGCCGATCCCCTTTCCTTCTCCTTCCTTTTTTGGTCTTCCGTCTTCTACCCGAACCGACTCCAGTTGGTCACCGCGCTCCTCATCTTCTTCTTCTTTCCCCCCCTACTCATAAACGAGTCCGTTTTATCACCAAAGCTATCGTTAAGGGCAGATATTTGCCCTCTCCAGCCTCGCGACGCCTCGAAGTGACGGCGCATCCACCAGTAACGACGTGGAGTTCAAGCGAAACTTTGTGCCTAAACCATTCCAATCGACCGCAAATTGAAATCAAGTACGTTTACTACGATGTTATTCGAGATTAAAAAGCTACCTATGTGCTTGATTTGAGAAATCTACAAGAAATGATTTCGGAGTTTTAGAGTTTTTAAAGTTTTCAATGCTATGGTTGGGAGCGGCAGCAGAAAAGAAGAAGGAAGGAATGAAGACGGTGGTGAGTTTATAAAAAGAATGGTGTTGACTCCTCGTCTTCCTGTTTTGTCTGACCCGCTCGGACCGGAATGAAGGCCCAGAAGCACAACTCCCTCTGAAGGCCCAATGTCAAAGAGCTAAATCAACGAGAACGCTTCGGATCGGACGCCGAACCGAATGGAAATCTGCGCATTTCTCCTGACCGTTCCGATTCAAGAACTAGCATTTAAACAACGTCAAAGCACGCTTCGTATACAACAGAAGCATCCTTTGAGGGGGCAAAATGTTAGCCTACTTTGTGAACTAGGCAACACAAAGTCAAGAAACCAACCATTGAAGAGTATCTTAAGTTATAAGACTTCGGTTCGGATCGGAAGAAAACACCACAATTCAGATTGATAGCAGCATATTGGTTCGGATCGGATAGAGTTCCCTGTTCGGATCGGATGGCTCTTACTGGGTAAATTGGCAAAGCATATCTGATCGGATCGGAAGACCAATAAATCTCAAATGGATCGGAAAGCCTTTTTGCTTGCCACGACGTTGCAGCGGAGCGGAGTATGATTAGAGAAGGAGAGACGTCCCAGCCACTCCGGTTCGGATCGGGTATTCCGATCCGATCCCCAACCTGCACGCCTCCGACCCGCACCCATGATCCAGGTTAATCTCCTATAAAATAGCCTGGAGAACCGGACCGGCTATGACTGATTCCTACCCCTAACGTTCATCTCTTTGATGTGTTGTCAACCTGATAGTTCATCCGAACCCGAAGAGAACGCGATGAATGACATGTGGCCCGACCCGGATGAAGTCTCAAGCGAATTCACACCTATAAATACCCCACCTAGAGACAAAGAGAAGGATCTTTTTTCAGCATTTTTGAGAATCCAAGTACCCCCATCATCCGAACTCCTTTACTCCCGGAGAATCCAAATCATCTTTCATTTCTTGTTTTAATCATTTGAGTGAACAAAAGTGAGTTGTGAGTGAATCTTACATTGCATTTGTAACTGAATTACTGAATATAGTGAAAACTAAGTGGACGTAGGCATTTCTTCGCCGAACCACTATAAATCTTGTGTGTTCATCTTTATTTCTGTTTTATTTTATCTTGTTTCTAATCAATTTGGGTGTTAGAACCACATTTGGGTCTAACAGTATGAGTATATATCATTTCAACAATTTTCAATGTCACAAGTTAATACGTCCAAACGAGTATGATACCAACCTGATACTCACAACAATCATAATGGTCATTAATATCATAACATAACCAAATATCTATAACATGTATATAACATAATATGTTAGATATTAATTTCCTGCAGATATGTCCATACATATGACGTGTATAAACCGTGTCAACATGTGCACAAACAATCATTCCAATTCATATGCAACCAAACAGTTTATGTCAATTCAAATTCAATAACATGTATGTATGTATTTATGTAAATATATGTGTATATATATATATAATATGACATTAAAATTTATCAACTTGCATGAAAATGTTAGTGTGAGTGAGTTTAAACACTCACCTCGACGACAATTCTCTACTCGATGCAAATCCGAACTCTCATGTGCATGCGCGTTCCGACACGTACGTGGACGCAAAGCTGCAACACCATTGCTGCTGTGATGGCGCTGAGTCGGAGTTGGGTTCAAGTGGTGCAGATGGCGGAGCAAGCATATTATGTCTCGTTAGGGAATCTCTCAGGAAAATCAAATAGGCATTTCACATACGTATTTACTAACCAAAATGGAACATAATCTGATAAAATATACACAATAGTTGATGTGAGCAGTGTTGCTCCTCAATACATAGAAAAAATCAACCCTCGTAACAACATCATCGTCATGAGCACCATCATATCTGCGGTTTCTCCACAGTTTAAAGCAAGACCGACATAGTCAAAGAAAGCGGGACATGCTCAGGGAAGGAGAGGTTTGGGTGTTGTTGGAGTTGGCTTGGGTGTAGGGAGTGGTGGCGGGGGAAGGCTAACATAGGAGCAAGGCGGAGGCTAAACAAGGGATAGGTGCAGGGCAACGAGGAAAGTCGTTTTGGAAGCTTAGGAGGTGGAGGGGTTTGTGTTTGGTGCGGTAGAGATTAACAAAGGTGGAGGGAGGTGGTAGCAGCATCAGAGGTGATGAAAGGTGGTCGGTGGTGAGGGAAGACGCACGATGTGGGCTTGGTTTGTGCCACCTTTTTTATACGGAGCAAAAGCTCTGTATGTGTGTGTATATAGGAGCGTTTTGGGGTAGTTTTGTTTTGCTGCACTCATATCGTATCGTGAGCTATACCAATTCAAATCCAACAAAAAAATTAAATGTTCAATCCACATATATGTTATCATCCATGCAAAATTTGAGTTTGTTTCGACATTTGTAAAATTTTCAAAATCTTGGCTCAGTTGTTCACTGTTTAGACATATTCTCGAACTGGTAAATTTAAACATCAAATATATTATTTTACGAATATCGAAATGAGCATAAATTTTGGATGGATAATAATATATATGTGGATTGAACATGTACCAATTTTTATTGAATTTGGATCGATATAGCTCACGATATGATAGGGGTACTAAAGGGATGTTGTAAAACAGGAGTGTCCTGAAACGCTCTTATATATATATACACACACACACACATTTCTTATATATAACGTGTAAAGGGAGAAGATGTATAGGGGAGAAGAGAGGAACGTTTGGCTTCTGTTGTTTGCCAGGTTCGTAACTTCTCTCTTTAAAAAAAAAATGATGAAGTTTTCAGAGAGGGGAGAGAGGAAAAACGTAGGTGAGTTGCAGATGTGAACAAACGATAAAAGAAAGAGGTGCATGATTTCAACTGTAGAAAGCTACAACGTTTCAAATACCAAATTTCCAGAATGCCGAAATATCGAGATCCAAAAAAGCTTCACGTTACCAGGTAAACACGTTTACCAACTCTCACATATATTTGAAATACGAAAGTCACATATATAGTGCATATATTTGGGCCAGCCCGGCACATGGTTATCGTAAATTCGAACTCAAAACAACCAAACCGGATGTTCGAAAACATGGTATGAAACACCATTGAGTTCAGTGCGTCGAGACGAACATGAAACACACTGAAAATTGATAATTCAACGTTCGTGCGAAAATTTGTTATTTACGTCATATTAGTTGTCGCTACCATAAATCGATCATATAAAACGATTTAAATGGAGCTAGCGAAATCGAAATTCATCATAACGAACATCGACGTTTTCGTTATAAAGTTCTCTAAATTAAATTTATATATATAAATATTTATATTTTAAAAATCAACATTTCAACGTTAATTTTTATATACTGATTTAACATCAAATTTCAAAACAAATAAATCTCGACTTAAACAATTGTTTTTTTTTTAATATTCAAATTGAACGTACATATTTTGAATGTATATTCAGAAATCGAATCCATAAATTCCTTATAATTCAAAAATTGAATTTCACTATATTTCTAAACGGTAATTTTACGGTTTGTTACATGGATCTTTTGAATTTCTCAATAAGCCATTTTCCGCAAATAGTCAGGAAATGCCTATACCTTCGCATAAGAAATGTCAAGACTTAAGTATGTAGGAGACATTTTTGGTTTTTAAGTATGGAGGAGGCATTTAATTTTAGGTTTTGGTTGTAAGGACATTATCTCACTGTAAACTAAAATGATTGTGATGCAAAGAGCCTATCTGGGTTATTTAATTAGTGGCAAGAGTTCGGAGCTTTATCCCATGAATGTCCCAGAAGCACATGCTGTGGCTTTGTGATGCTAAGTCCTGTCAATTTGCAGGGGATGTCACAACATTCTGGAATTAGGAAATGAAGCAGTGGAAGACTTCAGTAATTATTTGAATGATGGAACATTCAGTGACATGGAGTCCAGACTTGAAAAACAGTTTCAAGTGGATGACGAGACAATCACTTTCAGTAGGATAAAATGCTCAAGTGTTGGCCTACCTGTGATAGAGTTAAGGGTATTCGCTATGATAATCATGTAATTTAATTATATAACTGAACTCTTATAATGAATTTTGTTCGAAACAAGATAGCATTTCGATTTTTTTCTTCTATACATTGTTATGTCCATTGTTGTCAAAAATCTTAAAATTCTACAATTTAAATCCCGTTTCAAATTGAGTTCCCCCCCCCTCCCTTCTTTTATGAATCAATTTATTTTTCGATTTAAATCAATTAAAACCACTTTCATTCGATACATATTGGTACATTGAATATACTTATTTGAGTCAACAACTTCAATTCCAAGTTCACCTAAACAATATAAAAATGGGATAAAATAAAAAAATTGAATTTTAGGTTTAGCTAAAAGTTGAAAAATATATGCCAATTTCAAAGTGTAAATGAACCTTAAAGTATGGATCTTTTAAATCCACTATTTTTGATTAAAATCCCGTTTCGATCTAAAATTGAAACATTACGATTTACGATTTGAATCTCACTATGACAACCTTGGTTATGTAGTTATATAAATATTGTTTATAATGCGTTGAATGTATAAGAGTGGAAAATCTTTAGAAAAAATGTTTAGTCGATCGTAGTTACACTTTTGTTTGTAACCATATAGATTAGATCATACAATTAATTACTTATCATTTAATGTCTATAATGAAGATATACCAAGAACAAAATTTTGATACATCTGTTAAGATTAGCATGTGTGATGCTTCTCATATGATGGATATGTGATTTATGCATGACGTTGTGGTTCCAAAGGAGATTACATAGTTATAGTTGTTTGGAACAACTATAAAATGATTCACTGGAAATATTATATAGGTTAAACATATTAAATCATATAAAAGATATTGCAGGCTGATGTTTAATAATGTTTTGACTTGGGAATGTCATGAATCTTTTTTATATATATATATATATATATATATATATATACACACACACACACACACACACACACACACACACACACACACACACACACACACACACACACACACACACACACACACATATATGTATGTATGTATGTATGTATGCATAATCGTTCTTTGGTTATTGTCAATCATACAACGGCGAATACAACGGCGATCGTTTTATGTCATAGTTGGTTATATATAAAACCATATGAAGTAAAATACCATTTGATAGAGGGCATATCTCTTTCAGTATATAATGTGGACTCAAAGTCAAATCTCATACAGAAGTAAATTAGTTGATCGATAAATATTATCACATTAAATTAAGCATTTTATAATATGTACTTACGTTTAACTACAAACATTACAAAGCGTTGAGCACTAATCAAATTCTGGACGTCTTAGTGACATAATGATGACAATGAGAAAACATGCACAATATATTGTTGTTTTAAGAGTGCGGTTTGAAAAGATTAAAACCTAAAATTCCATTTGGAAAATTTGTAAGCAATTAAATTC
The DNA here is from genome assembly GCA_030737875.1 of Allium sativum. Classification (NCBI taxonomy): domain Eukaryota; kingdom Viridiplantae; phylum Streptophyta; class Magnoliopsida; order Asparagales; family Amaryllidaceae; genus Allium; species Allium sativum. Next base: position 342,212,020 of record CM060918.1, on the reverse strand, counting down.
ATGTCAACTGTTGGGCTGCGGCGAAGTTCGTACATGTTTTGCTGTTTAAATACTAATGAGACGTGAGCTCACACTATGGAGTCAGAATAGTATTTGACATATTTTCAAATCCAACTTAATCGTATTATTTTATAAATGTTATGAATTAAAATGAAGATAAAAATAAGTAAATGCTGTATTAATTTTTATACTTTTTATTTATTTATTGGAGATTTTAAAATTGATCAAAATATTGTATATATTGACTTAGTTAATTAAAATCGATTAACTAAAACGCCCAATTTTTTTATTAATTGTCATTAATTAACCTAAAAATAAAAAAATATGTAATTTAGAGTATGATTGGTCAAGAGGGTTAGTCGGATGATTAATCGTTGCTTTGAATTGTTATTTGGTGCTTACTGATTTCACCTAATCATTCATTTATTCGGTCTATGTTCTGATGCACTCTGCCGTATTATGTTATGCTTATGCTTATGTGTCCAATTCTTATTCACTAGTATAGTTTCCATTTGTGCTTTAATTAAAGAACATGTTGAGAAAATTTCATTTTCTCATTTTTAATCACATAGATTTTGAATTGAAACCCTTTTTAGTTAACAACTTCGACCTTTCCGAAACGGTTCAATTGGAACAGTTTTCATTCTTGAAAATCATTTTAGAAATTGTAGAGAAAATTCCTATATATATATATATATATATATATATATATATATATATATATATATATATATATATATATTATAAATCCTCCATAACCCATGGTGATTTTTGGTTAAATGTGACATTATTAAATTCTTTTATCCATTTAAAAATCATCTCTCACCTTAAATTCATGTAAATGTCCAAAATTCATATCTTTGCATTCATTACGAAAACCACATTTTCTAAAATCATTAGCTTATCATTATAATTTAGCCTTCATGCTTCAAAGCAAAAAGATTATTTTTAGCGGTCCGTCTTATTTTTACCATTCATCAAACCTTATTATATCCTTATATAACCCCTTTTATGATATCTAATTCACGTACCAAGCATGCAATAACTTAAGCAAATCTGAATTTCTTAACCCTATACTTGCCATTAAGGTCTACCTCCTGCCGTCCCGACATTGCTTGCTTTCTTCTTCTTCACTTAATTTGATCCTACAAGACCAATTCCACCTGAAATTGAGATCCATGCTTTGGATTTGGGTCCAATCTGATGTATTTAATCGCCATCCCTACTATTGTGCTCGAAAGATAAGTTGTAGATAAAGAGCTTACTGTCCAGAGAATAGATCTAATTGCCATCCCCGGTATTGTGATAGGTCTGAATGATAAATTGATAGCGTAGGGAACTCTTTTAAAGCAATTTCAGCTTTGCTCAAGTAACGACTCGAAGACAACTAAGGATGGAAAGAATTTGTTACACAAATATCAATTCGAAGAATCCACGATCGTGTTGTTATTTCCTTATATTCAGACGATATTTTTTTTGCCCGGAGTGGGTTCGTGCGGAGATAGTTGAAGTTTGTTGTGTACTGGAGATCCAAACCTTAAGATATTAGTGCTGGAACTTCATATGTTAACCATGGACAACTCTTGCCCAAGAGATGACCTGTACATTGATTAACACTCAGGTGGTAATCATTAAAACTTCAATTACTAAAACTGATGAGTGAAGTATTCATTGAGGTACCATCTTTAGAACTCAAAAGGCAGTCCAGAGAATCGAAAACCTGTTTGGTTAAATAAAAGCTCATTTAAAGCAAAGTTAGCAACAAAATTCTTAATGAGGAACTGAAGTACCAGATGTTGCTACCCACCCTATGAGCAAGGCACAGTCTCAAAAATTTGCATAAACCTCAGAGACAAAAAGCTTGAAGTTTAAAAGTTCACTTCTGTTAAACAACTTAAAGGCAACACAAATACTGTAAGGAAGCACCAAGAGAGAACAACGATCTTGAGCTCGCAATGTACCCTGGTTTCGCTTTAGAGGTATACGAAACCTTTAATTAGATCGCAGAGAGCGTCACTGGTTGACAAGTCAAGGAAGAAACCATTGTCATAAAAGTTTGCATGTGACATGCAAATTCTTTGCTGCATAAGATCTATAAAATGCTACCGAGGATTAGCTTGAATAATTGTTCAGAAACAAAATTTCCACGCTAAAAAAAGACGAAAAAAGTTTGCAAGGGAAATGATCCAGAAACCTTGTCAAAATTATGGAGAGGTAGCAGTTGGAATTTGGCTCCTGAAGTCGTTTCGAAGATAACATTTTTCAACAACACACGATAGTGCTGTAGTTCCTCTCCGTATCAGTTGAGTTCGAGTCAACTCTACCAAGGTCAGTCGAAATTTGACTGCCACGGTGCCACCGTCATTGTTGACCTGGTCATTTTGATATGTTCTAGCTCCAGATATTTTCAGTGGTTGTTTTGGACTTTTGACCTGAGATTCTAGAGCAATATTTTTGACCCAACTGTGAATGAGAGATATATAAGTACTCGAGAGTTACTCAGAAAAACGGCATATGAAAATATAGGCCAAAAATTCGCCCTTTTTCCTTAATAGAGATTCCCTTGTTACTGTTTATTCTATTCATTTTTGGACCAATGAGGAAACCAAATCAATAATAAAAGAACAATGGTGGTCGTAAGGCAAGTTGATGAACCACTATAAACCTTGTACCACCGATCTACTTTACGCAATTTATCCACTACCTTTTACTGTTTTCAATTGTTTAGAAAATTTATATTGACTATTTATCTATTCAACTAAATCAATTGATACTAGATCAAAAATCCTGATAATTTAATTGAAAATCTCCGATTTGCCTTCAGAAATTTGGATTCTTTTAAAATATATCGAGTTTTCGACCAAATTTAACGCAGACGCTTGTAAGAACGAAGGGTGTATGTATGCTTCTAAAAGGCATCTCAAAAAATTTCACCATAGCTTTAGGGGGGAGGGGGGACAAATCCTCTGATCTCAGCTATCTCTATGTGCCTCGCCAATGAAAGTTTGACATAATTATAACTTCTTCAAAATAATCCACAGAATGATAAAAAAATGGATTCTTTCACAAAATTTTGAAAACTATCATTGGCTGGGTAGGTGGTAATTGAGAAAATTAGGACAATGTTATTTGATCCCTATGCTAGAAAGCAATTTCAAAAATTATGTAATTAATGATTTGGTCTCGGACACCGTACTAGTTGTAAATACGACTTTGTCATTATAGCTGCAAGTTGATAAATTCACGAGCTTTCATTGTTCATCTCGATAAGCCTTCTATTTTTGACTTTTTGCAGTACACATTCTTTCAGTCTTAACAAATCTTATTTACAGGATGCATGTGAAGCCTTCTTCTCAACCAATCATTGTCTCCATTCCGTTGTGCCATACCGATGGTTAGTATAGGTTAACTAACAAATCCAAATCACTGAGTTTACAAATGCTTGCTCTATAAAATTCCACATATCCTTTTGGGTTGTTCACTAGGTTTAAGGAGACATCATTAATGCACACACATGCATACATACTTACATACATACATACATACATACATACATGTAGGAGCATTCCGCATATCAAAACAGTGTTGTAGCCCTAAATGCCCTCTGATTTAAACCACAAGTTTCTGTTTCTGTCTCTATCCACTAACTCTGTCTCCACCCCAACAAACTTATTTAAATATAAACAAGTGGCTATAATTGGGTGCTCTGAAATAGGGGTGTCATGGAGCGTGCCTCCTCTATGTGTGTGTGTGTGTCTATATATATATATATGTATATGTATATATGTATACATACATGTGTGTATGTGTGTGTATATATATGTATACATACATACATGTGTGTGTGTATACATGCGTACATACAAACATACATACATACATACTTGTGTGTGTGTGTATACATACGTACATACATAAATACATGTGTGTGTATACATACGTACGTACATACATACATACATACATACATGTGTGTGTATACATAATGTATATATGTATACATACATATACATGTGTGTGTATATACATATATATACCTACATGTGTGTGTATACATAATGTATATAAGTATACATACATATATATGTGTGTATATATACATACATATATACACACACTCTGTATGTATATGTATACATACATACATACATGTGTGTGTGTATGTATATACATATGTATAGGGTGTATGTATATGGTGTATATATATGTGCGTGTGCGTTCGGGCACTAATTTTTGTGACTTTTTAGTTCGGGCACTAATTTTTGTGACTTTTTAGTACGAAAGCACTATTTTGCCTTAAAAAAATACTACTGAAAAAGAATGTCATTAAGGGCTATTTAGAGATGTTGCTTCTCACTTTTTAGTAATTTGTTGAAATTCATGGGATGTCTTATTGAGGCCTTAGAAAGACAAGTAATAGACCCAGGACCGAAACACATACAAAAAACTAAGCCCAAGTTATCAATTAAAAGATATAAATTTGCCAAAGATCATTTTTAAATTTAAATTCAAGTTAGAATGTTATTTCTTAAAATCAATTTTTTCATTTTTTTTAAATGCAGATACTGAAGCTGCAAGGGCATCTAGGAGACAAATGAAAGAGACCATGCACGCTGTCTTATTTGATATGAATGTCCCTGCTGTTTGTGCCATCGATCAAGTACTAAATACTTAATATCCGTTTTTGTTTGTTGTTTTCCTCTCTAAAATTTTTTTTGCAGCCAACTGAACTTCATGCTCAGCTTTGTTTGGTTATACCTTTTCATATCTAGTTAAAATATTTTTCCTAGTTAATCGAAGGTCACTTCCAGTAAGATGTAATGATTAGTGTTTATGTTATATACTGGAAGCATATGAAGTTTTGCAGATAGAATAGAGTGGATGGACGATTGTAGCAGTTCTGTTACAATACTAGTTATGCTGAACAGCATCGTGTATCATAGTTTTCACGTAGGTAAAACTGTAATTGGCACAAAATTTCACATATTAATTGGCATGAAAGTTTAGGCTTTGCATCTTATGGAGTATTTGTCTTCATTGTTACAAGTAGATTCAAATGCAAAGCCAGGTGCTTTAGAAATCTAGTTTTTTAGATGACGTGAAACATCTGCAGTGTTGCATCTGACAGTCTCAAATCTGATTGTTTATTTACATCTGTCCAGGCAATTTTAGCTTTGTATTCTGCTAGACGCACTTCTGGAATAGTTGTCAATATCGGCTTTCATGTAACGTCCATTGTCCCAAGTGAGTTGATCATTATGATTTAGTATAACGTTTCTTAATTATGTATGCATCCATCATTACTTTTTTGTTCTTCAACTATAATCGTAATAGAATCCGCTATCAAATACTGTTTAAATATGTTTAGTCATTTGCCCAATCATTTGTTTCCCCCTCCTTTCTTTTCTGGGGCAGGTTGACGTTATATATCTTGAGCAAGGCCAATTAATAGCCATGCAAATTTAATCCGATGTATTTGCACGGACACAACTTCTAGTTGGGGTAAGCTTACCCCTGCAACGTCAATAAATTACTAATCACATGATAAATGTTAGTAGTAGAAAAGGCTTAGAGCGGTCTTCTGCTTAGAAAAGTGTTTTCGGTCTGACATTTAAACGGTATTTGATCTGCTTATTGGAAAAAATGGTTATCTTGTTAGCTAGAAGAATTAGCAGGGCCTTTGATCAATAAAAAAAAATGAATAATACCAATTTACCAATTATTTGTGGTGTTAAATAATAATGTGAATCACATTGGACTTCTACAATGCATTCAACAAAATTGAGTATAGTGCGATGGATTTCATTCACTGACAGCTGTCGGTATTAGCAGTTATGGAATAAATATTGACCGTCAGTGTATTGAAGCAAGGGTCCATTGTATTTCCTTTTTCAAATTAAGTTAATTTACATTGGATACATGGGTGTTGTGCATGATATGAGCCATAACCTTCTTAAATGTCCAGAGTGTACTGTCAACTTAGTGAAATAAAAAGAGAATGGGCAACAGAACCGTCTGTCATAATCAGACCTTATTCATCTTAATCTTATTCTTTGTTGATTCAAAATGAAGTCAGGAACAATATTAGTAACTCTACCGTTCATATTTATAGGTGTTGTGATTAACATCAGATTATCAACTGTTACGTTTATACAGTTCTTCAAGGTAGGGTGATGCATGAGGTGGGTGTTGAAGTTATTGGAATCGGTGCCTTAAAGATCACGGAGTACCTCAAAGAGCTAATGCAACAAAGAAATATTGCTTTTGAGTCACTGTACACAGTTCGGACTATCAAGGAGGTGTGCCCACTAATATTTAAAAGCTACAGGATATAATATGATTTTGTCATGATTTTCTTTTACACTATCATGCATGTGCATTCTTTGCTATTTTTACGGAAGAACATGAATGCCAGTAGTTACATGAATAATATTACTGCATAGTGTAGCTGAAGTTGGTGAACTATTTTTGCTGGTATAAAAGAGTGTTACCTTTTGTAGTCCAAATCTAAATAGGTTGCTTAAGAGTCCCACAAAATTGATTCATGATGTACACTGTTTCAAATCTCGAAAATATCACCCGAGATCTCGTCCGAGGTCTTGTTTTGGGCTCCTTCCGAAACGAAACAGTAAATCTCGCTATAAATATCGCCCGAGATATTGCAATATCGAAAGATATATCGACCAAAACGAGATACTGGAATATCGTCCGAGATCTTGGTTTTTCTGGTTAAAATTTAAATACGTAACTGAGTCAGGACTATGATAAAAAAAGCTCAAATCTAACCGCGATACTCTCCTGCTATTTAATATTTTTCATATTAAATGACCATATCGAATGTTCATATATGTTCTACAATGCTTATGATTTTCATATTCGTCTTTTTTTATTGTTACCTACAAATTATGTATTTTATGTTCTATTTATACTGATTTTTTTAATGTTTTGGATCTTTTTTATGTTTTATGTCTAACAATAATTCATATTCATGGATCATATGTTGTAAGTGCTAATCTATTTGCATTGTGTGATATTTCTATTTTAAGAACATTACGATTTAGAGTATGAATGATCTTTCGTAAACTAAGAATAATGGAGTGATTTTGCAATTCAAGTTTAAGTTACTATGTTTATAGTAGCATTCATAAAAATCATTGTGTAAGAATATCATTTTTTAACATATCATATACTCCGAGATATTTCCAATATGAACCTTTAGACGCGAGATGGAAATCCGAGATGAACACCCGAGTTAGACTCATCTCATTCTAGATCTCCTCCGATACGAGATCAAGTCTCTAAAATCTTCGAGATGAAACACGGCTGATATCCGAGATTTAAAACGTTGTGGATATATTTATTTGCTATACAAAGTTTCTTGCTACATGGATTGCTTAATCTTTGACACAGCAAGTCTAGTTGATTAAAAATCTTGTGAAATAATTAAATTTGTCATGTACCTGCAAAGAATAAGCAATAATGTAAGCTTGTAATCAAAGATGTTATAAATCATGAGCAAATTGTATGTGTGCATGTGCATGGATACGTGTCTGAGTTGAGATGTCAACATGGATTCAGCCACTGACAAAGCCAACCTAAGGCTTGGACAGGCAGCCATCCTTTTTGAAATTATATAAAAACAATTACTACTATTACTTTAAATTTCTTTTATTTGGTTTACTGAAAGTTCGGGGGAGTCGCAGACTGCCAGCAATGAGGTTTGAACTTATGATCTCTGATCAGCAAAATTCTATGCTACTTACCAACTAAGACTCCCCATGGGGTTTACTTTGGATAATCTTTTTTCTTGTATCACATGAATTATTCTTAACTATATAAGATTTGTAGAGTACAACCTAAATGAAATTATCATTTGTATGGGTGTAAATATGAGTTAGCGTTCGTTCAGTTCGCTTGGTCCTGAAGAAGAGAAAGTCAAACCGATATGGGTACTGCTAATAGGTACATTGAAATGTGAAGAATTGCATTTTATGTTACATGCATCAAATAGCTATACAGCTTGTTTGGTATTGTCTCTAAAAACGATTTCTCTATCTAATATATTTTTCTATAGAGAAAATGGAAATTTGTACCTGTAGTATATAGATTATTTTCTGCATCACTGGTACAATCTCAAATAGCCTTTTTGTGCATGCACTTCATTTTCATGGGTTTGATTTTTAATTACATAAGATGCTACTTATATAGAATATTGTTGTTTTAGTCCCATGGAAAAGTCCAGTTTTGTTTCTGGCTTTAAAACCACATAATGTAGAAAGCTGGCTTTTGCAACTTAACTGGGTTCATATCCAGAAATTGTGTTATGTGGCTGCTGATTACAATGAAGAGCTGAAGAAACAGACAAGTGCAACATGTGAAGTGCCTGGTGAAGGTGCATTCACTTTATCTAAGGAACGCTTTCAAGCACCAGAGCTCTTTTTCCGGCCTCAAATTGGAGGAGTGTAAGTCTGTACCCTTTGTCACGTTTTCTTCTAGTGAAACTAGAATATTTTTCTAGTGTGGGGTCACTTATTTATGATCATCTGAAGTTTCTGATTAATTCTCCAAAACCATCTGTTGTTCCTGCAACAATGATCAAGCTGCCTAAAATCAGTTGTTTGCATCGAAATCAGATTTTGATATTGGAACTGTCAGGTTTACCCCAAGGGTCTCCACATGGTTGGATGGATTCAGAAGGTATAGGAATTGAAGAATATATAAAACAAACAGTTCCTTTTAAAACCATTTTTATTTTATCTGCGAAAAGAAATACGAAAAACCCAAATTGATAATCAATCTCAGCTGGAAAACCTAGACAATGACTCCTTCCTGAAATTGGTAATCTTATATCCTCCTATTTATAAATTTCACAAATGGTATTAGAATTTAGAGACATGTTTTCAAAAAGAAAATATCTCTTACAAAATCAAATTGTGTAAATATTAGTCATATATTTATTTATTATCGTTCCGGAAATGGCTCTAAAGATTTAGGTCACTAACTAAAATATAAGCCAAATCATTCACGAGATAAAAGCATAGCACTTTCCAAAGTTAACTAATTAACCAATTAATAGATCAATCAGTTAATGAATTCGTAAATCAATATTGTGTCAAGTATATATAACGCCTCACCTTGATACAATATTCTTCACTTGCTCCACCTTCGTTCAAAAGTACTTAAGAAACCTCCAAACCACATGATTATGCCTAGTTGCCAATTGAACATGTATATCATCAGTAAATCAGAAATGCATGTAATATCACAAGGCCTCCTTTTAGGTTTTGTGGTTTTCCTTAATGGTTCCACCTCGATCATGTAAATTGACATCTTCAAATCTAATTTGTTAAACTTCTATATCCTCCACTGATTTTTTTTCAGGCAGCTCGTACACATTGTTGCTTCTAAGTTTTGCATACAAACCTCTTTATTTACCTTCCATATCCTTCTGGTTCCACCTCAGATTGAAAAATCATGTTCCTTTTCTTTTAGTTCTTCGACTGAAATAATATGTCTCTTAATTTGTGGAGCACGTCTAACTTAATTATACCGTCCTCGTATAAGACATTCTCGACCTAACTGCTCACATGTCCACCATTGGCAGGTATCATCTTGCTTTCTTACTCTTTATAATCAATGAATGTTTTTTCTATTATGTATGCGAACTTGCATCCGAATCAAACATGCAACTTTTGGTTTTGCCTTTGCCTATACATAGGAGGACGTCTTCATATTCTTCACAGATATTTACTTCATCGTTGCTGTTATTATTTATTTATTTATTTTGGTCTTCTTCCAACATCTTCATTCTTTCCTTGTCTCTCTTCAGCAGAATTGTAATAGATGGTATGATTTTCCATAGTGATAGCAAATGACATCCCTTTCTATATTTGATCACCTACCTCCTCTTGGAGGAACCTCGTCAAATGGGTCTCAAATTTTTCTTTGTTAACATTTTCTTCTATCGACTTCATTAACATTTTCTTCCATTAATTTAGCCACTGCTTCTCCGCATTAGGAAGACTACTAACCACCAAACCCATTAAAACAACTCTATTAGAGTTTGAGTTGTTTAATTTAATTATTAGTCTTCTCCAAAAAAATTGGTAGTGAACACATCAGCATCTATACTTGTATCTTATCATCAACATAGTAATTTACGGTTGCCGGTTAATTGACCGTTGATTGAAAAGTATTAATACGCTCTCCAATTGAACCGTCTTCTTTAATATTTGAATTTACCAACACTCTGTAAGCAAAACCTTATTTATTGAAAAATTCTTTGCATAAATCCTTTCAACTTATCCCTGATTGCATAAGCTGATGTTTCATTAGAAACACTATGAAACATTGCATTCTCTTAAAAAAAAAACATCGAATAACGCCACAACCTTTTCATTGAAAATTTCTCATTTTGTTATTGTTATACCACTAGGCCTCCACTCTTTGTTTACCTATAGTCGATGAAGATCACTACGATATAGAAGTTCTCCATCTTGGTCTTTCGCAACCCTCATAGACAAACAATTTTCAAAAATATTGCATAGTGGCT